>CM018686.1:60829316-61349749 GCA_009363875.1 Mikania micrantha | reverse complement strand
ATGTAATCCGATTCTTGAATACGGTCCAACCGGTCCGATCAGTAATCGGTAAGACGTCCAACTCGTTTGGGTCCATGTGTGGTGACGGGTACATTTTTGTTTAACAATGTTTTATGTCTCTGTCTTGTTTGACACTCATGCAGATATATGCTTTGTCTCAACTGAATTTGAATCTTTACTTGGCATGAAATCTAGTAAGTTATATAACATGTATACAATTGATTTAGCAAACGGTAAAATTATTGAGGCTGATACTGTTATCCAAGGTTGTGTTATGAACTCGAGTGATCGTTCTTTCAACATAAGCCTTATATCCATAGAATTGGGAGGCTTCGATGTGGTTATTGGAATGGATTGATTATCAAAGAATCGAGCCAAAATCATATGTAATGAGAAGACCATCAAGATACCTTTGACGAATGGATAATGCTTACAGTACATGGGGAGAAACCAGTGATAAGTTTGAAGATTATATCTTTGCATGAAAGCCCAAATGTGTGTACGAAAACATGTGTTTTTTTTCTAGCTCACGTTGTGGAGATGAAGGCAAAAGATATGTGACAACCCGTAAAATCCAGGTCAGCAATCACATTTGATTTTAGTACTATTTAAATGTCTAATCATGTGTCACTTAATTAGAGTAATTTAGTATGACACATGCCACATTAGTCCAAACACAAACAATTCGAACAGTAATTTGAGGAATTATCGGGATCTCACACACGTGTCTTGAAATCACGAACGCTGGTGAACTAATAAATAAGAAATTTCAAACCGATAACTATCACTAATACATAAACACGTGATGAATTAAATTGAAACATAAGTTGAGAAATGATAACGAAAGGAACACAAGCCAAATGTGGAACAAACTGAGCAACGAAATTTGTGCAATTGGTTCTGCCCGAGACCCTTCACGGTATGCGAGGCATTTCGTCGAGACCTGTTGCAGCACGCGACAGAGAATTTTGACAGTTGCGTTGGCAAGTCAACGCGATACGCGACGATGATTAGTATTCCCTTGGCGGTACGAGACATGTCTCGGGACCGGGACTCGACTAATTTGTTCTTAGCGGTACGCCAAGGATCCTAAGGAGGCACCTTGGCGGTACGTGAAGGAACCTAGGATTCCAAAACTCTATAAATACCAACCTATTCCACCCATATTCTTTACTCAAACAACACGCACTACAATCACACTTTTGACCAAAAACTCCCTGCGTATCCTCACACAACCTCTGTAGAACTACAATCAAACGACCCTGAGAGGATCACTCAACAACAACCTGTTCAGCAACTCTAGACTCTAATCCAACCACTTTCAAGTGATCAAGAGCCTTGTGAGGTAGTTTTTGTTGCCATTTATAGTAATCCAACATTGTTTGATATACAACGCGATGATGGCGGTGGTGGTAGAAATAACGATGATGATATTGGTGGTGGTGATGATAGCGTGCGGCTTCGATGACTCTGATAATTATATATTAGAAAATTCCACATATACTGAAGTTGTTTCCCTTAGCCGATGAGTCTGATGAAGATGATGTAGAAGCACCGTCAGTTCAATACATTGCGGGAATTTATTAAGATTTCTCTCTAGGGACGGGTTTTTTATTCCATTGATGGTGAGCGGCTAGAATATTATGAGCTTCATGATTTTGATATGATCCCCCCCTCCAAATAGCTGGTTTATTAAAAAATGTTGGGTTTTTAGGTGGGATGTGAGTCTTTTGGTTTTTCTAGGGAAGTTTGGTGGGGGGGGGGGGGGGGGAGAGAAGTCACAGGGGGTTGCGAGGTCCATGTGGCAGAAAAAGGTACATAAAAGTCGCAGGGGGCGATTTCCACCACCAAATTGGGGGGGGGGGGGGGGGTTTGTGCGACTTCATGTTTCATACATGTGACGAGATAAAAACTAAACCATTTTTCAGGTTTATAGTCATGAGAGGATAACAAAAAACAACGCCCTATCATGTCACTTTAATTCACGGACATGTTTCTAACACATCAAAAATATGGAATACATGAAGTGTTTTTATCGTTTGAAAAGCAAATTGAGTAATGAAAGTCGCTTTCATTTCAAACCATTTTCATATTTCGTCTTATATAAAAATATGAGTCTACGAGTGAATCCGGGTCCAATCAAAGAAGATCTTTTTTTCTTGGCAGATACTCATAGAGTGCGTGCTTTGTTTGCTAACATCGTAGCAGATAACGTCGAACTTAATGTCAAACGTGGTGATAAAAAATTATATGAATACAAAAGAGATCGTCACGTGCCACATATTCACTTATGACGTATATACACGTATGATTTGGTGGTGTTTTTTTATTGTGGTTATAGAACCGTTGATCACGCTCGTATAATTGCTTTAGTTGAGAGGTGACGAACTGAAACACACGTTTCATTTACCATTTGGTGAAGTCAGTCACCCTTCAAGATGTTCATCTTTTGTGAGATTTATTTGTTAATGGGCACATTGTGTCTGGTATTGATTATGTTTGCTCTATTGAAGAAAATGTAAAAAAATGTGTGGAATTCTTGGGGTTTACACCTCATCAAAATGATATTATAGGAGGTAGAATAAAATTATAAAGTATTTTATGTGAAATAAAATCAGATTTTCTTGAAAATCCAACTGAGTTGGAGACTGTACAACAAGCTAGGTTGTGTATATTACATTTATTCAGTGATACACTATTTGCTGACTCTGCTAACGACATGATACATTTGTTTCATTTAAATTATTTATTTAATTTAGAGGCATGTAACAAGTATAGTTGGGGAGCATCTTATTTGGCCAAGGAGATGTGTGGTCTGATGTTCTTGTAACAAATGCAGGCATGGGAAAGGATTACATGCATGTCCCCAATTATGTACTTTGATTTTGATTTGGCTAAACCATATGGTGCTTGGTATGTTTCACATATCATTAATTTTTTATAGCCAGACTATTGCGCATGTGGTGAAATGTTTCCGTTCACAACTGAGTGAAGTGCATGAGAGCATGATTATTATAGTTATACATCATTTGAAGTTATTTATTTTAACATAACATATTATATTAATTTGGTTATATTTTCATTATTATATATTCAGTTTAAATTGACGCCCTAAGATCATGTTTTATCACCGCAACCTCCAATTTGTACAAGTATTCCCAACTATTGGTAGGGATGGCAATGGACCGGGTTTGGGACGGGCTTGAGTAATCCCAGTCTCATACCCGTTTATAAAAGTATGTCCCATATCCGTCTCAAAACCCATCGGGTATCTATCGGGTATTTACCCGTCGGGTATCGGGTATCCCGGCGGGTTTCGGGTATCCCGATGGGTTTAGCTATATATACTTGTTAAGAATAACTAGCTTAAAACACATTGGGTATCATGTAACTAATAATAAATTTATTTATTTTATAACCAAAAACTATAAAAGTGGGATCACACTAGGTACGTGTTGTTGTATAACCAAAAACTATATGTTAAACATGCCACGAACAAACTATTAATATATCAAATAGCATGAAATTTCAAAATGTCATAAGTTGATTACCATCGTTCAAAATAAACCAAAAAATAGCAATCAACAAAATAGTTAATAAAAAATATTGCAGTTGCCACAAAAAAAAACAAAGATAAAAAAAGAAACAAATTATATGAACAATTTCTAAAATTCAAAAAGAATAAAAAAGAAACAAATTCTATCTAATTCAAATGTATATAAATGGGTATTTATAATCGGGTACATGGGACGGGTAAACGGGTATATATAATCGGGTAATCTGGCCGTGTAAACGGGTATATGAACAAATCCCAAGCCCGTCCTATACCAGCGAAAATTTGGAAATTAATCCCATACCCAGCTCAATACCCATCGGGTTTGGGAATACATGTCCCATATGTAGCGGGTGTCGGGTAAACCCGTCCGGCGCGGTTTTTTTTGCCATCCCTAACTATTGGACATGTGAAACATATTATCAACTAGGAAGTTGTTAAATATCATGTTACTAGACAATTTAACTTTCTCCAAAAAATTCCTAATGCTTTACTGATTGATGAAGCTAAGCATAAACGGTTGCACACTTTAAGTCGGTAAGGGAAAGCAAATAAAGACCGAAGACGTGAATATCACCATTACATGCAGGCATGGAATGATCGATTTTTTAATGTAGTAAATGCAGAATTTAATAACGTTGTTGGTGTTAGTATTGATTAGATGCAGTGGTTTTGGGAGCGTATCGTTTTGTATATAACCAACGCAAAGCATCAAGAGGCAAACCCACATGGATATTAAAATTATGGAGGAAGATTTCAAATGATGGTATGTTTTATTGTTTATTATTTTTGGTTGTACATACACTTTGAAAGTTAATAATTTTGAAATCATAATGTGTTTGTGTTGTTAACGGTGTTAATCAAATGTATCAAATGATAGGAAATCTCATTGGAGCGTTTCAGGAAAATGCTCAACATTTGGAGCCATTAAGAGATTTGGCGAGTGATTTTATGAGAATTGTAAATCAGAGATCTCTTTTAAATTATTGTACAACACATTTGACCACAAATAATGCTGAGTTTGGTGGTGACACTGTACCTAAAAGGGCACGTGGACGAATAAGAACACATGCTCGTAGACAAGAAGATGGTGGTAAGGCAAGGGCTCAAATTTTGAAGCATCACGTGTTCTTGTTCATGTACGTGCCTTTTGAGGTACAATGTCGTTACCAAACTCAACATTTTGTGGTCAAATGTGTTGTAAAATACATTCAATGAGATATCTGGTTTACAATTCCTATAAAATTACTCGCAATATATATTAATGGCTCCAAATGTTGAGCATTTTGTGAAAATGTTCCAAACAGATTTCTGTCATTTGACACATTTAAGTAAAACCGTCAACCTGCACAAACGCATTATGCTTGCAAAATTACTAACTTTCAAACTATATGTACAACCAAAAATAATAAATAATAAAACATACCATCACTTAAAATCTTTCTCTATGATTTTGATATCCATGTGGGCTTGCCTCATGATGTCCTGGTTGGTTATATACAAAACAGTACGCTCCCAAAACCACTGCATGTAATTGATATAAACACCATCAACGTTATTAAATTCTCCATTTACAACATTAAAAAATCGACCATTGCATGCTTGCATGTAATTGTGATATTCACGTCTCCCTTCTTTGTTTTCTTTACCTTCCCGAGTTAAAGTGTGCAATCGTTTATACTCAGCTTCATCAATCATTAAAACATTAGGGTTTTTTTGGAGAATGTTAAATTGTCTAGTAACCTTGCTTGGTGCATGCTATTCAACATCTTCCTAGTAGATATATGTTTCACATCTCCAACAGTTGACATTGTTTTTTATGTTGTTTTCCTCTCATTGAATGACTATACACTTGAAAAATGGTTTTGTTTTTATCTCCTCACATGTACGATGAAGTAGTTGCACCCCTAATGCAATTTTGGTGGAAATCACCCCCCCCTTCCTGCGACCTTCATGTACCTTTTCCTGCCACATGGACCTCACCACCCCCTCCCCACGACTTCCTCTCAAACTCGCCCCCTTCCCGAGGGACTTTCCTAGAAAAAACAAAAGAGTCATATCCTACTTTAAAACCCAATAATTTTGAATAAACCACATATTTTGAAAAAAAAAATTCTCAATAAATACAGTCGATTGCCATAAACATAAAACAAGATCTTACGAAATAATGATTTTGTTGAAAATATTATACAACTTGAAAGGCTTTAATTACTTAAAAACTAAAATACGAGAATTTATATAAGCTATGTAATGGAAGCAAAACAGTTTCTACAATGGTATTGGATAATTGCTATTTTTCTATAAAAGTTGAAAATGTGTTTGTATGTTTTACTATTACAATAAGTGGCAAATTATACAATGGTTAAAGTATTTTATATGTCAATTGTGATGGTTAGTGAATTTAGTTATTATGAAAATAATGAAATTTAGTAAACTTTGGCATATGTTAAGAAACTAATCATATAATAGCCTATAAACAAGTATCTTGACTATAACAGAGATTTTATAGATAATATATGTTATTTATATAACAGACATTGAAACAAAGTAGCACATGATTCTCATATAATGTATACATGTTGAGCATAAGCAAGTGATTTAAGCATATACTTGACAAGTAACAATTAAACATATATAAATCACTTAACCACCATAACTACTCGTAAATTGAATATATGTTTTTAAATTGACTACCAATAATGACTTGTACATAATATGGACATCTCGGGGCTATAACGATTACCGTTATAACGAAGAACACATGAATAAGTTTGGGTACATTGAATACTTTTATTTACAAATATAAACTAATTATGTGACTTATTTAATATATAACAACAATTATTTAACAAGTTTTGATATTTAAGATTATATATGCAAATTTTCAAGCATAACATTTACAAAAACATTCGATTGAATAGTTAACCGAGTATTAGAGGGTAAACACTATTATCTCAAAAATAACATATGCAAACAAAAGTTTTCTATTAACCGAATTTAACATATGTTAGGACGCGTTAAATAACGTATGATAGTTGTGTCAGATAGGCACTTGAAACAAGATTGTCAATATTAGTTTTTGATACACCGTTGATCTATAAACATGTTCTCATATTTGTCTCAATTGGAAAATGCTATACTATATAAAACATTCAGAGTGACACTTATGTGCTGTATATGGCCACTCAAACTTTGAGTGTCACAATACACAGACATTGGTTTTATTTCTATATACAAGGTGAGTATTCGACACCCTTTTTTCATTTTACATATTTTAGGGGAAATATATGATACAATACTTTCCTTTTATACTATGGTACAAGAATTCTTTACTTCATACTTGAAGTTGTTACATGGTGTATATCGCATGAGACTTTTAGTACAACATGTAAGACCCATCCTAACTACACTACCATTAACTCACGGATTTGAGCCAATGAGTAAATGTTAGATAGTATTATCTGGGTTGACACCCCCATTCATTCATAGGCTGGACATGCTAGCTACAGTTGCCGCATGATGTTGACATCTTAATGAATGAATATTTCTACGTATATGATTACATGACTCCGATGAGTATATTTGACTAGCAATAGTCATGGGCATTTAGTCCCAGGCTTGGTTGTTAACTAATGTAGGTTGCATCTATTTACTTGTGACTTGTATAGTAAGTGCCATTATTTTTAACTATTTGATCAAGATATGAAACCTACGAATTCACCAACTTTTTAGGTGATATTTTTTCACATGTATTTCAACTGCTAGCCTATGACTATATATGGATGTTATACCTAAGCATGAATGTTAGTATTCTCTTATATTCAATGTGTTCTCGATATAAGTTTTGTCGCATCTCTCGTGTTTCCGTCAACGGTGGGGGTGTAGCAAGTTTGGTTGTGAACTCATGTATACAACATTCCATATACTTTTGTTACACATACATCATTATAGCATATATTTATGATCAATCGATGACCTATTCTATTAGGAACGTAATCTTATACTAAATCATATATTGAGTCACGAAAATCTTTGTGTTCACCAAATTTATGATTACTGTTTTTAAAATGTGTTTCAGGAAATCAAGACTGAGATAGATTTGAAGCATCATACTAGTAGAGTATTTTGTAAAACTTGGTTTATTACGTTTGGACAAGTTTTTAGTTATTTTGAGTAATGTTTTTGTGATGATTAGACTTGTTATGGTTTTATTTTCATTTTTATTATAGACATTTTTGGAACCTATAATGTTTGATATTTCAATTTCGTTACAACTCTCGTGTTTTCGCCGTTGACGAGGATGAGACACCTTATATCACATTTGGTCATACGGGAAACAATTTGACCAATCATGAACTGCTTATATTATGGAGTTCAAGTATGAAGACATATGAAGACAATGAAGGAGCTTGACTAGTATGAAAGGGGAGGCAAAAACTAACGTGATTAATTTTTTTTTTCTTGCAATCGACTGGTATGTCTCGGTTAGTTGGGTTAAATATTTGGATCATTGATTCGGGTCAAGTCGGGTCAAACAATAAAAATAAAAATGTCTAATAATTATCATTATTCGTGAAAAAATTAAAAGACTGAGTACGAAGAATTACAATTCAGCTCGACAGCCCTTTGAGGGTTTTGAATTACTGAACGGCGATGATATATTGATTAAATCTAAAAACCTAGATTTCTAAAGTCTAAACAATCAAAATCACTAAATTAATATATAATTTTGCACCAAATAAACTAAACATTCTGCACTAAATAGATTATGTGAATACAAATTCAACATCAAACAATAGCAATTATCAAAAAAATTTTGCAAAAAAAAATTGTCTTACTACCTTAGAACTTAGGAGCAGTGGACAGTGGTGACTTGATGAGCCACTGAGCCATAGCCATAAGCATTAAGCAGGTCGGAGGAGTCAGGGACACCAAAGGGCCGTCACCTGTTGCCGGTTGGTCGTGTGACGGTGACGATCTCTCGGTCAAAATGGTTGAGGTGGGTAAAGCGTTGGAGGGGAATGTGATTTTTAGAGTTGGGAATAGAGAGAAATAAAGTAAAAATTTTAATTGTTAAGAAATGGGGGGAAATGAGAGAGGGAAATGAAGGGTAAAAAATTTGGATATTTGATATTAAATGTGAGATGAATATTTTTTAAAATGTAATTTATTTATATTTTTTTGAATTGTATGTAAATCCAATTTGTGTTATTTTTTTTAAATTGGGGGGGGGGGGGGGGGGCGAAACGATTATTTAAAAAATTTTTACCTTATGGTCTAAAAATTAACATTACTGGCGAAAAAGAGGAAGGGCGGTCGGCCCTGGCCTAGTAAAGTTTCGTCCCCGTGTGAACAGTTAAACTCCCTTCTACGTCTCTATGCTCATGTGTGGGTTATTCAAACCCGACGAAAACAAATTGATGTTATGATTTTCTTGACCGGCCTATGATCGGAATATGATTCCCTTTGATCTTGGTTTTTGAATGGGTCAAACAATTTACAGTTTAAAATATCAATATTTGTTCAACGCAAAAATAAATATATTTTTGTATCAAACAAGACATAAAATATTTAAAATGAAAATGTGAATAACCGGAAGAATAATCACAATTCAACATGACGACCTTTAAGGTATTTGAACTCATTGATTATACACTCTGAATCAAACCTCTTAGCAATTTCCTTTTCTCAGCAATTTCCTTTCCGAAGACGATTATTGAAATAGGTAATGTACAATAGTTAAGGACTATTTTAATTTTTAAAACCCAAAACAAGATTTAAACTCAAGATTTGCTAATGAACAAGATAATAATCAATACTGTGAACTTTTAAAGATAATGTTAAAACTTATAATATTAGTTCATCTTTATTATTTTTTAAAATCCAAAGGAGGCCCAAGGAATTTTATAAAGAAAAACCGAAGGGGCCGGAGTTAATACCTATAAAATTTTTCGACCGAAAACTATTATATCGAGACTTCTGGCCAGAAAAACGGCAGGGGCCGGGGCACCCCCGGTCCCCTTAAAACCTCCGCCAATGAGTATGAGACATTGAGTTTTCTTTTATTTATTTCAAAATTTAAAATATATTATATATAATAAATCAAAATAAAAGAGGACATATGTTATTCATCTAGACTATTCTTACAATAATTTTCTTTCTTCTCTCTCTTATTTAATGTATCATACATTAAATAATAATATTAAGTATTGAATACACATTTATACATTTTTAAATTGAAAATATTTTTAAGACATTAAACATATATTAATATAAAAAATACTTTTTTTTTTCAAAAACAAAATTATTATAAAATAAAAAATATTGAAAACGGTTTTCTAAAATAAAATTTTTGGAAAACAAACTATGAAAAAGTAATATTGAAAAAAATAATATTATTGTTTTATTACTTAAAGTATTAATTTTTTCAAAATTTTAATCATATTTTATTTTTAAAAATTGACTTATATTATAAAAATTTTCATTAATGACTATATTTTTTTTATTTAACACGTGTAATAGACGGGATGGTAACCATTTAGCAATTTATAAACGAACACTAGCAAAAAGTTACATGCACCGATGCACGTACCCGGCCTTACTAGAAACAAATAAAGAACAATATGTTTTATAACGATTTAAACCTTTTTCTACCAAACACATTGAAGAATCCACGGTGTAGTCTGAACCAGATTATCTTTGCGGAACGAAGCTTCATCCGAATGCGACTCTTCATCTGTCGACCACCTCTCTCCTTCCTGTGAAACGTATAACTTCTAAGGAACAACTGCCTCTTTTCCACCTCTCGAATCGTTGTACTTGTGACGGAATCAATCCTAAACGTCGAATTCATGTGTGTGTTGAGATAGAGATCGAGAGAGAGGAGATGATTTGTTTTTCTCTATATATATTATAACCATTTAATTTATTTAATTTGTGCATGCGTTTCTTATGTTATCTATATCATTTTTAGGGTGATGCAATACTTGGCTGAAAATTATCAAACCCAAAAAATGAACGTAACTAGTTAAGTTAGACTTGATATCGATTCTGGATTTGTTTGAATTAAATTAGCTTTCAATTAGGTTGTTAGTCATAATTTTCATTAATGTGGTCTGAGACTTTTTTTTTTTGAACGACCAACTAATCATCAACTGTCGGGTACTCTGTACGCGGCCCCTAATGGCTAAAGGATGCCCAAGCTAGCCACTAGTCAGGACGGACAGAGCCCCTAGCCCACCAGCCACCAATTCCCGGGGAAAACCCGACCCAAGCACCCGCCCAAAGGCACGACGATGGAAAGTCGGTAAAACCGGGTGGGATCAAGAATTGATCCCAGGACCTGGGTCTTCTATCACTTCCCTCATACCTCCATGTTATCACTAGGACAAGACATCATTAGTGGTCTGAGACTATTAAGTAATAAATTGTTATAATAATTATTTTTTTATTGACGTTTGGTCTATCATCCTCATGTGGCTGGATTTCAACCGTTCCAATTGTTTGATGCTTCGTATCACTTAAACCCAGAACCACTCTTGGCGGAAACCCAAAGAAAAACCCATTGTCCTGTCGTGACAGAGATTTAAACTCAAGTTTTCTAAAATAAAAAGTTTAGTTTGATTGTAAAGCCATCAACAACAAATTAGTTATTTATGTTCTAGAAACATTGTAATGTTTTTTAATGCAAGTTTATCTAACTCAAACAAACTCAACCATGCATATTTTTCTTAGCCTCGTTTGAGAACCAAACAAATCGAGATCAACATGGGATGCTTTTAAATTAATTTTTTTTTTAATTTCCTTATCATCCATTTTAATATGGTGTTCATGATTTTTTTTCTTACGTGGTTATTTCTCTCTCTTTATTCTTATTCTTATTTGTACTAACTCAATGCTACAATTTTTAGATCGTATCCGGGTCGACGAGTTGGATTGAGTCGGATAAAATAAACAACAATTATCATTGGTTAATTCATGATTAAGCATGCCATAGTTTAGAGGAAAAAAAATTAATTCCCAATGGATTTGAACCCTTGACTTATTTAAGAAACCCTATGATTTTCCGAATAATCATTGCACAAACTTCAATTTTAGTATCACAAATCCTATTTAATTATATTTATAATTGGGTCACTCTAAAATACCTATAAGTTTAAAAGAATTTTTACATTATACATTCTATCAGCTAGTAAGATTTAATAGAGTCACGTGACCCTGATAATATTAACATAGGTCTGCCCTTGTTTGATCCCTTTCTAACCTTGTTTTCTTAATTTTATGTTTGGATATTAGTTATATTTTTTTTTTGTGTGTGCAAAGAATAACGAAGCTAGGAAATCAATTTTAATATAATTTAATGTGTACCACACACACACATAGTTGTATTATATAAAAACCCGATATTAGATGGAAAATCCTTAAGTCCTATGTGAGCCATTGATTTTAAATCTTGAAAATAAACAAGCGGTTCATATTAAATTGAATAAAAAACTAGGATTTGAATAAAAAAATGGTTTAATTTGTACCACATTTTTTTATTTTCAAAGTGTAAATTTCTCTATCATTTTTATTACTTCAACTTTTAAATAAATTAAAAAACCTCATTGCAATGAGAGTGTACTATATTTTTTTTCTATATCACACACACACACACTATATAAAATCATGGATCGTCATTTAACACCCATATTCAAGGACTACATGGATAATCACATACCACATTATATAAAATCCAGGACCATGATTAACAAACATAATCAAGGAACAACTGCATAATCAAGGACCATATTATATAAATATCACATATCGTAATTTCACACCAATAATCACGAACCAAGCCTAAAAACCACGAAACACTTTAAATATAGGAAGGAAAAACCATAACAATACTATACTCAAATTAAAGATAATAAAATTCTCAATTTTATGATGTAATTTTGTTTTAAAAAAATGGTAGAACTTGAGTTGCCTACAAAAAGTCAACAAATATAAATTATTCCGTTTTTGCACTTTCAGCTTTGATTCACGCAATTTTCAAATGAAAAGTGGGAACTACTAGATCTTAACCAGTGATTAATTTGATTAAAGGCGGGGAATCCTTCCTATAAAAACACCTTTGTATTTGATCTTTCTCCTAATCTATCTATATTAATAAATCAAAATAATTGTGGACACTTGTCACATTTCTAGATCACCTATACTTTGGTTTTCCCGTTTCTCTCTCTTATTTAATTATCTATATTTATTATTTAGTTAGGATAAGGAATTAAGGACTATAATAATTAATATACTATGAATTAATTATATTTAAAATGAAATCAATTATGATGTTTTAAAGTGAACCAATATTTTTATTAACAACTTTAGTGGTTTAAATATAATCCAATTCAAATGATATTCCTTAAAATATTTATAAATATAACAATAATGTTACTAAATTTTTATAATTGCTTTTAAAAATTTTTAAACATTTAATATGGTTGGATTATTTAAATGATAAAGATATATTATATTGAAATATAAAAAGTAAGTAATTTTTAAAAATCCAAGTTATATATATTAATATAAATTTTAGTTAAAGTTAATTTAATTTTTTAAAAGGAGAATAAATATACTTTAATTAAATTATTTATGAATTACATTAATAACAATATTAACACATTGTGAAAAAAATTAAAATTAAAATTAAAATTAAAACATAATTTTTGATTATTACATAAAATATTTTAAACATATTTTGAAGACTTTATGCATTAACAAATTACATCATATTTTATTCAACCTTTGTAAACATGAGTTTAGTAAAACTTTCTAATGTACATGTTTTTTAATTACATAATTTTTTGTCAATATATTTGTATATATAACATATTATTTTTTTCAACCCATGTAACACACGGGATTTTAACCTAGTATATGTATATATACACACACACACACATATAGGGATTATATCTTGTGAAAACCCGGTCTTAGAGAAAAACTTCTAAACTATATTTGGGCATTGATATATTGGAAATAAATGTGGTTCATATTAACCACATTAAAATTGATTTGTTTACTTAAACCATAATTTTTTATTCAGGTTTAATGTGAAACATATATTTATTTTCAAGATTCCAAATTAATAGCTCATATAAGATTTAAAACTTTTCTTTCTAGCATTAGTTTTCACATGATACATTCCTTTACGTGTGTGTGGAAAAAAATATATATATATATATATGTGTGTGTGTGTATCTATATATCTATATACTATATATAATACTTATTGGAGAGAGAAAAACTCTTAAATTTAAGAGGTACAACTTTATAAGCTATTAGTACAACCCTGTGAAGCATAGTGTATAATCCTCCACCCATTTAAACCAGTCTTGGTGACTGGAAATTCTAAAATCAGAGGGATCTGCTCCCGGTTCAAAATTCAAACCATCCCCCGCCTTAAAACCTTGATGCGTCGCCACAGTCGCCGTCGATCGTCTTCGAGTTATGTCTTTTGCAAATTGCAATAGCGGAGATATGATTTTAGCTTAATTTAGGGCATCAGGCGATGATGAGGCTAGGGCTTCGGTGACTCTGTGAGATACACACATCCAACCTCACCCTTTTTGGCTCGACATCGACTGGTCTTCGGGTTCAAGAACAACAGAAGAATCAGCGTGGAAATCGATCTAGATTCTGATCTGGTAACAAAATCTAAACCTAACCCTGTTACAATCAAAATCATGAGAACACAAGCTAACTTGGTGTGTTCGCTTGCTAATGGCGTCATAGACATGGAATTGTAAGCCCATTTTGCTAATCTTCAGTTATCTAAAAAACCCTAATTGCATAATTTACTGTGATTTCTAAGCCCAAGTTTGGATTTTAATTTGAAGTTAATTATTGACAACTTTAAAATCTTATTTTCAGCCTAATTGGATCATCAAAAGGTAGAAGGTAGAAAAAGGATACGAAAAAGCTCCCTTTGTTGTACAATTGTCAAAAAATGTCTCCAGATCTTGCACTTAACAGATGCATGTATGTTGATATATGCATGTCTTTCAACATTTATGTTTAAGAATTGTGTGCTTTTGATTCTGGAAATAGTGAAAGGCTTCAGCCATGGCAGTGGCATCCCATCAATTTTGCGATTCTACAATTCTAGAATTGTTAGCAATTTTGCTTGATTATTTAATGAATAGAAGCTTATGGTTAGGTCTATCCTCACAAAGATTGAAATGCAGGAATTATGTATCCAGGCTACATATAAATTCAATGTAGGCAACTAAATTGTATTGCATCATTCAATTGGAAGATACCCAACCTGATTTACATCAATAGACTTATTTAAGAAAAATCACATGGATGGTTTGTTTTAATGATTTTACAATGGATATATTTTCTTTCAGATATGTAGAAAAGAATATGCTAAAAGTGAATTGAAGGAAGAGTTGTATTTTTTGCATGTAAGTTTCTTGAGTATTGACTCATTCAATCTCCTTCTAGAAATCTTTTAGTACTAATAATTATTCTAAGATAGCTTACTGTGCAAAATTATTTATAACACCATCAGATAGTTTTTTATTATTTGAAATATGACATACTTCTGTAATCTCTTAATAACACATAGTTTAATTAATAGAAGAATTCATGTTTTGGCTTCAACTATGATTCACCGTAATCCCCAGTAGGTACAATGATCATCAATGGATATCTGGGTATATATATATTGTATTTGTTAATATTTAATTGAGATTTTTAAGACTCATGACATTGAGATTTTCAAGTTCGTTTGATCTGGTTTAACGTGATTTTTTTTATACTTTACCATGTTCAAATTGGTCAAGAGTTGATCAGTACTTGATCTTATTTTGTTTATCTGAAGTGGTATTTTTAAGGTTTAGATCACTACTTTGTTAATATAATAGATTGATTTTTTAGCTTGATTTGTTGTTAAAAGTTGCATGAAACACTGTTGTTATGTGAGATCATTTAACACAAATGTGTTTAAGTTTAACATGCAGCCCTAAAATCAATTTTGAAGACAAACATTATGTTGTTAAGACACAGGTTACAACTTGAATTACATTTTGTTTATTGTTTGATGATCAGGTTGCAAGTTGGACGAAATACTATATGTTTTTGTAATTAGGTATGTGTGATCATTTTAACACAAAATGTGATTAGGTTTAAACTCCAACACCTAAGTCCAGTTTTTGAACATTTGACTAATTCTATTATGAAGCATGGGAGAAACAATGGTAAAAAAGTGATGGTTGTTTGCATAGTCAAGCATGGTATGGAGATCATTCATCTTCTAACTGACGCTAATCCCATCAAAATTATTGTTGATGTTATCATCCATAGGTACAACTATTTCTTTTTACATGTTTTTCCATGATAACAAGTTTTCTAACATGATACACTTGATGCAGGGCTGATGCAGAGATGTGTTTGTAGGAGGATTATTATAAAATAACACTAACTGTGGAATCATATTATCCCAGATTTGGAAAAGAGATATTATAATAACTCAATCTTATCGTGGTAACATGTTAACCTAAATCTAATAGTTGAAAATTTCAAGATTTGACAAAATGGTGTCATGTGTACGTGTAGCATATGCATATTTATTTTTATAAAATATATTGTTTCGATATTATAATTTTAAATACCTTGTTATTATATACACATAACTGACACTTACATACTAGTAAGTAACGAGTAATATGAATATTAAGTTTTTAATATATCAATTCGGTTAGTTAATATTATAGGAGACCGTCTAAAATTAATAACATATATTATAATTGAACATGATTCCTTTTTAACGAAACTTAGGTTAAAACATAGAGAAAAATGAGCTGGCTTTAAAAGTATTTTTATAATTTTATAAAACATTATATTTTATTGTTCTACGGGAAGATGCTTCGTGGATGATTCTATGGCAAAAAGGAAAAAAATATGAACAAATAATAAAACACGACCTATATATATGACTTTCTTCGGCATCACGTTTAATTTGTCTATTTAAACTCAAAATTCATCACAATTATAATTCACACAACTATAGACACACACATACATTTAAGAAGGAAATTAGAAGTTCTGGATGCTATGAGGTGCTCATCAAGTATAAAAAGTCATTCAACCTATTCAAAAAACTTCAAAAATCTTTCAAAAAATCTTAAAAAATCTTTCAAATCTCCAAAAATTTCTACACTACCATGGATCCAAACAACCCAAATAACTCATACTTTAACCCGTTTATGAATTGTTACCGACCTTAACTCGATCCAAACAATCCAAACCCGAACCAATTTCTAACCTTCTCAAATTGGTACCCATAACCACCTTTACTCGATGGTCGGAATCTAAGGAGGTGGCACTAGCTCGTGCCTTCATTGACGTTTCCGAAGACCCGATCGTTGGTAACAACTAAACGAGCTCGGATTTTTGGAGACGCGTGAGACACCAGTTTTTTTCGGCAATGGGTCGTGGTTCCTACCGGACGAACGACATGATTTCCGGCAAATGGCGCGACTTACAACGTAAAGTCGCGAAATTTAACGGCATATGGGTTTCAACACCACAACAACCGTAAAAGTGGTGAGAACGACCAATCGGTCCTGAACGAGGCGTTGATGGCCTACGCACGAGAAAACGGGCCATTTGGTCATATCGCGCCGTGACAAGTTATGCGGAAATCAACCAAATGGCATCCCGTCCCGAAGTTACAAACTTCTAAACGGACGAAGACGTCATCGTCCGGAAAGTACACGACCACTCAATCCGACTCAACCGGTCGATGTTTCGTTAACTTAAACGAGTCGGATGAGGAAGTCGAAATGGACATGCCCCTACCAACCTCTCCTCAACGTCCACCCAGTCGAAACAACAAGGGTAAACGATCATAAGCCTCATCTTCAACCGATTACAAAGACACTTTGGAGACCATCTCCGACTCGTTGCAAAAATTTGTCAACATACAGGAGCAAAAACAATACAACAATGATATGAAATTGTTGTGGACTCCAATTGATCACTTAACCGGTCGCGCTCGTGTAATAGCCGAGAAGACGAAGGAGCAGATTATGAAGAAATATAATTTGTAGTTTTTTTTTAAAAGTTTTTAAATTTATTTTATTTTTTTTATTTAATTATGTAATATATTTTTTTATCATGTAATTTTTTTTATTTTAGTTTGTAATATTAATATTTTTAATTATATTATGTGTTTTTTTAATTTAATTTATAATTGAAAAAATAAAAATCAAATAATAAAATATTGAAAAAGTTGGTGATGACGTGGAGTGATGGGGAAGTGATGGATAACATAGGAAATGATGATGTGGAGTGATAAGGGGGTGATGGTGTTGTTGATTATGTGGCTCCTACGTGACGCCTACGTGGAGTGATGGGGGCAACTTGCATATCACATCGCCTTATATTAGCTGCTCTATGTCCTGTTACTTATAATATCTTAGACCAGCCGGTATGCCCCGGCAGTGGGCGTTGGAGGGCGTGGCACACCGCCCCCTAGGGGCGTGAGAGGGGCGTGGGAGGTTGGGCGTGAGTCGAGCAACGACGTGATGGAGGGGTTGTGACCGTTGGGTTTAGCCGTTGGTGAAGGAAAAATTTATTTATTTTTTACCTATTTAAACCATTCACATATTAAACCCAAAAAAATATTTCTCATTTCAAACATTCAACACAAAAAAATACCCACTCTTCCCATTTCAAACTTTCTTAACCAAAAAAATAATTTTCATGGATCCTAACCAAAACCCAAATTACTATAACCCAAACACTCCACCTAACCGAAACCCTAACACGCCCCCTCCGAATTGGGTCTTTAGCCCTTCTCCAATAAATCATTTTTTCGATTCAAACTGTTATTGACCGAATTTTGATTCAAGCCCACAACAAGGGTTTTATACATTCGCCGATTATGGTTCGAGTCAACAACCGCACGGGTTTGGACAATTATCTCAGGATGAAGTTATACCCGAGACCCAACACACTACAATTATCTCAGGATGAAGTTATACCTGAGACCCAAGGAATAGAACAATTATCTCAACGAATCGGTGACTTTAACGAATTAAAACGGGAACGTCAACGGTTGGTAGAGTTACAACTTCTATTCACCAACACCGAACACTTAACCGGGCTCGACTGCGAAATTGCCGAGCGGGAGAAGGATAAAATTCGTAATAAATATAGAGATAATTAATTTGTATTTTTTTTATTAATTTGTAATTTTTTTATTAATTTTTTTTATTAGTTTGTATTTTTTTATTAATTTTTTTTATTAGTTTGTAATTTTTTTTATTCATTTGTAATTTGTTTTTATTAAATTATATTTCAATTTAATTTAAAAAGAAATGATGACGTGGAGTGAGTGGGTAATGTGGCATTTCCACCTACATGACGCATACGTGGAGTGATTGGGTCACACCGCACACCCAATAGTCTTAATGTTGGATGTCACCACGGGATTCTCATCACATAACTAGTGGTATAATTTAAATGTTACAAACTTACAAACGCTAATTTTTTGAACATCTGTCAAGTTGACATGAAGAGAGAGAGAGAGAAAAAGGGCTAACTATCCTTGTTTCATTAAGGTCCCATTTAGATCCTCCTAGAACAAGACCAAAACAAAACTTCAAAATACCAACAAAACATATACATACAGGTGTTGAGTTCCATTTCTCAAAGGGTCCTCTTTCTTGGAGCCTCTGTATATTTTCTTCTCCAACATCCACCTTTAATCTATATCACTCTAGATTCTTCTATTTTCTTGTTTTTTTCCACAAATTATCATTCATTAAGCATCATATCATCATAAACCTTCATCTTGTTTGGAACACCAAACTGGGTGTTCTACAAAGATTCTGCAAACCCCATGGCTTCATCATCTGTTTGCAATGGAAACCCACCATTTACATCCAACCCATTCTTCCAAAAACCTGCAAAGAATCAAACTTTATTCAAATCCAACACACCCCTCCATTTTACTTCTGTCCGGCATAGAAGCCCTTTGAAAATCTTGAGATCCCCAAATTGTAGGAACCCTAGAAACCCTAGAACTGATGTGGTTGACCCTGTTGTGTTCTATCTTAATAAGATCAAGAAAACAGAGATTGAAAGAAAAGATGGAAATTTTAGTGGGATTCAAGAATTCTTGAATCTTTGTGGGTTTGGGTATTGTGTTCAAGGATTTAGATGTTTTCCATGGCTTGCCCTAAATTTCCATATGGCTAATAATTTGAATTTGAATCCTTCAACATTACAGTTGGTTCAATATTCTGCTAATCTTCCAATGGTGGCAAAACCCCTTTATGGAATCTTGTCAGATGCTCTTTTCATTGGTGGTTCACATAGGTTGCCTTATATCTCCATTGGAGGTTAGTTTTGTTCATTTGTTCATCACATTGATGCTATTTTGTGTGTGATTGTGTATCATTGGTAATTGACATTGCTAGTTATCACTTAATTCTATCTGGGTAGGTTGATATTCTTAAACAATAGGCACATTTACGGGTGTAAACGAGCTGAGTTAATCCTGAACTCGTTAGTGCTCGAGATCGGTTCGTTTAGAAAAAAAATAGAGCTGAGCTCGGCTCGTCAAGAGTTTTATTTACAAGGCTCGAGGTCGGCCCACTAGAAAATTTCTAGTTTCTTTGTAACTTTATGAGTTATAGTGCAATAATTGTAGTTTCTTTGAATATTCTTTATAAAAAGTTATTCCAAACTTACATATGTTGTATGCAAAGATTGGAACAAAATCTTTTGTAAATTGACCAAATAGGTACCAACTTATGTAGTCCTTTTGAAGTTTAGCATATTTTAAAGCTGGAAATAAAATTCATGTGCTTCTGAAATAAGTACTATTGAAGGCCTGGAAATGTACATAAATCCTTGCTTGGTTTTACAAAGCACATCTTAATCTAAGTCGTGTGGCGCGATAAAAAACATATTAGAAAAATAGTTCAGGGCCGCCTCAAAGGCGTGTGGCGCTATCATAAACATAGAAGTAAAATAGTTCAGGGCCTTAAATCAAATTTGGTGAGAGTTAAGATTATGTATGGGTTTTGTTGATAAGAAGACAGTATAAACTAAACATCATGAAATCTTTATCCAAGACAAGACACAAATTTTGGTTGTATATAAAGCTTATTTGGTTATACATAAACAAATACCTAGAGTACATGAAACTCTTGCCCCACGCCTTGGTTCGTTGGCTTCGAGACTGAAACACCTCCTAGCTCCTTGCTTTTTTTAAGACCAACAACCCATTTGACCCGCCAAAGATAAAACACACTCCAGATTGTTCGGTTAGATAGGTAAAACAAACTGACTTATCCAATATATTCTCATTTTTCAGTAGGGTCGGGGGAGTGAAGACAAACCTTACCCCTATCCCAGTTGGGATAAAAAGGTTGTTTCGAAAGAGTCCTCGGCTCAAAGTTATCGTTTGAAGTTAATCATCCCAACGTTGTTTTTAGGTAAATGAGTCAAAAATGCTAGCACTAATTTTGCGAAAACTTTTTTAGGGTGGAAATTGAATGACATAAGTTTATGGTTGCCTATTAAAGTGATTGATATCAATCTTTTCAGTTGCTTTGCAGATACTCTCATGGGGTTCTATGGCATTCATCCCGATTGCCCGTGAAGCACTACCGATCCTCATGACATGTGTTCTTCTCAGCAATCTTGGAGCATCTATTACAGAAGTTGCAAAAGACGCATTAGTTGCAGAATATGGTCAAAAAAACAAAATAAACGGTCTCCAATCTTATGCCTTCATGGCTTTAGCTGCAGGTGGAGTTCTAGCCAATTGTCTTGGTGGTTTTCTCCTATTAAGAACACAGAAACCGACATTCATGTTCTTAATCTTTGCATCGTTGCTCTCGTTCCAACTCGTGCTATCTTTGAAAACAAAAGAATCATCTTTTAGATTGCCTGAATCTTCAAATCATCATGAATCAATCTCATCAACCATCAAGAAACAGCTTTCTGATCTGATTTTTGCCATCAAGGACGATCGTGTTTTCCAGTCACTTTCATGGGTTGTAGCTTCTTATTCCATGGTACCGATCTTATCCGGTTCTTTATTTTGTTACCAAATACAAATCTTGAATCTTGACCCTTTTGTTATCGGTATGTCAAAAGTTACCGGTCAACTACTTTTATTAGCTATAACTATCCTCTACAACCGCTACTTCAAAACCATCTCGTTGAGGAAGCTAATCAAGAACGTTCAAATACTATACGCGTGTTCTCTACTTCTTGATCTTGTTCTTGTGAAGCAAGCCAATCTTAAACTGGGAATCCCAAACAATGTGTATGTTGTTTGCATTTCGGGTTTAGCAGAAATGATCAATCAGTTCAAGATTCTGCCTTTTCAGGTGCTTTTTGCAAGTTTAGCCCCTCCGGGTTGTGAAGGATCGCTAATGTCGTTTTTAGCTTCGGCCCTTTGTTTATCCTCGATTTGTAGCGGGTTTTTGGGGGTTGGAATGGCCTCGTGTCTTCGAATAACATCGGTTGATTATTCAAATCTTCCTGCAGGGATAATCATACAGTTTTTAGCAGCATTGGTACCGGTTTTTTGGATCCATAATGTACCCGCCTCGCAACCTTTAGATGATAACAAGAAGACGGGTTTGAGTAAAAAGAAGCGAAAAACCCGACGGGTCGGAAGAGTTGTGTTCAACATGGTTTTTGTTTATCGAAGAGAACGTGAATCTGAGGCTCAGAGGTAAAGATCTACGGATACGAGTGTGCATATCGCAGGTCGACCTGTTAAACTCATGGACCCGACCCGCTAAACCGGTTTGGTTCACGAAGTCCGAAACGGTCGGTTCTGATCTGAGTCTGGTTTCGGGTATTACCTGATAAACCCAATTTAGGATCATTTAAAAGCTGAGGCAGGTTCATTTCTTTAACTTGTGTACAGTTTAGCATACATGTTAAGAATGTCAATTTTTCCCTTCTAATGAACATAAACAACACGTATTCAGTGTAATCTTACTTTGTGGGGTCTGAGAGGAAAAGATGAATCCTACCCCAATGTAGGGGTGTTGATCAGGTTTTTTAATCGGGTTTCGGGTTATTCGGTTTGGGTTCGGGTTTTTTGTTATTGGAATCCTATATGTTTACCACATCAAATAAGATTCGGGTTAATCTATTTCGGATTATTCGGTTCGAGCTAATCGACATTCGGGTTTCTAGGTATGAGTTTCAATACGCATCCTTCACAATTTTACTTAATATGATATTTGTTAGATAATTAGCTCAAAATTCAAACAAAAACAATCTCAACGTGATATTTCATTGAAAACAATGTGATAAACACAGTGTTGTTGGAATCAGATCAGACTGGGAACCGAGGGGTCGACCAGCCCAAAAACCACATGTAAACCGCTCTCAAGGGAACCGGCCGGTTGAGCCGATTTACAGTCAGACCGAGAACCTTCACTGGTCAGACCGGATTTCAAGTTTTTTTTTTATTAAACTAAAATCCAAAGAATTAAACATTAAAATCAAACATTGTATTTTTTAGAGAACCTTCACTGGTCAAACCCGATTTCAAGTTTTTTTTTTATTAAACTAAAATCCAAAGAATTAAACATTAAAATCAAACATTGTATTTTTTAACATAATTATGTTTGTTTCAATGTGCTTATAATTCTATAATTGTTTTGGAATTTTTTATATATTTATTATGTAATCCGGTTCTTGAATACGGTCTAACAGGTCCGACCAGTAACCAGTAAGACGTCTGATTCGACGTCCGGTTTGGTTATGAAAACATTGGATAAACACATAACCAAACCATATCAACCAATTGTACAAACTATAAAAAAATATCAAATCATGTCAAGTTATAAAATTCTTAATAGTTTAAGAGCTGGCAAAATAAGTATCTGTTAAGACACGATTAGACCTATTTAACAAAAAATTTAGTATTTGATTTTATAATTTTTTAAAACTAATAAAATGTAAGAGGTTAGACTTCATTATTTTTTGCTACATAA
Organism: Mikania micrantha; assembly: GCA_009363875.1. NCBI lineage: Eukaryota > Viridiplantae > Streptophyta > Magnoliopsida > Asterales > Asteraceae > Mikania > Mikania micrantha. The sequence goes on along the minus strand of CM018686.1, from coordinate 61,326,166 downwards.
AATATAAAACTGTTATGCTTAAATTACCAAGTCAAGTGTTAAACAAGTCGTTTTCATGTTTTATATTTGAATTAATTGCGTCGTTTGAAACCTGCTAAATTTGTTAAGATCCGTTTTGCCAGTAGTTTTCGCTATCTGAATTGACGCATTCTTGTTTAATCGTCTTGTTCCAATCTTATATTGAAAAAGTTAAATAAAATAATATAAAATAAGCATTAAAAATGGTTAGATATATTAAGTTAAGATTACAAATTAATGTTTGCAATAGAAAGCTTCTTGTTGTTATTCGGGTTAATCGTGTTAACCCCTTTAAACTTCTTTTAACCCAATTACCAAATTGAATACTAGCTTGAGGTTCGTGTTCCATTTTAATCGGGTTCGGGTTGTTCAGGTTTCATCTTAACTGGGTTCGGTTTAATTCGAGTCGGGTTCACTATTCGGGTTTCGGATAGAAACGACACCGTTACCCCAATGTGGTAGAGAGACTGCTTATTAAGAGAAACCTGAATCAAAACTTTTCTAATGAATTCCATGAGCAGATATTTTTTTATAACTTTACAAGTCAAGTCATTTCAAAATAATAAAAACAATTAGATGTTACAAAACCAATAGGTTTATATACTTCTATGCATGCAGTGGGATAGAAAACAAAATAGGATAAGGAAACCTGAAAAGCATAGTAAACTCAAATAGTCAAACCTTATGAGACTCAAGAGTCAACCCATGCATTATCTGATGAAGAGGCAATGTTGATAAAATTAATTATTTAAGAAATAATTAAATCATTTTATACAATTCAAAAAATAATTCAGAAAACTTACCCAGTGATTGTTATTAAAATTTTTTTTTTTTGGTTTTGATTCCAACTAGGTTGGGTTAGATCATTCAAAAATTAACAAATCACATATACATACAACACTAAATCATCATCTTGTTGATTATAATAATATGATAAAATTATTTTTTTACATAAATTCAAAGAATACTATAAAAATCAACAAACTCTAGATTTAAAGAATGTGAAGGCCTATATTTTCTTTTAAAATTGTTCTATGTTGCCTAAATATGTAAATTATATCTAAATCAATCAACTTTATCTTCATGATAATTTAAAAAGTATGACTATAATATAATAAATTAAAACAAGTTATAAACTTAAATTTAAAAGCGTAAATGAATCAAGCCGTCTCATGAAATAATCTAGATCAGATCAATAAAAAGCTCAAATCAAGCCCGAGCTCAAAAATATGACTCGTTTATTTATGGAGCCCAAGCTCGAGCTTTTCATATCGAGCTTGAGTCGGCTCGCGAGCCTTATCGAGCTTTTTATTTTTATAACTTTTATTTATTATATTAAGTGTATATTTATAAAATTAATAAATTTTATATATAAAATTATGATAAATATATAAAAATCTTGTATTTTATGTTAAATTTGTAAAATAAAATTCTAAATATATATTAAAAAAGTAATTAAAGTAAATAAATTAAATAATTGAAATATAATCGAGCCGAGCTGAGCCAAGCTTGAACTTAAAAGTTTTCTATCGAGTCGAGCTCAAGCCTTGAAAATAAAACTCTCAACGAGCCAAGCTCGAGCTCAAGGCCTATTTTGTCTGAACGAGCTGAGCTTGAGCCTTAATGAGCTCCGGATCGGCTCAGGTCGGGTTGTTTACACCTCTACTTAAAATCAATAAACACAATTGCTAGAAAAATTCTAGAATGTAATTAAGCATTTAAGCTTCATTACAGGTAATACATGTTAGGTTGCTTTTTTTTATGATCGAGGAACCCACTTGCGTGGTAAACCGCACACGCAAGCACTCGGGTTGGTGGCCTTGAAGAGAAAATGTTACCTTCATGACTAGAACCCATTACCTCAAGGTTTAGACCCCAACACCCTTAGTTTTGTTTTTGAAATGATTTTAATTTGGTCTTTATATGTTCGTCAAAATTTAATGGAGGTTATTGAGAAAATTTCTTGAGGTTAGTCGAGATCAAATTATATATAAATCACTAAAAATTAAAAAAGTTCAGAGAGTTGGTTGACCCCATACCTCCAAAGTAGGTTCGCACATGGACTTACGATTAAATGTTTAGCATAACTATACATATTTAGAAAATAATCCCAAACCTTTTTTATAAAATTATGTTTTTCAACATCTTGCATTTATAATGCATCAGTGAGTATTTTTCCTTGTTAATGTATGTTTCTTCTTGTGATTTTTATTTTTGCTTGTTATTGTATCTTATTATTTTTTCAAAAATAATGAGTTTAAAAAAACATAATAGTGAAACAATACAATCATATACTTTTTATATGTAAATCACAATAATAAAATAACATCAAGTTTATCTAATAAATAAAGATCGATTATAAGATAACACCAAATGAATTAAAACATAAAACACAATGATAAATGCATATTACACGACGACAAAAATAATATAGAATGAGTTAAAACGTAAAACATAATGATAATATATGTTAGACAATGAATACATGACCTATATGTCTTGCTTTCAGTATGGTATGGTTCTGAAAATTAATTTTGATTTATTAATTTAGAATTTATAAATGCATATGAAGTTGTATTTATATATGATTCAAGATAGCGCATGCTTACATGGATAGAGCGTAGATAAAAACGGAGTTGGAGACTTGGAGTGTTGGACAATGAAAATATCTAAATAGAGATCAAAAAGATTGTTTGTAAAATATCGATCAATTTGCCAAAAAAAATGCATATAAAAGTATTGCATACATACATACATAAACATATATATAGGAAAATGATATATAAAAATATAACCACTAAATATGTAATAACTCAAAATAACATGTTAAGATCAAGTTAAATCTTTGATTTTTTTAACATTATTGTAAACACATTTAAAACACTTTCTTATTTTATAAGTTTGCGTAAATTTATCACCGTATGAGAGTTCGTTGTAAGATTTAACTTACAGCACTGTAAGTGTTTTTACCCAAAACTTACAACGATGTTAACTCTCAAACGGTGATAAATTTACGCAATCTCATGAAATAAGAAAATGTTCTAAAAGTGTTTATAATGATGTTAAAAAAAAGGTTTGGCTTGATCTTAACGGGTTATTTCGGATTAACACAATAAAGAGAGTTATTTTTATTTGCATCTCCTAAATATATATAAAAGAAAATACTTAAAGTTTATATTATGGGGGCATTTTCTCCTTTACTTTCATATTATTTTTTGTGTTACTTTTTAGTCTCTAATAGGGTTGTTCAAAAAGCTCACGGCTCGACACTCGTTCGAAGCTTGGTCGAAAAAGGCTCGGCTCGAGCTCGGCTCATGGCTCGACTTGTGGCTCGGCTCGATTTTTAATATATATATATATATATATATATAATTATATACACACACATATATTATATTACACACAAATACATATATATTATACATAATATATATATATATATACACACACATAATATCTTATACACATATTTATATAAATATACATATTATGTATAATATATATGTATGTGTGTATATATACATGTATTATATATATATATATATATATATATGTAAAGTGGAAGAAAAAAATTAACAAAAAACAAACAAGCTGTCTCGTGGCTCGAGGTTTTTACGAGACGAACTGGTGTCAGAATTTTTGACTCGAAAGAAATTTCGGTTCGGCTCGGGCTTGGCTCAAAAATCCACAAGCCGAGCTAGAGTCAGGCCTGACTCGACTCAACTCGACTCGACTCGACTCGACTCGATTACAGCCCTAGACTCTGATCATCTAATTCTGCTTCTTATTAAATAATTATATTATCTCTTTTACTAAATAATAATGTTTTTTTCTATTAAATAGTTAAATAGTTATAATATTAATGATTATTGACATTATTTACTTTTTTCACATCATAAATAGTTTTTAGTAAATTAAAAATTAATTATTCTTTTATTAAAACACATTTTAAAAAAGGTTCATAAAATATGATTTTTTCTTCTTAAAAGAAACTTTTCAAAATATACAAAACATTTTAAAACCGGTTTTTAGAAAGCTAAATTTATAACATGCAATTTTCTTAAAAAAAAAAACTTCTTTTTTAAGTTATATAATCTATAAACGGTAGTAAACAACATGATTTCTATAAATAAATGAAATTTTCTGAACGAAATGTTTAAAATACATTTTTTAAATTAAAAGTAATAAAAGTTACCGGAAAATTTGCAATTTTGATTATTTATTTTTAAGAAAGAATTACATATATTCCTCTATAAACTTGAAAAACTCACATATTTTCAAAAGTTACAAGTTCTTAATACACATATACAATATTTTTAAAGCATAGTTTGAGAAAATATGTAATTAGAAAAGTTTAGAGGTGAATATATGAAATTGACCCCTATTTTTACTGTTATTTTCAAATTGAGTCCTTTAATATTAATAATTACATAAATGTTGCCTTAACTTCGTGATTTGTAACAGAACTAACTATTTAATATTTTATATTTATTCGTGTTAATTATAAACATGATACCTATTCAACAGTTATGATAATTTTAATATCTTTTTTAATTCCGAAGTGAATTATATTTTAACTAAAAAATTGTTTTACAATATTTAAATTTTATGTTTAAATATTTAATATTTTTTATACATCTAAAAATATATTTATTTTTTTAACAACAAATGATCACCTTTGACAAATAGATCTAACAATATATATCATATAACATAAATATTCACATAATGTGATAAATGATAATTTGATGATGTCGTGACCTTTTATTATTTAGGAATTTGCAAACATCATTTTCACAGTAACGAAAATATGGATGAATATGGATGGGTAGGCTAAGAGTTTAAAACAAAAAAGCAGTCAAAGTAAACGTTTCAAAGTGGGTCAAAATCTGGTCAAGTTTAGATCTTTTGTTGATTAAATATTTGAATAATAATCAACGTTAATCAATCCACTATGTATGTATGTATATGAGAAAAGTAAATATTTGGTTGTTAAGCACCTAACTTATACGTGAAACATATCAAAAAGACGTATTTTTTATGGTAAATTTCCCTTTTGTTACTTTATGTTTTCACAAAATTTTAAAGATTTTTTATGTTTCGAAATGTCAAAATTAGTCTTCTAAGTTTTCAAAATTAATCTTTTAAGTCTAACATGCAGGCTAAGAAAATGATCCTTAAGTTTATAAAAAATTATAAAAATGTTTTTTATACCATTATGAGTATGGTTGTTGAAAATTCCCGAACTCAACTAACTCAACTGGCATGTAAACCCGAGTAAGGTTAATAGGGTCGGGTTATTCAGGTTCAAAAAGTTAGTCGGGTTATTCGGGTCAACCCAATTAACATGAACTGTTAATATCATCGGGTTTCTAGTATATTTTTTAAGACTTAGATAGGTTTCGGGTTAATGCGAATAACTGAATAAAGATGATTAATTTTTTTGTATATATTAATTATTAAATAGAAAACACATTTTACTTTTCACTTAAATATTTAATTACATTAACTATTTGTGATTAGGGCTATCAATCAAATTATACATGGTTCAACATATTTTCTATTAAATTATATGTTTAGAACACGAATTATTTGTAACAGTTTAAAAGTGGGTCAAGATAATAGCAAATAAAGATTAACTCAACTGACCTGACCCGAACAAGTGATCCGGCTAACCCGAACGGTATTAGAGTAGGGTTGCAGTTCAATATTTTTTTAAAAAGCCCGACTAACCCGAAACCCGATCAGGTTGACCCGATCAGCACCCTTGTCTCTATGATTTTGCCATGTTTATTGCTATAACGTTAATCGTTCTTTAAAAAAAGTTTATATAATTTATAATTTGTTTGATCCTAGGGATATTTTTTTCTTCTTCTCAATCCGGGCACTTAATTATATGATTTTGTAAAAATGATTCACAACAAAAAAGATAGGACTAAACTGCATCAAGTAATAACTAAAAGGGTTTAAATGCAAGTATCCAATTATAATCTAATATAAAAATTCCTCATTTACTTTAGTACCTGCCTTGATAGAGAATTTGTCAAAGCATAACTCAAATGAGTCAAACATTCATCGAGTGATTATGCTTCCATATTGCCTACCCAAAGTTTTGATAATATCCAAAAACCCCATCTTTTTGTAATCTTTTGGGTCGGTTTTTGGTTGACAGTATTTAAATATATTTAAGACTGTTTTATGGATCAAGTGTTGATTGCTTTTTTTTCTTTTGTCAACGAGCTTGTAGGTCAAATGACACTTCATGATTCTTATAAAGGTTAAACTTTGTAAGGTCATGGGTTAAAATCATGACCAAAGCGGTCAGTAGGAGTTTTACCACATACTGGATTTCCTCTGAGAAACTGGTGGATTTGCTATATTCGGCGCTCGCCAATACCTGAGCTTTATATACCGGAGAGTTGGTAGCGGACTGTGGTTGCAACGTGTGGGTTGTTGAATTCGAATATCCATTTGGGCTATGAAAAGACATGCCGCCAATCCTTTGTTAGTTGTTAAAAAAAGTGTTGGATTGTTTTAGTTTACCAAAACAAACAATTAACGTAAAATATGTGTGAATTTTAGTTAAATAAGTTTCTTTTAAGAAATATTAAATTAACTAAAAATTAATGCTAGACATGTTTTATTCTTTGTTGACTCATCAACTATACTTTCTTACTTCTCTCTTATTAAATAATAATATTTTTATGCTAATAGATAATAATTATACAATTGACATGTGTCATTTGACTAGCCAACTATGTTTTCTTATTGAGTCAATCTCCAAAATGTCTATTTTGACTAAAACTTTCCTGAAAATGTCCATGTATATACGGGCACTGCCGCCCATAAAATAAACCAATTAAAATAAGCCATGTGTCCACTATAGGCGCCGGCACCTATAAAACATGTACCAAAATTGAATTTTTTGTCACGGGTGGAAACTTCACAGGCGGGATGCCCATAAACTGTAAAATGTGTGGGCGGGACACCCATAAACTTCACAGGCGGGACACCCAAAAACTAGGTAGGGACACCTATAAACTAGGTTCGAGCTTATTTTGATTGATTTATTTTATGGGCGGCGACGTCCATAAAAAGTGTGGACATTTTTAGGGATTGAAAAGTCAAATGGAGCATTTTAGAAAAAGTTTAAGTTAAATGAGACATTTTGGAATTTTTCTCTTTCTTATTTCTTTGTTCAATTATATTATTATTTTCATACCAATTTTTCTACCTTTCTCTTTTATTACGTTATCTCTCTTTTATTAAATAATAAAATTTACTGATTATATTATTTATATATTTTTAAGATTATAGAAATTAGATTTTTTTTAATCTCAAAAAAATCAAGTTATCAAAAAACAAATTAAAAAAAAATCAATTTTATATAAAATATGAAATTTATATAAAATATTTTTTTAAGAACAGTTAACTCTTTTAAAAATATTAAAAATATTTTAAAGCTAGTATTTTTGTAAAGTAGATATTTATTAAAAATAAATTTTAAAAGTGAAAAATAAAAAAATTGTTAAAAACCAAAGTATTTAAACGAGATATTTATAAAACAAAATGATATTCAAAAACAAGTTTTTAAAATGACGAGCATAATTGACTCTAAATACTTTCAATCAACTTTAATCCAAGTTAACGCGTCTTTATAACAGTTTAATACAATATATGATTCTGGTTTAATAAGGTACACAAATTAAAAGGTGTAATCCATGTTTGAACATCTCACACTGGGAAAAAAAATAACAATTAGCTGAAGTAGGGGTAGAGGTGGGATTTAAACCGAACCTGAAATCTTCGCTCGGACTCGGCTTATTTTTAGCGAGCCGGCTCTGCTCTATTTGTTTTTGGCTTTGATTTACATAAAAAATTTATTATTTGAATTGTATCTTGGTTTGACTAATTGGTTCTATCTTCTTTCTTGCTATCATCTCCTCTTGCTTTGCATGACCTACTTTCTTATAAGCATGCTTAATAAATCAACATAAAGAAAAGGTATGTGTTTTAGAGATTTAACTAAAAATCATGACCTTGTGAAACAAAAGAGGAGCAATTAATACTCTTTTTTTTTTTTTGTGTGGATTTTAACATATTACTGAATATCTTATATGTAAGACATGCTTCTGTAAAATCACTTGGGACATTCCTCTTTGTTGAAATAAGCTTAGTCAATCCCACAATCACATGATTCATCTTTGGTAGCTTTCTTAAAAGAAGAAGGTACAAGAAATATGCTATTCGGTAAAATCACCTGAGACGTGGTTGTGTGAGGCTCGATTGTCATGTGGTTGTGACCGACCGCTGACCGATTGAGGTCTGTGACCGACCTGCGTGTGGCTGTGACCGTGAGAGATCCGCTCACGTGTTGCTGTAACTGACCTGCGTGTGGCCGCGGCCGATCGGTGACTGTCGTGTGGTTGTGACTGCGCGAGATACGTTCGGCGTGAGGGCTGTGGCTAGCTCCAACTTATTTAGGAATTAGGGTTTGAGACTTTGAGTAAAGAGTAAAGACGTGAATTCTATCGAATTGTGATTTAGGAATGAGGGAGCACGTGAGATCCATTACGTCCTCTTTTCTTTTGTTTTTTTTATTTTTTTCTTATTTTAACGAAATTACAAAATAACACTAAAGTATATTTATTATTGAAATTATTCTATAGTTTATATTTTAATATAACATGTTATACAAACGTGCCAAGCTACAAGCCGAGCCAGCCTTGGCTCAGACTCGGCTAGGTTACAAAACGAGCTAGGTTGGTTCGGCTCGGTTACAAACGAACTTTCTCCAAGCTGAGACTTATCCTAGCTTTTTTCCAAACGAGCTACAAGCCGAATCTGATATTCGAGCTTTTTAGACAGCCCTAGTCAATGGTAAATATGATCAGTGATAACTCATAACAATGACAACTAGGATCAATTGTAAGTAAGAAAGTATTAGTAACGAAGTTATCACTGATAGGGAGTTTATTGATGCAACTAATGGAGTTTTCCGTTAATTTAACTGACTAGCCGTCAATTGACATCCTCTTTCCGATGAATAGACTAAAAAGAATAACTGAGGCTCACTTTCTTCAGCAATATGGACAATACAAATATAACTCATTACTTGAGCCTTCACTTTTGGACGTACCATCTTACCAATGTTTTCAGACAACGAGCAAAGACAGTAACAGTTAAAGAGAAACGATAAAATACGTTTGGTCCACATGGATTTTGAGGATCAAAAATGAAAAAAAAAATGGTTATTCGATTTATATACTCCCAACTTGGACCTATTGGCCGGCAAGGACGGTTCTTTATTGGGGCCCTGGGGGGATTCGCTCCCCTTCATTTTCTTCCTAAAAATCCTTCGGTCTCACCCGTTTTCTTCCTAAAAATCCTTCGGCCCCTCCGTTTTCCTTCTAAAAATTCTTCGGCCCCTCCGTTTTCCTCCTAAAAATTCTTCGGCCCCTCTGAGCTTTTTTTCAAGCTCCGGCCTTGTTGACCGGCAATACTCTCAACTGAGGAACTTTTTACTGGCATTCCCAACTTTCAAAACATTTTCCATTGCCACTCTAACAGGTGCCACGTCATCAAAAAAAATTTGTTTTGTAGTGACACTGGAAAATGTTTTGAAAGTTGGGAGTGTTAGTAAACGTTTTATCAGTTGAGAGTATTGTTGACTAAGTTGGGAGTATTTAAATCCAATAACAAAAAAAATTACATAGGGTACGTAAGATAATATGAAACAAGATTTAACAAAATCGACCGTGTGCAACAAAAAAAAAGAAAAAAAAAGGTCTATTGCGCATACCGTGGACCCGACATCGATCTAAAGTTCAAGGACGTGTTATGTTCACTTGGTGACGTGCATAGTTCGTGTCCCACGAAGTTAGTTAATTAATCACTAAATTAATATTTTAATAAAATTAAATCATCACTTAAAATTAGAATCATTTTAATTAATTTAATTAATTAGATATGACATTGATTACCCAAGTTTATCCCTTACAATGAAGTAAGCAACAAAATATGCGTCTAAACCTCATTGGCCTCGATCAATTTTATTAACTCTTCAATCTTCATGCCTCTCTTTTTAGTTTTTAATAATACTTTTTTAGGATATCACTTTAAATTTTGGACTTGTTTTTATAGCATTAAATTTAATCTTTACTGGATTACATGTAGATTATTTGAACATGACAGCAATTACCAAATTACCCTCGTTTCATCATCATCATCATCATCATTATCGTACTTACTATATCTCACCATTAGCAAAGCTATAGTAGGTTCTGAGGAGTGTAAGATGTAGACAGCCTTACCTATACCGCGTAGAAGTAGTAGAAATAGAGAGGCTGCTTCCAAATTACCCCGTTTGTTTAGTACTCCATTTAAAGACCCACCGGTATACATATGAACTTTGAGGTGAAGAGTAGCTAGTCTAGTAAATATGAAGCTTTGAGGGGGTAGTTTAGTAAATTTAGGGTTATAAAGCAAATATGGAAGGCAGGATGGTCTTGAAAGTGACCCTTAATGATGGATTTGATGATGATCTTAAATTGCAAGGGGATCTTTCTGGTATAAATATGTGCATCATATAAGATATTTTACACACAAAGGTGGGAAAAACTAATTAAAAGCATAAGGGTTTTGGAGAAAAGGTCCATATAAATGGAAAATCAATTAGGGTTTTGGAGAAAAGGTCCATGGACACCCGAAGAAGATCAATTGCTTATTGAACATGTCAAGTTGCATGGCGAAGGGCGATGGAATTCTGTCTCAAGATTTACAGGTTTGCGTTCGATATTGTATCTTTCGATCAACATATAAACTAAATGAAATTAAAAACTCGTGTACATGAGTTGAATAAATAAAGTATTAAATATATATATATATATATATATATTTATATTGATAGTGTGAAATAAGAAATGGTATTACATAAGAAAGAAATAAATAAATGTGAAAAAAATCTTTGGTTCACATAATTGTTACACATGCATGACACAAATATGTTCTTTCTACCATATATAGACAAGGAACTACATGTCAAGTTGCATATATAAGCAAGCATGGTACACTATACGAAACACATATGTGTTATCTACTACAATCTTTTCTTTAATTATTTTCTTTGTGTTCAGGGCTGAGAAGAAATGCAAAGAGTTGTAGGCTGAGGTGGGTGAACTACCTTAGGCCAGACCTAAAGAGAGGTAGGATTACGCCTCAAGAGGAAAGTATTATTCTCGAGCAACATGCTAGATGGGGAAACAGGTTCGCGCTATAGAATTTTGTTTCATTAAAACCTAACAAAGAGACATATGCACATCTTGTTAAATATATATTCAATAAATATGTTTGCATGTAGGTGGTCGACTATCGCGAGAAGCTTACCTGGACGAACAGATAACGAGATCAAGAACTATTGGAGAACCCATTTTAAGAATAAAGGAAAAACAACTTCTGAGGATCAAATAAAGCTAAAAGCGCGTCTATTAAAGCGAAAAAAGTTTCAACAGGAACAACAAAAGCGGCTTCAGGCAGAAAAAAGCGAGGAAGACATGAAAAAGCTATTGTTAATGCTCGAGGAAAGTGACAACAAGGTAGTTTGGAGGCACCAAGATATGGTTCATGATGATATGCAAGGTGTGTTGTGTCCCATAATGTTGAATAATTCTCAACATATGGTAGAATCCAACATAAATGAGGATTTTGTTTTGTGGGATGGCTTGTGGAACTTGGAGGATGTTAATGATGTCACAACCAAAGGTTGTTTGCAGAATTTTGGCATGCCTATGCCTTTCTTTTGGTCATCATAAGTGGCCAAATTAGCCACATTATTAACTTATCTTACTGCTGCTGTTTCCTTAATGGTAGTTTAAATTAATGGAATAAAATCAAATTAAGGTGACCATATAAAGTAGATATTGGATTATTGACAGGGATCTTGTGCTTGTTTTTAACCATATGGTATCCTATTTTTCTAACTTTTAGAAATTAATAAATAAAAGTCGGCATAAAATTATCTTTCCATACTTCTCCAGTTCTCCTTAGTTAGGTTTTAATATGGTGAAAAAAATTGTAGCGATAAAAATTTAGGAGGCATTATTATATCTTTTTTCTTAGGGGTGTTTTCGCTTTGGTTAACGGTTTGTTCGGTTTATTCGGTTCGGTTTAATCGGTTTTAAAAAAAAATCCCTAACCGTTAACCGAACCGAACCGAATCGAATTAAACCGAATTCCAGGAATGGTTAACCAAACCGAATTGAACCTAATTGAATTCGGTTTCGATTAAAACCAAACAAACCGATTAAAAACCAAATAAACTAGTTGAAAACTGAATAAATTGAATTCAATCGAACAAACTAAATTCATTATATATTAAAACCTTATATATTATTCATAAAAATATGAATTTAAATATGAATTCGGTTTAATCGGTTAACCGAACAAACCGAACAAACCGAATTCAAAAAAATTTGGAATCGTTAACCGAAACAAAAACCGAATTCGGAATTCGGAAACGGTTAGGAACCGAACCGAAAACAGAATTCAGAATTCGATTCAGTAATTTTCGGTTACGGATACAGTTCAGTTTTCAATTTTAAACGGTTTTCCCTTTTTCTGAACACCCCTATTCTTTCTAACTTGCAAAATTGTGTATTTTTTAATACATATGTTTAAATACATAATATGCAATGCCCTTTAATCCTGATTTGAGTAAATATATAATTTTTATGTTAAAAAAAGATATATGCAATTGGCTAAAAATATTTAACTATACATGCATGCATATATATATATATATATAGGATTGGGATCAAATTCTAACTCACACTTAGAGCAATAAACCATTAACTCACTTTACCCAATCATAAATAAACACATATATTTTTCTTTTATTATTTGATAAGGGTAAATTAGTAATTTGCTTTATATACTAACTTACCCCCTCTTTTTTTATACATCCATAACTTTTTTATACTATAATATTTTTTTATAAAAATTGCATCATTTTACTCGTATTATTTTTCTCTTTAATTCTGTTATAGTCTTGACTAGGTTTTTTTATTTTTTTTCGGATGTTCGTATTTACACCAATGTAACAAGTATAAAAATAACAAATTATTTGGAACGAGTTGTAACGAATTTGGGTTACATTGTTGTAGAATAAATAGGGTTTACGTTTAAGAGTGTAAACGAGCCAAGCCGATCCCGAGCTAGTTAATTACGTTATATTCTTGACTAGGTTTTTTTATTTTTTCCGGATGCTCCAAAATTCGTTATATCTACAAGATTGTAAATACATTTTAATACTTTAAAAAAATAGTATAACATTTTGTTGATAAAAACCAAAATTCGTTATATCTACTAGATTGTAAATACGTTTTAATACTTTAAAAAAATTATATCTACAAGATTGTAAAGACATTTTAATACTTTAAAAAAAATAATAGAGTAAACTGTTTAATTGGTCTCTGTGTTTATGTCAATTTTGCCACTTTAGTCATTTTTCAAATTTTTTTGCCATTTCAGTCCTTATGTTTCTTTTTTTCTGCCAATCAAATCATCCCGTCTAAATTGATAACGGTTTCTGTTAACTGGGTATCACGTGATTGGCACACAATGGGTATTTTCGTCCCATCACTCCAAATATCATCAAGAGACACCCGAAGGAAGTTCCCCTTGAATGCAGACCAAATATCACTTGCCGCCAGTAACCTCTCGTCCTCCGCCGACGATGGCATCCGCACGGTTGCTCACATATCCCTCCCTCATCACTAGCTTCTTTCACCATTATCCCCGTCAATCGCCTATACAAAACCCTAGCTGAGCCATCATTAAAACCTTACACAAAACCACCACCAACTCGATCAGTCCTACGCTACAACCGCAAGCCGGAGCTCGCCGGTACCACGCCAAGAGTCGTCGTCATCACCTCCAGTAAAGATGGTGTCGGCAAGACCACCACCACCGCTAATGTCGGTCTTTCATTAGCTCGATTAGGGTTTCTCCGACAATTACACCGTCGTGGAAGTCCTCAACGGAGATTGTCGTCTCGATCAAGCTCTGGTACGTGATAAGTGTTGGTTGAACTTCGAATTGCTTTGCATTTCAAAATCGAGGTCAAAATTACCACTAGGGTTTGGGGGCAAGCCCTAGCTTGGCTCGTCAACGCATAAAAAGACCGGCAAGAACGTTGCCCAGACTTTATACACATTGACTGTTTCGCCGGTATTTATGCCGGATTCATAATGGCGACGAGACATTACCGGCGGAGGACGTGATGGTGACTGAGGAGTGTGGTCTGCGTTCGAGGGGCCTTCGGGTGTCTCTCAAAATGAGCATTTTGTGAATGATGATGATATTTGGAGTGATGGGACAAAAATACCCATTGTGTGCCAATCACGTGATACCCAGTTAACAGAAACCGTTATCAATTTAGACGGGAGGATTTGATTGGCAGAAAAAAAGAAACATAAGGACTGAAATGGCAAAAAAATTTGAAAAAGGACTAAAGTGGCAAAATTGACATAAACACAGGGACCAATTAAGCAGTTTACTCAAAATAATATAACATTTTGTTGATAAAAACCAAAATTCGTTATATATACAAGATTGTAAATACGTTTTAATACTTTAAAAAAATTATATCTACAAGATTGTAAATATATTTTAATACTTTAAAAAAATACTATAACATTTTGTTGATAAAAACCAAAATTCGTTATATCTACAAGATTGTAAATACATTTTAATACTATAACATTTTGTTGATAAAAACCAAAATTCGTTATATCTACTAGATTGTAATACGTTTTAATACTTTAAAAAAATACTATAACATTTTGTTGATAAAAACCAAAATTCGTTATATCTACAAGATTGTAAATACATTTTCATACTTTAAAAATTATATTTACAAGATTATAAATACATTTTAGTACTTTAAAAACCAAAATTCGTTACAAAATCAAGAATATAACGTAATTAACGAGCATCCGGAAAAAATAAAAAACCTAGTCAAGAATATAACGTAATTAACGAGCTCAGGATCGGCTTGGCTCGTTTACACTCTTAAACTTAACCCCTATTTATTATACAACAATGTAAACCCAAATTTGTTACAACTCGTTATAAATAATTTGTTAGTTTTATACTTGTTACATTGGTGTAAATACGAACATCTGAAAAAAAATAAAAAAAACCTAGTCAAGACTATAACGGAATTAAAGAGAAAAAAAGACGAGTAAAATGGTGCAATTTTTATAAAAAATTATTATAGTATAAAAAAGTTATGAATGTATAAAAAAAGATGGGGTAAAGTATTTAATAGAGCAAATTACATTATACCCTTATTCCCTTTTCTTTCAAATCAATTACATTATTATATTATATAGTTTAATATCAACCATTAGATAAGCATCTTGTAATTTGATCATTAAATATGGTGAGGTTAATGGGTTATTGCTCTATCCTAAGGTTAGCATTAGAACCCTTCCCTACATATATATATATAAGTGAATGATCAAATAGGAAGAGATTTTTAGCTAGGAAGAGTACGAATCAATAGAATTTTTACATTTAACATGCTAAAAAAATGAATAAATGATAATTTATGCATAAAATCTTATATTTTGTATTAAATTTTTATTTTTTAGCCGAAACCAACTTTAACCGACGGTTATGGTTAAACGACGGTTATGGTTAAGCGAAGCCATTAACCGAATCATTCAGTTATGGTTATGGTTAAGGCAAGTCATTAACCGATTTTAACCGAAACCGAACCGAATATTGTATATTTGTTTTTTTTAATATTTATATGTTTGTGTGTTTTTTAAGAAGTTATGGTGCAAGTCAAGTATCAAAAATGAATCATCACTTTTTACTATATGAAAATATTATGGATCATATGTGAGACTAATTTTGTTCACACATTCTCAATCATAACAAAGTTTTACAAGCTTTACTTAGATTTTTATCATTAATATATCTATAATCCACAAGAATATTTACAAATTTTTCTTAGGTTTTCAACAATTCCATTATTAACCAAACCGAACCGTAACCGGTGGTTAACCGATCAATTGGTTATGGTTATGGTTAAGGATTTAGAATTAACCAAAGTAGCGATTTTGGTTATGGAAATGACTATAACCGCACCGAACCGAACCATGTACACCTCTAAATTACATGTCAAACACATATTAGTTCCTATTATTCTTAGGCAAAATTCTCTCCCAACCCTATTATATTTAAAGCTAACCCTATGGATCCAACCCCATCCCTCTTGATGCAGAAGGAATAGTTGTCATTTTAAGGGCAACTTAATCCGTTTGGGTCCAAGACGAGCTCTAAAATGGGCTCTTTTGAAGAAAATGTTTAATTATTGCTTTGTTTATCATCCTTGTAAATCAAGATAAAATGGTTCTTTTGATGCAAATACGAAAGTGATCTAATCCTTAGATGTTTTAAACTACTATCGATGCTATTAATTAGAACATATTGTCTAAAAAGCTTGACGCATATAATATACAAATGTGTTGGCTCTTAAGGAGTAAAAGTAAAATTGGACTAATTTTAACGTTATTTGACGTATTTTGTGAAAATAACGTTAAAACCGTACATTAGGATAGCTTTGAGCCGGGAACTCCTTCGAAACAGCCTTTCTATCCCAATTGGGATAGGGGTAAGGTTTGTGTCCATCCTTCCCCCCAGAACTTACTGAATAGTGGGAATATACTAGGTAAGTTTATTTGTTTGTTTGTCTAAAAAGCTTCTAGTTTAGTGATATTCCTTCTATTTCTTCTTATAAAGGTCTTGGTTAGAGTCTCAAAAATCAGTTGCTACCGGATAAGCAAGGGGTTTTCCCTAGTGACAGAGCTTGAGTGTATATTGTAAGGGGGCGGAAATTTACAGAACCTAAAATATATGTTAATTTTTTGAAGCGAGAGAATGAAACCTCTATTTTGTAACTAAAAATAACATTTCGGCCAAAAAATTAACATTACGAACGGAAAAAGAAGATGGGCAACCTTTATAAAGCTACGCCCCTGGTTTTCCCAATGTTGGGTTTTCTAGCCATATAGATGGTATGTCTGATGTACGAACTTTCCTTTGGAAACGTGTCAGCCAATCGAATGTTGTCGTTAAAAAAAATTATAACCTACTAGACGTAATTGCAAACTTAGTTATCAAAGCCACCAGGTGTAAGAAATAAATAACTTAAAGTCATCCTTGAATTCAAGAAATGAATCCTTTCTCTTCATTTAATTTGATTGGAATCCAACATAAGTTGAATATTTAAATTTAACTAGTTTATAATTTTACAATTCAGAAAATTAAATCGAACAATTCCAGTTAACAACTAAAGTTTGATTTATTTAAACAGGTCACGAGTGATTCATGTCACAAAAAATAAATTTTATGTTTTTAAGAGGCAGCTTTACACTTCCAAAATCCCATGACCCTCATCATCAACAATATATGAGAATAAAGATATATAACAAATATAATTTACAACTGATAAATATCATCCAAAATCATCATAAGATCAAATATATAAAATATATATATGCACGTGCACTCGCACCCATATACATACACATTTTATTTTAATAAATAAGTAAATTAGGTTGGTACATGTCAATTTATGAGAGATTTTTACCAAATAGGTGTAATTGAGATTTATGATGAAAACTAGATTTTTGTTTCATGTCTCTTTTTTATAAATAATACTTAAATGTTTTGCATCCAACCTACAAATCTTTAGAAAATTGCTAGTTTACAAAAGGTTGAATTTATCTCGTGTTATTAATGAAAATCTAATTTAGTATATATATAAAGTTTAAAGTATCAAAGATATTTTGCGTGCAAAGTGTACATAGTTTGTGTGATTCTATCACTTGAATCACACAAGTGTTAATTGTTCTTACATAATAAAATCATCCAAACATGAAATGATCATGATAGATGGAATTAATATGTAGACAATTTGTGCATGATAACTTCACGTCTACTTGATTTTATGACGAAAGAAACAATTAAGATTTGTGTGATAAAATCACCCAGACTTTGTTAGGGTGTTCAAAAAATCTGAAATGCAAAAAAGTCGAAACTCGAATCGTATCCACTACTAGGAAACACTCATATTTCCTACAAAATTTTCCGACAAGATACCGACAAATAAAAATTCATATAATATAGCAACGATTTTCCGACGAAAATATATTTCACTAAAATTTCCTACATTATTCCGACAAAATACCCACAAAAGTAATTTCGTCGCTAATTGGTCGCTAGTTTTTGTTTAGTTCCGACGAATTCCCAACAAAATTTAGTATAATGATCAATTAATATAATTTTTTTTAAGTTGTCGGAAACTTGTCGGAAAAATAGATTTGTTTCCGACAATTTTCCTCCAAACTAAAAAAATTATATTAGTTAGCTGTATTAAGTGTTGTTTTTCAAGTTTTGTTGGATTAAATTTCCTATAAATTTCCGACAAACAAAAATTTTACATTATTTAATTTTATTAAATTATTTTTATAAAAGATAATAGTGATAATTTTCAAATTTTCTCGGAAACCTGTCGGAAAATGGATAAAATTTCCTATAAATTTCCGACAAACAAAAAAATTATATTATTTAATTTTATTAAATTATTTTTAGAAAAAATAATAGTGATAATTTTCAGATTTTGTCGGAAACTTGTCGGAAAATGGATAAAATTTCCTATAAATTTCCGACAAACAAAAAATTTATATTATTTAATTTTATTAAATTATTTTTAGAAAAGATAATAGTGATAATTTTCAGATTTTGTCGGAAGCCTGTCGGAAAATGGATAAAATTTCCTATAAATTTCCGACAAACAAAAAATTTATATTATTTAATTTTATTAAATCATTATTAGAAAAGATAATAGTGATAATTTTCAGATTTTGTCGGAAAATGGATAAAATTTCCTACAAATTTCCGACAAACAAAAAATGTATATTATTTAATTTTGTTAAATTATTTTTATAAAAGGTAATAGTGATAATTTTCAAATTTTGTTGGAAACCTGTCGGAAAATGGATAAAATTTCCTATAAATTTCCGACAAACAAAAAAATTATATTATTTAATTTTATTAAATCATTATTAGAAATGATAATAGTGATAATTTTCAGATTTTGTCGGAAACTTGTCGGAAAATGGATAAAATTTCCTACAAATTTCCGACAAACAAAAAATGTATATTATTTAATTTTGTTAAATTATTTTTATAAAAGATAATAGTGATAATTTTCATATTTTGTCGGAAACTTGTCGGAAAATGGATAAAATTTCCTATAAGTTTCCGACAAACAAAAAATGTATATTATTTAATTTTATTAAATTATTTTTATAAAGTACAATAGTTATAATTTTCAAATATTGTTGGAAACTTGTCGGAAAAAGGATAAAATTTCCTATAAATTTCCGACAATTAAGATATTATATTATTTAATTGTATTTAATTAATATTGGAAACAAAAGTGGTGATAATTATAAAGTTTTGTCAGAAATTTGTCATAAAATGGATTGCATTTCCGACCAATTTACAACAGCTAGAAATTGTGTATTTTTATGTTTTTTTTAAATTAATTTTAGAAAATATCATGATTTTCAAGTTTTGTTGTAAACTTATCGGAAAATAGGTTAAATTTCAAAAAAAATTATAATGATTACAAAATTATATTGTTTAATATTTAAATTAATTTTAGAAAGGATAATAATGACATCCGGATACTTTAATAATTAGAAATCGTTGATATTATTAACATAATATTAATTATCAAGGCAAGGTCATATATGTATATATTAATGTTGGTGTATGTATGTGTATGTATATATGTGCATGTGTATGAGTGAGTTTATGTGTGTATGCATGTGATAATGTGTTGTGTGCATGTGTAATAAGGAATGTGTATGAGAAAGTATGTGTATGTGTGTTTGTATGCATGTGGGTGTGTTTTATGTACGTATATTCATATGTGTTAATGTGCGTATATGTATGCATGTGTTATAAGGAAGGTATGTTAGAGAGTGTATGTGTATGTGTGTCGGTATGCATGTGGGTTTGTTTATGTATGTATATGTTGATGTGTTAGTGTGAGTATAAGTATGCATGTGTCATAAGGAAAGTGTATGAGAGAACGTATGTGTATGTGTGTCTGTATGCATGCGGGTGTGTTTATGTATGTATATGCATATGTGTTAGTGTGAGTATATGTATGCACGTGTCATAAGGAAAGTGTATGAGAGAACATATGTGTATGTGTGTCTGTATGCATGCGGGTGTGTTTATGTATGTATATGCATATGTGTTAGTGTGAGTATATGTATGCATGTGGGTTTGTTAATGTATGTATATGCTGATGTGTTAGTGTGAGTATAAGTATGCATGTGTCATAAGGAAAGTGTATGAGAGAACATATGTGTATGTGTGTCTGTATGCATGCGGGTGTGTTTATGTATGTATATGCATATGTGTTAGTGTGAGTATATGTATGCATGTGTCATAAGGAAAGTGTATGAGAGAACATATGTGTATGTGTGTCTGTATGCATGCGGGTGTGTTTATGTATGTATATGCATATGTGTTAGTGTGAGTATATGTATGCATGTTGGTTTGTTAATGTATGTATATGCTGATGTGTTAGTGTGAGTATAAGTATGCATGTGTCATAAGGAAAGTGTATGAGAGAACATATGTGTATGTGTGTCTGTATGCATGCGGGTGTGTTTATGTATGTATATGCATATGTGTTAGTGTGAGTATATGTATGCATGTGTCATAAGGAAAGTGTATGAGAGAACATATGTGTATGTGTGTATGTATGCATGCGAGTGTGTTTATGTATGTATATGCATATGTGTTAGTGTGAGTATATGTATGCATATGTCATAAGGAAAGTGTGTGAAAGAGCGTATGTGTATGTGTGTCTGTATGCATGTGAATGTGTCTATGTATGTATATTGTATTATTGTATGTATGTACATGTCCAAAGAAACGTGTGGTTGAAAAATTTTTAACGATGATTGTTACCGTTGGCAATCATAAACGTAAGTCAGGTACTACCACACTTCATGAAAGTAAAATTATTAAGAAAGATCAGTTGTTTGTAATAATAGTTATTTTAGCTTAAAATAATAATATTAGTAGTAAAAATAGTAATTAATATTTATACTAATAATAAGTATTAACAATCAAAATAGTATTAATAATAATATAACTACTTTAGTCGTGTGTGTTATTATGATTATTATAAAATAAAATAATACAAATAAGATTAAACATAATAATAGCAATAATAATATAAATAATTTATACACTAGTAGCTATAAGAAAAACATAATAAAAAAATACTAATGTATGTAATTTTTGCATTGTTTGTGGGTAATTTGTCGGAACTTCCGACGAGCATCCGACGATTCAATTATATAATTTTAGCTCCCTTTCTAAAATTGAGTTCCCGCCCTTCCAAATTAATACTCCCGCCCCTCAATGTTTAATATTCCAACTCACAAATTAGACTACCCGTAATGCTAAAGACTGCATTTACTACATGCGTCCTAGTCATCACTGCCACATCAGTATTTTACCCTTTCTTTCCACATGCATTCTCTCTCCTCTTTTTAACTCCAACACATCCTTCCCACGTGCATTCTCTCTCTTCCCACATTCTACCATATATATAGATAATCACACCTCTAGTTTTATTGTGGGACCCACATATACTTCCATCCTTTGATGCACTTGCCCACATGCACAATTAAAATTCATTCCCCACCCCAATGTGCACGTCCCATGTGCTCTCCTCCACGTAAGCAAGGATCACCACATTTCGTGCGCAATGTGTTAAGCCTTAGAAAGCTTTGTCTCCTTTCCTTTTGAACCCTACACCTCTCCCTCTTTCTAAACACCCAAGCCCCAAGTTTCCTAAAAGTATGCTGCTAATTTCAAAGAAGGGAAAATAATCATCAATAGTCTTGAACCCTTCTTACGTTGGTACGATTTTTGTATTTTTTTTTTTGTAAAATTTTACTTATGTCTATCGCAAATGAATAATTTGTCATAGAAAACTTCTTTAATCAAGTTATCTTGTTTGTTGATTTTGGGTAAAGAACTACAAATGGTGGTTTCGGCCTACTAAAAAAACTCTCAATGCTTACTCTCGAAGCATATGGATTCGAACAGCTTGTCGTTGACAACCAAGGTATTTTATTTTTTATGCTAATTAGATATGTGTTATTCAGTATTCATATGAGATACAGAATCTGGAAGAAGTCATGTGTTGTTTCTTTGAGTGGTGTTTGTTAGTAGGCTTGATGGATTAATTAAATCTATGGTTTTTCACAACTATGTTATTTAGCTCTGATTTGAGAACCCAACCATTAAGTTTTATGTCAATTTATGTTTTTGACGTAGGTTTGTTTCATTTTACTACAGTGAACATAGGTTTTTTATGATTTATGGTGCATATATGTTTCATTTTAGTGTAGTTAATGAATGTTTATTATAAATTTTATCATGGGTTGTCTTTATGATGCAAGTTTGATTCAACTAAAAGTGCTACAGCCTACAGGTATTCAATTTGTTTTATAAAATGTTTCAAAAACATTATGCTTAAATGATACGGCTCATATATATGAGTGAGCTCCATGAGCTCCAACATAGAACATTTTATGTTTATTATTATTGACATTTGGCTTTCAACTAAAGGGCACATATACATGCTCTCATTCATAGCACACAGGTAATAATCCATAACAACATTAGGTTGTTTGTTTGTTGCTTGAAGACCAATAAGTGTGTTAATGTTTAAAGATCAATTATGTGCCAAAAATAAGATGAACTGTTTCTACTCCTAGGCAAAAAAGGTCAACAATTCACTACATACTCATAATTGTTTTAGACTAATAACTAAAATGAAAAAATGTGCTTTAATGAAACTATAATGAGAGGAAGTGTAAATAAGTGAAAGGATGAGTCTCATTTATAATTTCGTGTGAAACATGTGTTTGCAAGTTTATAGTTTTTAATAGAGGTGAAACATGTATACTAGGTGTTAATAACAACTAAGTTAATATGTAAATATCTTTATTATCATTTATGTGATATGAATTATACGTTTTTGCTTCCAATTACAGAGGCTTCTATGACGTCTTCCATGATGTTGTAAATGGATGTAATGAAGATAGATGGTAATTGATGAACTGTGATGATGTTAAAGATGTGATTATAGCAGTGAATTCAACCAAGAATCTTAACAATTCTACAAATTCAACTACATGGTAATATCTCCTTCTAGTTTGAGCCCTTTTGTGGCCCCAAACCTACTCTTGGCTCCCCTAAAGCACTCACTTTAGCTCCATAGATTTGCTAGAGTTACACGTCACTTTTACTTGTTTTCAATCACATTAAACATTTTGAACATTTGAATTGGATTTTGTTATATTTTCAGGTACCATTCAAGAGCAGATTTATAAAGCTCGGGTAAAATGGTTAGAGAATCATTATTGAAAGATCTTTGGCAACATCAAGATGCCATTTTGTGTTGTTCTTTAAAGGTATGGCTGGTTGCCTCTATCCTTTTAAAATATGGAAGGTAAATTTTTATTAAATATATATATGTGTGCTGCCACATCCAGTTATCATACTTGCAGATCAAGACTGGCTCAACATGTTGGAGGCAACTCTTTTTTCTTTACAAGACATCACATTAGACAAAATTAGACAAAATGTTTGATGATTATGTACGGAAGGCATCACTCCAGGAATTTGCCAAGATAATGCAACAGATATGTTACATTCAACTTATATTATGACATTTCCTAAATCTTTAACTATGATCAAAACTTTGGCCATTATTTCAAAGAAGATCACATTCTTTATAAATTTCTTTATTATTAGATAATGAACAAGGCTCTTTTTTATGTGAATTATGTGGGATTTTTAGGGAGATGCTCATTTACATGGTGGAATCCTAATTAGCAAAAGAAATAGAGGCTTGATAAAGATTGGAAAACCGTTTGGAACAAATGGAAAGAGAGACGGATGAACGGGTCGAACACAAGAAACTACAAAAACAAATGAAAGAATTTATGTAAAGAATTCCAATAAATAGTTTTGTGTTTTTCTTGATTTTTGACATGTTAAAACTTGTGTTATATAATTAGCAATTAATTGTAATGGCTAAAAGAGATTGTTCTATATGTATATATGTATTAAAATAATATTTGGAGGTGTTTCAATTCGTTTTAAATTTTTCTGCATTTTTTGAGCATAAAAGCTGAATTTTTTAAAATTATTTTTCAATATATGTTGTCGGAATTTTGTCGGAAAAAAATATTATTAAAATTTTTCACAAAACAAAAAAAGAATTAACTATTGTTGGAATTTTGTCGGAAACAAAAGAATTAACTTTTTGTCGGAAAATTAATTTTTATTAAAAAAATCAAAATAAAAATTTTGTCGGAAATTTGTCAGAAAGTTTATTTTTATTAAAAAATCAAAATAAAAATTTTGTCGGAAAGTTGTCGGAAAGTTTAATAATTTATTGTTGGTAGATTTTATTATTTTTATTTGTTGGTAATAATTAAAAAAGAGTGATTAATAAAATCGGATATTGTCACAAAGTCGTCACTAGTTGGTCGGAAAATAATCAAATTCTTTTTGTCGGTATTTTGTCTGAAATTTAGCGACAAACGTCTTTTGTAACTATTTTGTGGGAATGGTTGTCGGAAACATGTCGGAAAATTTTTTCCAAGGAGGTTTTTTCCCACAAACTTTTTTTTGTCGGTATTCAGGTTTTCCGACAAATTTCCGACGAATATTTTGTCGGAAAAACTTATTTTTTTTGTAGTGATCCGAAATTCAAAAAACTCAATTCTAATCTTAATTCAGGTTGAATCAATCAGAATCCGAAAACGTTATTCGGCTATTCGGGTCGGATTCAAATATCTAAGCTCAAGTAATCCCTACCTTCCCTAGAGAACTGAGAAGAGATAGAAGTCAGATTAGCTCTCCAAAATGAGTAGAGAATAAAGTCTATTGACAAAGGAGGATTTATATTTATTCATCAAAAGAAACGTCACTTTTGAAGCAAGAATTTATTTTCCTTGATACCTAACATAATGCATAGTTTTGTCATAATCCGATTACGATACAGTGGACCCTTATTAAATTTGAGTTGTTTGTGTTGTTAAGATTTTTTTTATTAGTCATGAAATTTACTTATACTATTTTATTAAATAGATTTGTGATCGTTTTTTAATTTTGAACTTTAAAATGTTGTGTTAAGAATTTAAACTAGTAAAATGTTTAATTTTATTATGTTACAAAATATAGGAAAAAAATAAATACAAAAAATATGAAAAAAAAATTAGGAAATTTTAATTCGGGTTATTTGGATATATTCGAATTGGAGCCAAATTATAATTCGGATAGATTCGGGTCAGGCAAGACTCTTGTTGATTCGGGTCTGGTCAGGTTCAGATAGAGGCATATAAAAGTCAATTGCGAATAATTTGTAATTTGACCCATTGAACACCCTAAGACTTTGTACACTTTGAATCCAAAAACGCCTTTGTATATTAACCAGGCTCTATATAAATATACACACACACACATATATGGGGTTTAGATACTCTAAAAGAAATACTTAATTTGATAAGTCTAAAAAGAATTTAAGGTTATTGGATTTATAATTAACGATTAATATTAAATTATAGGAAAAAAGAAGTTTGTAAAAGGGCATTTTAATCATAACTATCTTTACTTTCTTTTGTTTTTATTAAGTTTCCAGCTTTTTGTAAGTATTCGTGACTTTCATATACGACATTATTTTTCTACAATCAATTACATGATAAAAAATAAGTGTTTTTTATTTTTCAATAAATGTATTATGATCATTATATAAAAATTAAAATAAATTATATATGTTTGAACACCTTGTGTTTTTAGTATTTTATTGTGTCTTTCATCTTGACATTATGCCTTTATTTTTGTTATTGTGTTTTGAAAAAAAAAAAACTATAGTAAGTAATAAAACAAAATGATATAATAACACCAAATTTATATATACATAAAAAATAATGACAAATTATAGAATGATGAGATGTGAAATTTTTGATATGTAAAAAACTTCATGATTAAATAATAACAAATTTAATAAAGGTATGGAAATTAATAACAAAATAATATGAAATACTCTAAACATAAGATACATTAATAAATGCATATTATGCAATAATTTGATATGTAAAACATCCTTATCAAATTACCTTTCCTTAAATAACTTAATATTATGTCACATATAAACCTCAAATTCTTTCTTAGGTTTTTATAATAAAAAGTGGTTTCAAGTTCCAACTAAACCTCCAGGGTAGCCGAAACATGATTCAATTGGTCCAACCGATCGGTCTGGTTTGATTTAAAAAAAATTGTATATTAGAGAATATAAATAATTTCCTCTAAATTAATTATATTATTCAATATATTCATATATTATAGATAGTATTGTTTTACCTGAAGATCCTATATGTTATTATAACTAGGTTTTTCCCCTCCGCGCGTTGTGGCGGGTTATCGCAGTGTAATTTCGATAATTGGTGTTATATATCGTTTATAAAAGCATAAATTACATAGCAAAAATCAAATCTCTCATCAAGAACTTTATACTAATTTCTCATTAAAACATAAAATCATACAAAATCCATACAAATATGTTACGAAAATAATAGAAAAATTACGCGCAAAATCCATCTCACCGGTAATCAATTGGCGAATTAAAAAAAACCTAAATCTATAAGCAAACATTGATTTTGTATAAGAACAAATAAATCATCATACCTTCTTCGAACACCACTGAAACCCTAAAAAACACGCTTTTTTCAATATCTGTATATATATATTATTAAATATCCAATATAATATACATATTATACTATTCATTATGGTTGCCTTTTAATATATATATATTAATTTTGTTCCTACTCTCAAGGAGAGTATTATGTATTTATTTAATAGTTTAATATATTACATCTTTTTTAATTTATTTTATAATTAAAAAATAAATAAAATCAAATAATAAAATATTGAAATAAAGGTGGTGATGACGTTGAGTAATAGGGAAGTGGTGATTACATATAATATGATGAAGTGAAACAATGAGGGATGATAGTGTTGATTATGTAGGCTACCCATAGCCCTTGCCCCGCCCAACCAGCGGCATCTCACCCCTCGGTGGTTTCCAGCAGGAACACCGCCACCTGCCTCAGCAGGTCCCGCCCAACCCCCTCCCACGGCCCCCGTTCCCCTCTTGGTTTCTTGGTTTTTGATTGGCCAAAAATAGTGAGGTGATGACGTGGTTGTGGCATAGTGGGGAATGGTTTTTAGTAGGGAATGATTTTCAGTAGGGTGACCATTGTGGGTGTTTAAGGTTTTCAGTGGGTTGACCGATGTAGATGGTCTTATGTGACGTTTATGTGAAATGATGTGATATCCACCGCTACACATGGCCTTAGAATTCTAAATATCTACAAAATATCAAATTTAAAGTTGGTGTAATTAGACTCATTGTTTTCCTACACGTCCACAAAATATCAAATTTAAGTCTTCAATCATTAGAATCCTAAAAAAAAAATTATAGATCAATTAATGCAGTTTCCACCTATTCCAACTAAATCTTTGCAAACAACCTACGCAGTAAACGTAAACAACAGATTACGTTCGATAGAATCACACGTTAAATATAGCAACCGGGACCCACCATCCAAGATAACTCTCACAACCCACACCTTCTCCGGCGGAACCACCGTGACGTCGCCGTCTAACACCAACCACACACACTCATCAAAAACCTACTAGTCTAATCATCCGACACGTGTCCTGACACCTGTACACTAAACCTACACGTATCAACCGTAGCTGCCACCCACCTACCAACACCACCGTTATATATCCCTTTAAACTCATCCCAAAATTAACACCATCAGATCATTCCAATATTCCATTCCGATCAGTGAATCTTTTGGGTTTTCAGTGAAGAATTTATAACATAAATCGAAGATTAATCTTTCTTGTTCGATCGATCGTTAATGGCACAGACGGTGGGAAGAAACGTTGCAGCGCCATTGTTGTTTCTGAACTTGGTGATGTACTTCATCACTCTAGGGTTTGCTAGCTGGTGTCTAAACAAGTACATCAATGGTCAGACCAACCACCCAAGTACGTAAAAACAAGCTCGATCATTGTCGACTGGTGTCGGTCTTCTTGTTCGGTTCGGTTTGGTTCGTGTGATCGAAAGTAACGGATATGTGGCATGTGTGTTTGCAGGTTTTGGCGGGAACGGTGCGACGGAGTTTTTTCTGGAGTTTGCGATATTGGCATCGGTTTTGGGAATTGTGTCGAAGTTCGCCGGTGGAAATCATCTCAGGGCGTGGAGGAACGACAGCTTAGCGGCGGCGGGATCGTCTTCTCTGGTAGCGTGGGCCGTCACTGTTCTTGCTTTCGGGTAATGATATTTGTTTTTTAACGGCAATTTGTATTACGGGTAATAGACTCATCTGATTATATCTACAAAAGGAAACCCACTATAGGTTATAGAAAACCCTATAACCCAGCATATAACCTCTACTCTATTTTATCTGAACACATAACCTCTCAAGGTATTTTAACAACAAAGTTACTGTAATTTAAATAATTGAATAAATAATTAACGGTTTTGACCCTTAGTTATAACTAGCGATAACTTCCTAGAAATGCAACAAACTTTTAATTATATTCAATCAAGTCACTTAAACTTTTTTTGAATAGCAGGTAATACATGTTAATATAAATTTGAGTGAATATTTTTTCTTAAAAATGACTGAATTGATATAGCTTTATAGGGAAAACAAATTATGTAACAAAGATGTTAGCATTATTAGGCTAATTCAATACAACATATTTGTGACATTTATAAAATAAATTATTGTATTAGTATTGTTTTTAATAGTGTAGATATATTATCCAGATAAATAAATATTTTTCTAAAAAATATAGATACATACATATTTGTACAAAACTAGGGGTTACTCCGCGCGTTATGGCGGTAACCCCATATTTAACTGTAATAACATAAAGTTATCTATATGTCGTAAAACGTTAAATCTCAAAACACATAACATTTTATAAGTAATTTTAGATAAATAAAAATTGCTTAAACTTGCATCACATAATTATATATAGGTTTCTTTTATCCGTAAAATTTTAAAAAAACAACAACAATTATAATATTAAATTATTATTTTATTATAATAACATTATTATAATAATAATATATTTTAATATTATTATATTATTAGTATTATATTATTATTATTATTATATAATATTATTAATATTATATTATTATTATTATTAAAGTGTTATTACTGTTCATTCAAGTCGTCGTAAATGTATATATGATAATAATAAAATAATTTATATTTGTATTAATGAATAATTTTGTATAAAGGTTGGCATGTAAGGAGATAAACGTAGGAGGACATAGAGGATGGAGGCTAAGGATCGTGGAGGCATTTATCATCATCTTGACTGTAACGGAGCTGCTATATGTTATGCTGGTTCATGCTGGGCTCTACAGCAGCCGATACGGACCAGGATACCGCGACACCGACTACGGAATGGAGACGCATACAGCCGACACCGGCATCAAAGGAACCACCGCGGCTGGGACGACTCGGGTTTGATCCATCTATGGATGGCCGGTATGTACGTGTATGTAATTAAAGAAAATAATAAGGGGATTGTGTTTTGATGATGTTGATTGGGTTTGTTGTTTGTGTGGATCGGATTCTGAATATTATTTATGTTTCTTGTTGTGTATATCTTCCAAATTTTAACTTGTGCCAAGATTGTTCCTTGTCACGATAAATATATAACAAAATATATACACCGAAATATGTTTCTCCGGGCACTTATTTTTTTTAATAATTTGGTAATGGCAAAAGGGTAAATAATAGGCCGGCAAGCTAGATCTTAAGATAGAACGAGAACTGGTGAAGATGCATAATATATATCTTTTAACTTGGTATCTATCAATAAATCTATGTAAATGAGTTATATTTGGGTGAAATATTGTATGTTATATAACTTAGTATGCGAGTTAAAGATAGGTAACATTAAATCTATGTAAAAAAAAATTGGTTGAACGCCACCATTAAGCGTTCATTACCGACCGGACCTACGGCCAACATGAGAGAGCTAAATTGCGTGACCCAGGTAAAATTGGGTGGTGTCTGGCTTTGAACCCTGGATCTTCATTATGAATTTTCACTCTCTTACTACTAGGCCACAATCGCAAGAACAACACTAAATCTATGTAAATGAGTTTATTTGGGTGGCATATTTTACGTTATATTAAAAATGGTAGCATCATATATTAATCAAAAATAGGTAATATAAAAACTATCAAAATAGAATAAATTCAAATAGAATAATAAATAACATATATATGTGAGAGATTTGATCTTTTTAAAAGACTTCGTCAGATTCAAACTAATTTTAGTTGAACTCATTTTAACTCGCATCTATTTTCATCTAGTTGGATCAAAATTGGATTTGAATAGACCATCTCCTTTTTTAATTTAGTCCAATATAGGTAGTGGTGCACAAATCGGTTAACCGGTCGGAACCGGTTTTTAAATTAACCGAACCGGTTAACTGGTATTTAAGGTTTACCGGTTTTTCCTAAAACCCGGTTCGGGTATTAACCGGTTTTTTTAACCTATAATTCCAAACCGATGGAACCGAACCGGGTATTAACCGGACCGGTTAACCGGCCAAACCGGTTCAAAAACCGGTTTTTATACTTTTTTTTTGTTTTTATTTTATCTGTTATTCCATTTGATCCGTTTGACCGTTTTGAACCGTTTTTTCTATTATACGTTTTGAACCTTAAAGTTAAATTAATAAAACCTTAATAAAAACTTTAAACTAATCAAACCTAAAACTAATAATTAATAAACCCTAATAAAACCTTAAACTAATCAAACTAATATTAAGCTAATAACTAATAAAACCTTAAAATAATCAAAACCTTAAACTAATAATTACTAAACCCTAATAAAACCTTAAACTAATCAAACTAATATTAAACCCTAAACATACTATTATTTAATAAAACCATAAACTATTATTTGATTGGTTTAAGGTTTTATTAGGTTTTATTGGTTATTAGTTTGATTATAAGGTTAATAACCGGTTAAAACGGTTCCAACGGCTCTATTTTCACTCCAACGGCTAGCAACGGCTAGTTTTTTGAATCCCTAACCGGTCCAAAAAAAGGTTTTGCTTTGACAGGTTACTAACCGGTTTCCCCTCAAATACTCGTAACTGGTTCAAAACCAGCGGTTTTTTCGATTAGTCCAAACCGGTAGCCCTAACCGGTCAAAAAACCGGTTCGGTTAGGTTAACCGGTTTTTTTTGTCCACCACTAAATATAGGCAATCAATCAAAGCATATATGATGCATCATTTTAACAACATATTTCATAAATAAATTCATTACACATAAAACTTTTCTACAAACTAGCTAGAAGCGTCAGGATTTCAAAAAAAGCCGATCATTTCAAACGCCGATAGATTATATAAAATGGTTGTGCAATGTGGATCATTTGATTGCGTTCGTGAACAAATTCAATTCTTTAATGAATAAACACGAATACCTCGGTTAGTGTTCATGAACAACCAAAATGTTAAACAAATAAACACAAACAAGGATCCTTTCGTATCTGTTCAGTTTAATTACTGCCCTACGTAGGGGTGTCGTCGGGTTGGTTCCTCGGGTTTCGGGTTGCTCGGGTCGGGTTATTCGGGTTTTACTAACACGAAATTGGAACCGAGAACCAAACCATTTAACTTCGGTTTAATTGGTTCTCGGGTTTAATCGGGTTGAGTTAAATGATTCTCGGGTAATACTTGAAAAACTAATAGTCTATTTTTCAAACAAATAAAATTAAAACATGTTTAACCAAAACATACATTTCCTTAAAAATTTCAAATGTTTAACCATAACATAACTAAAACTTGTTTAACCAAAACATATATTTCTTCAACAATCTCAAAACATATAAATGCTTTGAAAATCAAGAAATGTTGATGCCCCTTAGAACCCTAGTTCGGGTTTTTCGGGTTTACCCGAACAAACCTCGTAGGTACCCAAGGACCGAAGCATTCTAAGTTTTCGGGTTCGGGTAATAGGCTTTTTCGGGTTGGGTATTTTCGGGTTCAGTTTTTTCTGGTTCGGGTAGGTGTTTTTCGGGTTGGTTCTTCGGGTTCGGGTAAAAAACACACCCCTAGCCCTACGTATGATTGAGTTCATAAAGACATGATAAAAAAGAGACTCGTCTGCATATAAAATTATGTCATCATCTTCCATTAGAATTATGTAGGGCTGTAAACGAACCGAACGAACACGAACGAACCCTTGTTCGAACGAGCCCTTGTTCGTGTTCGTTCATTTAACTTTTAACTTGTTCACAAACGCTAACCAAACGAAAATTCTTGTTCATGTTCGTTTATTAAGGAGTTTAACTTGTTCACGAACGCAAACTAACACATATTATTAAAACAATAAAAATCAACATTTTTGATCCCAAGTATTAGAGATAATCATTTATATAAATATAAAGTTAAATATTATAGTATTAAACTAAACTAGCTTAAATATTATGGTATTAAACAAAAAATAAAAAATTTAAGAATATACAACACATTTAATAAATAAATATAATAATTAAACGTAACCGAACATAACGAACGTAAACGAACACGTAATCGAATGTTCACGACCACAAATGAGCGAACAAGACATATGTTCATGTTTGTGACAACTAGTACCTGACCGGCCGGCAAGTCCGTACGGTATGTGTACTTTCAACAGTAACTATGTGTAAATACTTGTTTGTAAACAATACTTGTATTAACAGAATTCAAAATACAAATTTATGTATAAACTTAAATACGGTAAGTACAACACGCATTTGAAACTATAGTTGTGTGTATTTAAGTGAAAACCTAAGTACATTTAACACAACTAATCAAGAGGAACAATAGTGTTCAAGTGAATAACAAGAACAAATCGGTTGCGATCTGATATCCATAGATGGCAGGAATCAAATGGCCGACAAATCAGTGTGAAAACAATGTGATAATAGGATGTTTAGTTGAGTCCGACAGTGAGGAAATACAATACAAACATAAATTTCAGTGTTATTTCAGAATAGCGAACTGACAGTGTGTTTGCGTGGGTGACGATTCACACAAACATATCTGTGAGTTTAACGTTCTGAAACAATGAATAAAAAGTAGAAAACAAAAGTCGGAAAGCCAAACCATCGACGTGTTCGTTCGAATGACGATTCGAACGAATACGCGCGATGGTGACGCGATCTGACGAAACGAAAACGAAACACGACACGAACGAAAATAAAATTAATAAAAATTGAATAAATAATGTTTTGCAATTTTGAAACTCATCAAAAATAATTAAAAATCATTCTTTTATTTAAAACACGTAAATTACGCGTTACGTTCCGGAAACGCAACGAAAACGCGAACCGAGCAAACGAAACGAACTTGAATACCCCTGGGGTATATAAACATCAAATGAAGCCTTTTCCTTCATTTTCCACTTTTCACTCTCTCTCTACAAACACATTCCCGTTTTTCACTTCTCTCACTAAATTCCAACCTTCAAATCCTCATAACTTCCTCAAATCTTGATGAAATTTGATGATTCTTGAACCTACGTGAAGCTCTTGATGTCCTCTATCTAGAAGTACAAAGGATCTGGAATTTCCACCGGCCAAACTCGAGGTACGAACAACAAAAAGTCACTGAAAATAGGGTTTCTAAACCCTTTTGTCGACTCACATGTGCAACCGGTTCTTCACCTTTCCCTTCGAAACCAACACTCTCTAGGTCCTAACTACATGTGGTGACACCATTTTGATGGCTGAATCAAAGGGTGGAGCTGGAGGATGGGCAAGAACACGCAGGTTCGTGGGATGCAGCAGCCGAACCTGAATGGCTCCTTGATCATGAGCGAACCCATCATCAACAGCCGAACCATTTACCTGAATGAACCTTTAAGACCTCTGGCCGAACCCTGCTGCGGTTCC
The DNA here is from genome assembly GCA_009363875.1 of Mikania micrantha. Classification (NCBI taxonomy): domain Eukaryota; kingdom Viridiplantae; phylum Streptophyta; class Magnoliopsida; order Asterales; family Asteraceae; genus Mikania; species Mikania micrantha. The sequence goes on along the minus strand of CM018686.1, from coordinate 61,291,959 downwards.
ATGTTCACGAACCTTATGTCATGCAACGAACCTTGCTCACCAGACTTGCCACACGCGTGCGAACCTCACCTGGGCCACGAACCTGAGATTCAAGTACCACTTAGGCCGAACCTTTAAGCTTACCGCGAACCCTTTTGTCCAAACCCAGCCGAACCTTAGTCACTCTCGATGAACCCATGAGGAACGAACCTGTTAGCCGCCTACAGCCACCGAACCTTGATTTCAGCCGAACCCTCAAGACAACTCTAAGCCCAACATCGATCACTTTGGCCCATAGACACATAATCCGGCCCATGTGGTTACTCTAACCCATGACATTTGGATAGCCCATGAAATCCTTTTGGCCCAATTTCAGTGAAACCCGGCCCATTATCCAGCCCATGGTCATCTAACCGGCCCAAGCCACACCCACTCGGCCCATGAGATGCTTATTGAGCCCATGGCTAACCTAAGTGACACACACATATCTATGGTCCAAATGATTGGCCGGCCTGCTTACATACACTTAATCCAACATGAGGTCACAAGGTTTAATTGCAACTAACTCGAAGAACCAAATGGTCAAGGATAATGGGCATAAGGTGGGAAAAATTTAATAAAACCAATAACCAAGTAACTTAGTTAAACCTAATGGGTTAAGTGTTATTCAGTTTATAATAACTAAGCGAGGCCGGATAATTAACAAGACTTATGAGTGTTGGCCAAATCAAGGCTAACACAAACACCCACACAAACACATATTTAAGGGTTATACTTATAAGTCAAACACAATGTGAAATCAATACAGGAATGTGAAAACACAACAAGTACCATCAAGAGCGCGAGCATCCTTTGTTTAAGCTAAGTCAACTATTTCATTAACAAGGTGAGTTCATATGCCCCCTTTTCTTTAATCTTAACTGATTTTAAACTCTCGGGGCTGAGAAACATGCTTACTTTTAATTATTTAAGAGTTTTAATGTTTCACATATTACTTATACTATGATTTAGATAATATTGTTTAACTTATTATCGTTTATCATTGTATGCATGCTTGTATGATCATGATATGACAGGGACAATCAGATGAACATGATAATATAATTTCATAATTCATCAACGCATTAGAATAACACAGTTATAAGATCTTATCTTACAACACCTAGTTATTCTTACATGAACAAACATTGAGATAATCACAGAGAAACATGATGACACAACAAAACACATGAATGATTAGAAGATAATACATCTTCTTAATACCATTCAACACTAGAGTTAATTAAGTGAAATAAGACAAGTACTTATAACGCTTAGTTTACAACTCAAAACATATTATGCGATAATATGGAGCAATAATCATCCACCACCTGAGTCACTTAAGGGTAGTAAGACTAGTTCTTACTACGGCTTAAGGACAATATGGTGACCATATGGATTACAAGGAATGATAATCATGATAAAGTAACTTCATGATAACAACATCATTCACACAATGATTAACATAATGTAATAAGACGAGATCTTATTTAATCTTGTTAATCACATGGAGAACATCCCACATTGAGAACAAACAACAACATCGATGTACACAATCCATCGTTACCTGTGGACTAGTAGACTGAGGAATTTATTTTCTCTCATGTCATATTATTAGTGACAGTTTCGATGAGGGCAATGGGATCACAAAGTGGTAGAGGTAAATCAGATGCATTGAAATCTGATTACGTGAGGATTGCAATGGATTCCTTTTAGGCTCTATGCACTTCAAGTTGAGAACAAATGACAATTTGTTAACTAACACTCTTAATATTTAAAAGTGAATCAACAGTTAACCCCACAAGCAATAGAATAATACAAGGAACATATTTAGTAAATCTAATATCCTTAATACATATAATGGTTATCAATACTTCGGTTTGATAACTACAACTCTATTATTATATTATTCTATACATGATATCACAGGTGATCAACAATGAGATGAACATGTGGAATGGAGATGGAAATCAATAGTTGTATTGCAAGTAGTGTGGAGTTCTAATAGTGATGTGGCGGGATGTTGGCTAGGGCTTGGTTCCCTTACATATGCCCTATATATAAGCATCACTACTAGGATGATATATTATTTGTAAATATAACTATTGAGAAGCCATTGGGTGAACGGGTGAAACAAACAACATACAAGCAACATGATTAACATTGTGATTGTGCATGTGAATGAATCAAGGTTTTCAATTAACATACTTATGAACTCACCAACCTAGTGTTAACTTTATTTAAATGCATGTTTTCTCAGGTGACGAACAGGGGTAGTTACTCATATGCAAGGATTAAGCTAGTGGACTCTTAGAAGACCTAGCTCTATTTTGTGTTGCATACTTTTGATGACAAAACAGTGAATCATCTTTTGTATATCTTGTACAGTTACAAGATATAAACTCATTGATTTTTTTTGGATAGATTTATTTGGTTAAATTATGAACGATACATTGTAATTTAATGTTGTAATTCTATATCATTGTTGTATTAGCATTTCTCATTTATTTATCATGTGCTATGTAAACAATCCGATCATTTCGATTATCACTCAACGATATTGCGCCCCGGGAATCTTCCGCCCGACGGGAAAGCCGATCCGTTCCCGCCGGCTCGGGGTGTGACAATGTTCGTTCCTTTAACTAAACGAACGGAATTTTTTGTTCGTGTTCATTCATTTATTGAGCAAACGAACATAAACGAACTTCCCGCCGAACAGTTCACTGAACGTTCGGTTCGTTTATAGCCCTACAATTGTGGATAATAAAGAGTATATGTCTGAAGTCTGTTTTATACCTTGATCAGCCCACTACCAGTGACATGATCTGCATGCACATGGGTATTAATAGCATATACAAGTTTCAGCCCTAGATCATTTACAATAAAAAGATCCCTATCTACAGTCCTAGAGGTGAACAAAAAACCGGTTTGGGTTTACAAACCGGTCATCAATGGATCTCAAACCGGTTCTTGCCAAACCGGTTTCAAAACCGGTCCGAACCGTTGGTTTGGCATATGTTCGGGATTTTTCCTTTAAAACCGGTTTACAAACCGGTCCGAACCGGTTTGATCAAACCCCTCCAAACCGGTTTCAACCCCTTCAAACCGGTTTCAAACCCCCCAAACCGGTTCCTATAGGTTTGGCATCCCTTTCTCTCAAACCGGTTTCCAAACCGAACCGGTTTCCAAACCGAACCGGTTTCACCCTTATACTAACCAACTACAAGTTTCCATACAAAAGAAAGCAAAAATCAAATAAATGTTCATCTTAAAACAATCATCAAAACAAAAGGCTGAACAATTATACAAGTATACATAGTCAATGAGTGTTTTACACAATCTGTAAAACAAAATAGAAATCAAGCAAGAAGAAAAATAGAGAAAGTGAGGACAATAGAACATAGGGTTTTGATCACAACAACAATTCATTACTAGGTTACCAAAATCAACGATAACCTGATTCAATTCAACTGAAAAACCCGATCGATACTATCATGGAAAGCTTAAAAATCCAAGAACCAAACAAGCCATTACAACCACAGTTGCTAGAATCAGAATAAATCAACACATCAAATATATAAAACTCAATAATTAGCAAAAACACCATGACGAGAAGAATGAAAGAGATTTAGGGCCTGTGAATGGGAGTCGTGATAACAGGAGGCTGGAGTCACGGCTGGGCTAGACCGGCTAGGGCGTGCGGCGGGAGAAAGCTAGGGTTGCTCGGTGGAGAATGTGACACCCCGTAAAATCCAGGTCAGCATTCTATTATATTAAATGTTTATTTAATTGATATGTGTACACGTGGCACTAGAATTAGTTTAATTTAGGGTGACACGTGGCATGACGGTACAAACACTGACACAAACACGATAATTCGAAGAATTATCGCAACACGCACACACGTGTCTAAGGAAACACGAACGTTGGTGAACGTTTAGCACATCGTGTAACAAAACACTAGAAACCTCACGAAACGCTCAAACATTTCAAACAAGGCCGAACAATAGTCCGTAAGCGTGAAAACGGCGAAGAACGGATCAAACTATTGAAATTGGGCCTATTGGGCTCTTCTAGGGCCCGTCGCGGTACGCTGGGGACCCTGGAGATGCCCATGGCGGTACGCGATGGGTGGATGGGGATTTTGAATCCCGAAATCCATCGCGGTACGCTGAGAGGATCTTGGACCCTTTCGGCGGTACGCGACGACACCCAGTCGCCAAAATCTTATAAAACCGTGACAAATGATGGCTATGCTACCCCTTCCTCTCATTTTAACCGATTCTACACTCAACCTTCCGGCCATTTCACTTCCCCAGCACCTGCAACTCCTTCTTGGCAGCCATTGGAGGTCATTGAAGCTCAAGGTTGAAAGGATTGAAGCTTGGAGTCCACATAGAAGCTTGAACACCATCACCTTCTTCTTTTCCTTGTCCAAACCAACGAACCAGGAGACCAAGGAGCTGATTGAGCATCATCTCAGGGATTCAAGAAGCATTAGAAGGTAGTCTTATGATCCTTGTGGCTTAAAACCACCATTAATTGCACATACACACACTAGATCACACATGCAAGTGCATGAGATGCACATGCACGAAATTTGTGATTTTTGAATCTGGGTTTATTGTTATTTTTGTGATTGTTGATGATCCATGATGTTTAGATAAAGTTTTATGATGATATATGAGTATGTGTATATATGAAATTCAAGATTTTGTCATAAATGATCAAAATGCCTACATTCATGTATGATCTAAGGGGTTTTAGATGGATTTGATTATATAGAAATGATTCTAGCTATTGTTTGAGCACATTTGCAAGAATTAAAACATGATTTTTATGGTCAAAATCGATTATTTGAGATCCTTTTTAATTTTAGTAACTTTTTAGTTACATTTTGATGATGATGATGAGATTGTATGCATGCATGTGTATGAAATTGCTATTTGGACTATAATATGATGATACTATGTGCAAGAACTCATTCTAGAATTGATTTGGGTCATTTTGGGCCTAGTTACTATTTATAGTAACTTTTTATATGTAACATCACTGTATTTCGGGTTGTCCGTACATGTGTAATTGTACTGTTACGACTTGATAAGATAATTATTAATGATGATGAATTATTGGATGTTATTACTGATATTGGTATACATATTGAGAACATATTATTATATGCATAAACCATGGGAAGTTTAGTTGAAACACAACTAAACAGAACCAGAGAGTTTATCGCAATTGAATTCACATATTATGGATATTTGAATTGGAATGGTAGTGGTTTAGGATTCTGTAATCAAAGATAGGCAAGGATATAATCATGGTCTATCGAAGAGGTGGTGGGACGGTGGCTGAGGCAGTTGTGACTGACCTCTACATATGCCCTATACATAAGCCATCTTCGGTTTATCATGATTATATCAGTGTTGAGGCTTTGGTGAGGAGAATCCGAGGTTTTGGTTTGGAATGGAAAGGAATTAGGAGTTGGTTATTGTTTGGTTGCTAAACATAGTCAAAGACACATGGTCATAGTTTATCGAAATAGCGGTGGGACGGTGGCCGGAGAGGTTGCGACCTACTCTTACATATGCCCTATACATAAGCATATTTCGGTCTATTATGGATGTGCCAGTGATATGGTTTAGCGGGTTGTGGATTGGGAAATTATAACATTAAAGATAATAAGATAATGAAAATGATATTGGAAATGATTACGAGATGGTGAGGTTACGAACATAAATTAAACGTGAATGTTATTTTAGAAATATTAACTAAATAAAGTGTTCGTGTGGGTGACGATTCACACGAATATAATTATTAAGAATAATATTCTGAAACGATATTTCATAAATCGTAAATCGAATCGAAATACGATACAAGCGTTGCATTCGGAAAGATGACGCATCTTTACGAATACGTACGTAAGTAACGCGTTTCAACGAGATAACGAAATAATATTTAACGATATTAATTTAATAAAAGAAAATTAATAACGTTTATTAGGAAATCGCAACCTAAAACAAAACCGAATAAATCGTTTTATTTAAATAGTTAATTTAACGAAGATAAACAGAGACACTGTATTTAAACAAGTTTATTTAAAATCATTTTATTAAAACGAAACTTATATGTTCAAATGTTTTATGTTTTAAACATAATTCACGATAAAACCCGAACATCTAATTATTTTTATCGCAATATGAACGAGACCGAGCACGCGGGGATGGAACGGGGTATAAAAACCCACCCTTTCTCTTCTTCTTCATTTGGAAGAACACACACTCTCTTTCTCTCTACACCACAAAATTCGTCACCATCTTTCTCTCTACCTCCTCTCTAGAATATCTCACTCGTTTCTCAACGGATTCGCGAGATCTTGGCGCCTACATGACCGTGTGATCGAGAGGAACAAGAAAGTACGAAGAAATCTCACATTTGGTCGACATTTCGAGGTACAACTGAAGTTTTCTTTTCGGTTTTTACTAAAAACCTAATATGAGATGATTGCAAACTTTAAAAGGATAGTAGGTTTTTAAATCTTGTTAAACGAGTTACTATGGACATAAGGGAGACCATGGATGACCTTAGAACCTGAAAAACTTGAGGATGATGATGCTGGGATGGTTGGTTCACGACACAGCAGGGGCCGAACCTTGGACCATCCATGGCCGAACCTGCACTTTAGCCGAACCCTCATGGGCGGGAAAAGGAGGGTGGCCGAACCCATTAAGCTACGAACCTTCTGGTCCCACGAACCCATGCTGGACGAACCTGCAACCTCATGAACTCAGTACTGACGAACCTTCCATGGGCAGCAAACCTTTCATTCACTTGCGAACCATGGGAACTAGGCGAACCCCTTGAAGGAGCCGAACCTGGAACTTCTTGAAAGGGACCAACCTGGAACCACTATGCTAACCTAGCCGAACCTAGGCCACCACCGAACCTTGGCCTAGGCGAACCCTAGCACAACCGAACATCTCCCCATGCGAACCAGCCCCGGGCGAACCTTCCTGCTGTGGTACGAACCTTGGGTATGGCGAACCATAGTTGGGCCGAACCTATGTGGGTTGTATAAAGGTTCGCTGGTCCTAGGGTCTTTAAAGCTAAATTCCTTTTGAACTAAGAGATTAGGGATAAAACAAAGGATTATGAGCACGTATATATATGTGTATATATATATATATATATGGACATATCCATGCATGCATGAACAATCTAAGCCACCACCTTTTCTTTTTCTAACTCGAGTTTTAAAGAAACTAGGGATTTATATATATATTGAACTTGTGGTACAATTAATTTAGGTATGGATTTTATTAAACTTAAATTAAAGTATTACTAACTTAAATTATGGTGGTTAGCATAATTGAACATGCATGTAAGGATATACCTATGGTTAAATACATCGCTTATTATTATGCATATCTATGTGGACACACATAGGATATCATAACAGGTGTATCATTATAAAAGAGTTAAGAACTAGCAAGTCTAAACTATCCTTTAATGGTGATCACTTGTAAAAAGTTGGGTAATTCATTTAACTTAGATTAAGTAAACTAAGTTAGTGAAACACCTAGGGATTTAAAAGTGAACATGTGAGAAGATTTAATTAAAATAAAACACGTGTGCTTATGAATACACAACACACGATAATTACAGGTTGTTGAGTCATTGATTGATTTATCTTACGTGAGCGCGCATACTACAAGAACACTGATTCAAGGACTCAGGTGAGTTCTCATAACCTCCTTTTTAAACTATTTTGTTTTTAAACTCGGAGGTGGAACATGTATACCAGTTAAACATATTATTTTGATAACGCATGGGTGACACCTGATTTATCATTATGATGTGCATATTATGGGATTATTATTGTTTATGGATTATCAGGATTATCACAACTCCATGGATCGTTGTTGTTGACTTTGGTCATCCATAATGATTACATGTATGGTCACTTGGATTATCACAACTCCATGAGTCGTTGTTGTAGACTTCGGTCATCCACAATGATTTCATGTATTGTCACGTGGATTTACCACAACTCCATGGGTCGTTGTCGTTGACTTCGGTCAACCGTAAGGACTGCATGTATTGTCACTTATACTATGTGAAGATACTGATGATTGAGATTGATTGAATATATATATATATACATATGTGGTTGATTATCTATGATTATGTGAATTATGTGTTTGTTGTGTTTGGGTTTGAATGTTGGATTATCTAGCAGGTGCCATGTGGATTTACTCAGAAAACTATAAACTTTCTTAAACATTTTGTAAAAAATTTTAAATATAAAAACTTATGATTACTCACCAACTACGTCGTAGTTGACACTTGATTTTTACATGTTTCAAGGAACGAGGAGAAGTAAGTAGGGCAGGATAGCTCTACATCTTTTGGACATCATCACGTAGGATTCTTGGACTTATCTAAAATAACTGAAATTCTGGAGACTAAAGTTTAGTTAGTTTAGCTAAATCTTTTGTGTATTTGATGTAAATAATTCATGCTAAACATGATTTTTGATGTAATTAATTTGGTTGATTAATTGATATGTGATGAATTAATTAGATGCCCACGAGCTTATGAACAATCTACACATCCCTCGTGGCATCCCGACGTTTCCACCATCGGTCGGGGTGTTACATTATAGTTGAAACTTGCTATTCGATGATTTGAGTTATATGGATATGTTTAGATGATGTTAAATGGTTGTACAAGATGATATTTGCTATAATGATGAATTAGATATGTTTAGGATGATTGTTTGATGAATGATTGTTATAGTTACTATTTTTAGTAACTTTATTTTGCAAACTATCGATTTAGAAATGCTATGTATGTTTTGAACATGCTAAATGGATTAACATGACCTAATGTGAATATTGCATGCTAAGTTAGATGGTTTTCGATGATAATCTTGCTAGATTTAGGAACTTTCCATCTAAGGAAACTTTAATGTGTAAAAACGACCTATGTGCTTACTTGACTACGTATGACAACGTGCGATGTGTTAACATGATCACGTAGGACTAACGAGCATGCTAGAATTTTAAAAACGATACGTGCTATGAAACTTGCCATAAATGGAAACTTACTATAAATAGTAAGTTGTCTATGAACGCGATTTGCGTGTTTTGCACACGAGGAGCACTAACACGAATGTTACACGATTCACAACCAACACACGGTTCAGCAACAGGTCGTTGACTTGACACGGTCAAACACGGTCAATGTGGACCAACATGAGCAAACATGGTCAATGTGGACCGACACGGACAAACTTGTACAACCGAGGGTTGTAGAGCACAAACACGAGCACGAACACAAAACACGGTCACTTACACAAACTCACGTATGGTATACGATATAGGTTGCCGGTGACCGACACGCTTTTCAAGCAGGAGCTTACGCTTACATTTGTTCATTATCACTAAGGTGAGTTTACGGCCCCTCTTTACTCTTTTACAAGCTTTTCAAATAGGGGGAGAATACTTGTTGAATCGAGTCAAACACTATTACTGTACAAACATTATTTGTGTATGCTGGTTTATTAGACAAACATTAAGTGGTGTAATCGTAACAAGCCCTCACAAAGTCTTACCGTTAATGTACGAACAACGAGTTGAGTTTGAATGGATCCGTTTGGGTGTGACGAACCCCACGTGGCACAATACTGACTGGAGGTCGGGACACGTGAAATTTCGACCTAACTTGTTATGTTATTACGAGACATAGCGGAGGCAAGGACTAACAAGTCTAGTTCGGTAGTGACGCACTGACACTTGGAGCCTAGGACTCGGTACTAACATTATGATAAACAGCATGACACATGTTTTCTTATTATATATGTATATCAAAACATGTGAACTCACCAACCATTGTGTTGACACTTTTTCTTAAACTTGTATTCTCAGGTAACTAGCTGCACATGGAACCAGGAATGCACTTAGGGAACCGAGCAATAGGATCCGCATGCATTCAATTTATGTCTTTTGATCAAACAATTTAGATTTATGTTTTGTACTTTAAAACCATGTAATGTCTAACATCTATTTTCCACTGCTTTATGAAACTATTATATTTCTGCTTCTTACCGTTGATTTTATATGTCAAACTTGTATTTGAAAACACATATAGAGTCGTTCTATATGACCATGAGCTGCGATTCTGGCCACGTCACACCCACGTGGACTGACACCACAAGTGGGAATTTAGGGGTATTACAGAGAAGGAGAAGTCGTGCACGACAGCAGGAGGCGAACCAATGGCGGGATAAGCAGAAGCTGCGGCAGCACAGTGGCGGAGCTTGACCAAAAGTATAGGGGAAGAAACTTTTTCAGGGGGGCGAAATACAAATTTTTAAAAATTTTTACACTAAGTGTCGGGAAATGTACAATATTACACGAAAAAACAGGGGGCGGTCGCCCCCTCTCGTTCCTACAAAGCACTGCCCCTGCGGCAGCAGACGTAGGAAGTGATGGGAGAAGCAGAAACCGCGGAGGTAGAAGGCGGAGACGGCTCGCGACGACAACAGTGGGAGCCGGTGTCGGAGTAGTTTAGCAGCGAGAGAGATGTGATCTATTGAGATGCAAATGAGAAATGAGGGAACTTGGGGCGCCTTTATTTCACCTTTAGCGGCGATGGGTCGCCGCTATTGGTGTTGTCGCTATTGCTTTTTAAACTTTTAATCTTAACCATTAATTTCAACGGTGGGATTTGCACCCGGATAAATCCGTGGAGTGTCGCCACTATTAGTCATGTCGCCGTTATTGGTGTGGCTGCTATTGATTTAGAAAACAAAATAATTTTAGTGGCATTTGATAATGCATCATATAATATATAGTGGTTGAAAAAATAAAAATAAAACACAAATTGATTTGCTACTCTACATTTTTTTCATAGTCTATGTATTGTACATATTATTAGTTTGGTTGTGCAATATAGGTTTAGACGTTTAGTGTTCTAGTGTTGATACATTCAGGAGTCTATTATCACATGAGTAGGCTACTACTTTGAGAATTATATTTAACGGCATTAAATTTAAAGAAATTTGAAAATAAAAATAAGCGTTTACCTCAATGATAGAACAAGCTAAAGAAAATTAAAAAAAAATCCTAAAACGACCAATCGCGGTTACTTGTTTCGTCACTTTAAATACATTTATAAATATTACGTAAATTGAATGTGTACTGGGTGAGATAAGTGACAGTTTGTCTTTGGTCGAAGAAGAACCAATTTTTGCAGCAGAAACAAAAACATATTTTTCAACATAATTTTCTATCAATTTATGAATTTTATTTCAGAATATATAACAACATCAACAGTCTAGCACACACGTGTCAATGATATGGGGTCAAGTAGCTTGTCGATTAGAGACATGATGCTTAATTTCTTAAACACTATTTGAAATGAGATGGCTAACCGACAAAGGAGAAGCACCCCATCAAATTAGCTTGACAAGTATGTGGTTTTTATATCAACTACAAGTGTCGAAGACTACAAATTTTGATATTTTGTCTTGATGAAGAAGAAATGAATCCCAAATTCTGATGGTATCCGCTATGGTCCGTGATTTGTAAACAGCCAAGTTTTTACGTTAGCTTCAGAATTTGTACTTTTAGTGGCAACGTTTTAACGTTACAAAGAATAATCATTTCAGTGTATATGGATATGTGCTTATGTTTAAAGGATAATTTGGACTCAATCAAGAGTATACAAAACAGAATAAGCCTTGAAGACGAAATATTACTTGAAATAAAAGTAAACAATGAAAAGATGAATGAAGGGCTATCTTCTAGCGTATCTGATGAAGAATTAGACTTTGATGCATTGATCCACAAATTTAGATGGTTAGCATGATGACGAAGACAAGTAATAAAAAAAATTTTAAGTTCTCAAAATAAAGTTCTTTTAGCAAATGTGTTTCTTTTGTTTGTATATAAAAAACTATAAAAATGAACTTTACGACTATTATACCTAATACAAATTTTGATCCCCCCTAATCCTACGTGGTTTTTGGAACCAGTTCCTACTTGGTTTATAAGGGTAGGGTTTTACACATACCCTACCCAACCTAATTCCTCTTAATCCCCGGTCCTTAAAAAACCTGATTGTCTATACCTTATTCCACACCTGAAACTGTCGAACCCCGGCCTTCCCGGCCTGTCCGAGGGCGTGACGTGACTGTCAGGATCGCAGTCTCCGGTCATACAGTTGCGAGACCTACATGTCTGGTTGCATACGTACATCCAATTACTTGGACAAAATAGTTTTATAAAATCAGAGTTGCGGAAGTAAATGCTTAAGTTGTCAAAACATCATTTAAAATATAAATTGCGAAAGCAGTGTTAAAACAATTTTCAAAACAATAAAGAGTAATAGTGCGGAAGCGGTTTTAGTAATCATCATTACATAATAAGACAAATGTTAAATGTTCTCAATGAGCCTAAGACACTAGGACTGATGCACGGACTCCATCCTAGCATCCTAGTTCCTCGCGCGTATGCCTTAGTTACCTGAGAAAACATGCGAGTAAAAAGGGTCAACACAAAGGTTGGTAAGAGCACAGGTTTTTCATAAGCAGTAAACATCAAAATGTTTAAGGTAAATGTTGCTGGATTACATATCATTACAATGCAGTATCGATTGATAGCTAGTCAATAAAGTTATATTATATATTGGTTCGTACCGAAGCTGACAGTTGTGCCTCCCACCATGTCCATCACAAGACAATGGTAAAGTGTATTGGTCAATATTGCACCCATTCTGACCTCCTGATGTGTTAATTTAACACATCCGTTTTAGTACATAATCAAGTCAGTTTTCGTATATTTAGGTTAGAGTTTGAGTCGTTTTTCGTTCCTTTTTACATCTTCTTATTCTTGAACAGGTTTATGTCCCGGGGGAGCGAAAATGAAGGAAAACGGGCATCGGAATCAAGTGCGGTTGATCGAGCGAAGAAAACGAAGAAAAAAACCCTAGGCGGTACACCCCGAGCCAACACTTGGACCCAGGCGATGCGCTTGGGAACATTCTCTGATTCCCACTAATCTGCGAGCATTGCCTGGTCAGAGTTACCGGCCGCAGGCGATGCGCCTGCCAGGTTTAGCCGCCCTACTAAATTGTCCCGCACGCATCGCCTAGCCCCACGCAGTCCCGCTAGGCGATGCGCCCCAGACCACTTTCAGCCCAAAAACCCTAATTTCATGCTCTCTACAAATGGGACTCGACCAGACCGATTTTGGGAGTCTTCTGGCACCTGGGATCCCTAATCAAGCCCCTGGAGCAGCTAGAGCTTAACCTTGGATGTTTTGGGGCTTGATTAGAGCTTGGGAATGAAGATTCATGAAGATTCATGAAGATTTTTGAGTATTGTTCTTTCTATCTTAGTTTGCTTTGTTAATCAGTAGTTTAGTACGTTATTAGACTTCATTTACTTATGTTCTACTTCTGTTATGACTGTTATTGGCTAGATCTTGGATTTACCTAGTTTGGATATGATAAAGTTGAGAACTTTGTGATGTTTTGGACTTGATTTGTGATTGTGGATGATGTATGCTTTGTAATCAGTTGTAAAGTTATGATCTTTGATGATATTTGCATGTGTTGAATGATGTTTGATGATTGATAAATCCACATGTGTCTAGGAATGTCTTTCCATATAAAGATTGCATGTTAGGCTTATGACTTTGTGTTTGGGCTAGTTTTTGGAATGGTAATGCATTCCATAGGATTTGACATCATTAAGTGTTGTTATTCTCATATGTGACCTAGCCTAGAAATCCGGGAGGTGATAGGTTAGAAGGTTGGTCTATTTCACTTGGGTTATTTAAGTTAAACGACCCAGGAGGGCGTTGTCTTGGATTACCTTAGTGTTTGTGTCAATTCGTGTCAAAGTAGTCAACTTTACAACTCTCTAGTGTCTCAGGATACATGCGGGTGGAGAAATCCGGAAGGTGATCCACCCGTTTGAGTGCAATTACATATCGAGAAAACCCGGAAGGTGACCTGATAGACTAGTGTATGTATAACATTCTTAGGATTTCCATTGGTGTTGCCTGGTAACTGATCTGGGTCCCATTAGGTCATTCTAGGGTTGTCTCTTAATATCCTAGTCTTCATCCCTCACAAGTCAGTCCAAGTCATCACTTGTCACACTTTTGATTCCCAGCCTAGGTAAACCAGTCTTCCTTATTGCAGTTAGATTCCATTTTACAGTCTAGGTGTTAGTTGCAGTTTTAGTCAGTCTTTTTAGTGTTTAGTTGTCAGTTTAGTTAGTTAGTTTGTTATAGTCTCATTTAGGCTTTCAGAGTTGCACCAAACCCCCCCTTTCTTTTACTTTATTTTGTTCACAGTCTAGGTTAGTTTCGTCAAACTAGTGTCCTTAGGGTTCGATATCCGGTCTTCCGCAAGCTATGCTGTCACCGATAGGTACACTTGCCTACGTAGCGGTCTAGTTCAGGATTTCCAATTATTACTAAGTGTTAGGTCGAGTCTAGGTCTAGGATTAGTTAGAGTGTCTTTAGCTTAGGTTAGACAGTTTTAATTCGTTCTATTTTTAGGATAAGACCGCCACCTCCAGTCGGTTGGCCTCCCAGGCGCGATGGGTGGGGCTTGTCAGGCCCAAATAGTACTATCCAAGATTACCACGCTAGGCGCTCCGCGCTACTAACGGTCCGAGGTGTGTTAGCGAGGACTTTGAGTTTGTGATGTGTGCCACACATATACATATAGTGATAAAGCATGTCTACGTAATCAAAATAAGTTGTTGTTCGTAAAACAGTTTATAATTGCAATGTTTTCTCCCCCAAAGGTGAAAAGGATAAAAAAGGGTCGTAAACTCACCTGGTAAAGTAGTTCCGGTATGTATGTGTTCGCGACTTGCGAATGCTAGCACCTGCTAGTATGCACCTATAACCATATAGGTGTGAGTATGTGTTTTGTGGTGTGTTGTATCCCATACAACTCCAAGCGTCGGTATGCTCAACCGAGTGTGTGTGTTGACTCGACGAATCGTTGGTGACACGTTTGAGGCGTCTAGTTTGATTATGTGTCATAAATGCAAGTAAGACATCAACATGCATCCTATGACTCTAATCATGATGTTTTCACATAAGTCATGTTTCGAAAATCGTAAGGTTTTCCGTTTCGGGAAAGTTTCTATATTTAGAAAGTTTCTATTTTTGGAAAATATAGTTATGAAATCCCATTTCATAAAATTGATACTTCTAGTAAGTTTGTAAAAACACGTTTAAACACTTAAAACATATCGTTTGCAGATAAGTCACTGTTTATGGTGTTTGCCCCCGAATAATGTTTCCTAAAAATAGTAAGTACCCGTTTAAATGTCCGTTTTCAAAAATCAAAGTTTCCAATATGCTTAGAAATCATTTTTAAACATATTTCAAGAATCACAAATCACCAAAATACGTTAAAACATCAAAATCCCTCTTTTGCTTTGAAAAAGTTTCCTTTTATAGTAAGTTTCTATAAAATCATGTTTTGGACAAAATCAAACACCCAAATGTGTTTCTAAACACTTCAATATGCATTTGACAACATCTAGACATGCAACATAAAAGTTTCCTTTTATGGCAAGTATTTCAAAATCAACACAACAACCTATCAAAACTCAATCCAAACACTCATCCACTCTAAAATCAGTAGATCTATATCAAAATAACACAAGAACACCAACAAATTTCGTGCACAAGAGCCGCATCGAGTTGCATGTGGGTGGATGTTCATGCATGTGGGTTTTCACCCATTGCATGTTCAATCTAACCATATAAAAACACGTAAAACTACCTTAGAAGGCAAGATTCAGTGAGGATAGCTACTCATGATGAAGATCTAGTGGTTGATGGTCGTTTCTAGCTTCTTTGCTCTTCCTCCAAGCTCCAAGGACTCCAAAATCACCAAAGGATGAAGGAAATGGCTTCAGTGTTGATTCCAGAGAGTTTGAGTGTTGATTCCAGAGAGTTTTGGTCGATTGTGAGAGAAAAGGTTCGGTGGTGTGTAATAGAAACGAACAAAATGAATTGGGAATGTCTTTATAACGTTTTGAATTCTGGAACTCGTCGCGTACCGCCAAGGCCGATCGTGCATGGCCTTGGCATACCGCCAAGGATTTCGGAGTTCTAATTCCCGCTCCTGCTTCGCGTACCGCCAAGCTCTTTGTCGAGGGGTCTCGGCGTACCGCGAAGGCTTCATTTTTCAATTTTTCGATTTTGTTGATTAGGTTTCGTTCGTGTTCGATTCCTAGTGTTTATCCTAAACATCTAATACATGTTTAGCACATATTCTCACAATAACACATAAGTTTGTTTGGTTATTGTTTGATCACCAACGTTTGTGAGACTCGTGTGGTGTGTTTCGATAATTCCTCGAATTATCTTTAATCGTTTGTGTTCGTCATTATGAACTGTTTGCATGCTTGATTAAACATAATCAACATGTAATGTGCAATCCAATAATTCCCCGAATTATTGTTTTGCGTTTGCGTTTGTGTTTGCCACACTTGGTTTCCAAAACCAATGTGCAATATACGATTCGATAGTTCCTCGAACTATCGTTTCTCGAACTATCGTTTCTCGAACTATCGTTTCGCAGTTGTTTGTGACTGACTCATCTAATTAAACATAATTAAATGAAATGCAACAAGTATGAATGTGAAATGCAAAGGATGTAAGAGTCGCAATTTACCTGAAATTGTCGGGTGTCACATAAACTAGTTCAAAAAAAACCTAAAGTTCATTTTTTTAATGATAACCGTGAAAATCCTATCACCAAAAAAAAAATACCCTGTAACTAATAAGACCAAGTAAAACATAACTTAGCAAGTAAAACATAACTTGCATAGGACAGGTGGCTTAAGGAAAACATTCTACTCAAATAATCATTCTCAAAGTGGTTTACTGGTTTGGTCGTATTTGAAATCAAAATAGATCTAATGCAAACCAAAAGTTCACGAGTACAAACATGTTACAACAGTCGAGGTTTTGCTATGTCTTTAAACAAGTTGGACTACTTTTAACCCGTTTCCCCTATTAGTGTAAGGTTTTAATTTGACCATCTAAAGTTAAAACAAATCAAATCGATACATTCAAACGAGAGTTTTTTTCTAAATGGTTGTAATTGTAAAAAAAAAATTATCAAATAGGTATGGTTGAAAACATATATACCAAAATGAGTGTTTTCTTTTGTTTCATTACTTTTAACTAATCTAAAAAAAATAAATTATAAAAAAAAACATTCGTTTTGGTAAATAAGTTTTCAACTATACCTATTTGGTAAAAAAAAATTCAACTACACCCGTTTGGTAAAAAACTCAACGACAATTGATGAATTTTAACCAAGAACTTGAGAACTTACTTAAATAAAATATATTTTCTAAAGTTTATTATTTATTTTTCAGAATAACCGAAAGGTTATTTTTTGTTTTAACAATTATTTTCACCCCCTCGCTTCAATACATTAACATGCGTTGCAAGCCCTGTAAATTTTCGCCTCTTATTTCAAAATGTTCAAGATCCGCCACTATCACATGTAGCACAAGCATGGATGAAAGAGGCACACTTCATTTGTTGATCCTTTAAAGCTGTGATTCACATTCTAAGTATTAGCCATACAAACTATAAAGAAAACCCATTTGCTACTAAAAGGTTGAGAAACTTGTATTTGAAAAACCCTTTACATTACATTTGTATATGCATACTCTCAATACATATCATACTAAAAACGACTTCTTGGCAAGAATTGTGAGTTGGCTGAACAAAGGGTGGTTCATTCTAGAGAGGTGGTGGTTCCGTTTCTACCAAGACCGCGCTGTCTTGCTCTTTCCATCTTTCGTTTACGCCATTCTTCTAGAGCTGACAAGTGGAAACAATAATGCATGGTGAGCGCGTTTACCTTTGACTTTTGATGTCAAAGCCTACATTAGGAATTTCAAAATTGACACACATACTTGACATTTTTATGAAGAGTTTGATAATTTTTACCAACGCATAAACTAAGGAAAATTGGAAACTTTAAACATGTAGCAGAATCTATCTTAAATTTGAAAATGTAAGGAAGTTAGTTTGACTTTATAACATGGTTGTAAAAATCGCGATTCCTCGGCCGATTAATCGGAATTAGGCGCTAATCGGGGTGTTCCCAACTAATTTTCCTCAAATCGGTCAATTAATCGCTAGTCGGTCAAAATCGGTCAAAATCGGACCTAATCGGTTCTGATCGGTCCTAATCGGCCACCAAACAGCCACCAATCGGCCAAAAAACGGCCGATTTCCGGCGAATACGAGAAGAAAATGGAAAACAAACCTTCGATCTTCGTTGAGAACGACGATTCCGACTTCGATTGACAAGAACGACGCTCGTCGGAACCCTAGTTTGGCAAGATCGACTGAAGCGTGAGACTCGCCGGAACCCTAATTTGGACAAGATCGACTGTAGCGACTGCGTGAGACTCGAGAGTGTAGCCAGAGCCCAAATAGACGGGAATTGATTTTTTAAAGTCAGAATTTGGGCTTTTATTATATGAATGGGTTGAGTATTCAAAAAAATAAAATAAATAGCCCATATGAATTATTAATTTTATAAAATCTTAGATTATTTGCAAACTTATACATAATGTTTTGTATATATATATATATAATTTTTAAAACTTATATATAAAATCTCAATCCGATTAATCCCTAGTCCCTACCTAGCCGACCGACTAGCGACCAGAGATTTTTACAACCATGCTTTATAAGTCAAACTATGTATCTTTCTATCAAAACAGACCACATACTACATACTAATCACATGTCACAATCTTAACTCATTCTTACGCAAAAGCGTTAAATTGGGTTGAAAAGTTATTTGATAGCAGGTGAAGTAGTTAAGTATGATAAACATATTATTATTTATAAAATTTAAAAATATGGGCAAAATATTGTCAACTCAAACAAACATAGCCAACCTGTTTGAACCAAACTCATTCTAACTCAGTTGCTCAGCTTGCATTTATAGCACAAAATGTAAAGCATATATAAACTTACTAGCTATTTTAAATTTAAAAACCCTTGGACTATAAACGTTGGCAACACAAACAAACCCAATCCAGACCAATTTCACCTGAACTCGTTTCGAATCGTTCCTCAACCCACACTGATAATACACGTGTATATCATATATATATAAATATATGAGCATTTTTTTTAATATAAACTAATGGAGAAAAGGTTGGCAACTTGAACCTAACCCAACCTAATCTCTTTTAGACCCGAACTGATTTTGAACATGTTGCTTAACCCACATTTAAAACACAAGTGTCAATCATATCTAAAATTTATTTGTTGTGTATAATATTTATAAACAAGAACATGAAAATTGGAAACTCAAAGTGAACCCAACTCGTTTTAACTCGTTACTCAACCCGCAAGCTCTAGAAAGCATAATGTAAAATTCTTTCATTCAAATTCAAGAACCGAATTACCTTTCTGGTTATCAGCATCGGAATACGATCGATGGTTATTCAGCCTCGATATCAAGTCAAGTGCAGCAGATTGTTTTGCATCTTTCTCTTGTACAGTTTCAACTTCTTCAAATGCTTCTCTCTCAATTTCCCTAACCTAAACTCCATCACAGAAAACTTCACATTACTAAACCTAAATCTAATCTTTCCCACTTTAATCATTCAAAAAACCCTAGAGATCTTCAAATCATCTTGCATTAAGAAAATGAATCAAATTTGCAGAGTAATAGAATCAAATTGAAACGTATTTACAACATCACTTAGACTTACTCTTTTTATAAGTTCTACAGGTTCCATTGCACGACGTAATTCTTCAGATTCCTTTATATACTTGAGCAGAACTGAAATTAGGGTTTTTTCAGAAATCACAGTAGGGTTGTGCAAAATTAGAAATTTCAGAAATCGAACATAGTAACGGGAAGATTTAGAAACAAGTTATTTTAATCAACTAACAGCAATTTGATAAGAAATGGAACCCTAGATTGAGTAATGGTAAAGTAGAATGCACCTGAATCGTGTCGATTGGAGTTGGAAGGAGATAGAAAAGCATGAATTAAGAACAGGGCGGTGATCAAATTCAAGAAACAAACGATGATTGTTGCATTTCTAAAGGAGAATCTTGACATCGCTCGACCACCCCATTGATGCAACCTCTCTGTCATCTTCATTTCGGTTGATCAAAGAAATGAGTTTTAAGTTGATTTATAAGGATAACTTTATAAAAAGTATTTCAAGTAATTCATTCAATTTTTTTTTTGTTTAATTTAGTCACTTAGAATATTAAGGCAAGTTTAGGATTTTATTTCAAAATAGCTTATTGAAAATTAATTTTTTTAAAACAATAATACGTTTTTTTCAAAAGTTAAAAATTATGGTTTTTTTCAAAATAACTTATTACTTTATGGTTTTTTTCAATATAAGAATGTCTTTTTTAATCATTTTAAAAGAGACTTTTTAAAAAAGCTAGTTCAAACACATTTTAAAAAACTTTATTTTAAAAAGCCATAAGTTAATAAGCGTTTTTAATAAAAAAATCCTTTTAAAATTAAATAAACAATCCCAAACAGGGCTTAGATTATAGGTATTGTACCAATCCAATATAACATGTGAACTTTATTAATTTTTTTGTGTATATATATACATGTGTGTGTATTACATGTATGTGTGTATATGTATATGTTTAAGTATATATACGTATGTATGTATACATGGATGTATATATCCATCGATATATACACAAGTATACGTATACAAATTCATAATTATACATGTATGTGTATTGTGTGTATACACAATGGTGGAGCTTGAAAAACATGTCTAAGAGGGCCGAAAGTCATGAGCCAACAAATTTTTCTTATCACTATTTTTCAGGCTAACAATTCGGGTTGGCAAATTGAAAGTTGGTTATATTTTATGAAATTTTCCCATTTATAGAACTCAAATATTTTTAACGTTTATATTTGTTGCAAGTTGCAACCAGAACCAGAAGCTATCACAAGAGGCCACTAAAGCCCATCATTCAGCAGGCCCATCATTGACAGCCCAAAGTAACAGACCTAAGAGAAGTTCGATGAAGCCGAGAAATGCATAGAAGATTGAGATAGACATGGGCAAAAAAACCGGTTTCATCCAAATCGGTTTCATCCAAACCGGTTCCCAAACCGGTCCAAACCGTCAGTTTGGCATAGGTTTGACATCCTCATTTCTCAAACCGGTTTCAACCCCTCCAAACCGGTTTCAAACCGGTTCTATAGGTTTGACATCCTCAATCTCTCAAACCGGTTTTGACCATCCGTTGACCAAATTGAATCGGTTCTCAAACTGAACTAGTTTGAAGAAAAAAACCAGTTTGTGCAACCCTAGATTGAGACATTAACATCCACTTTTTTGTGTTTCCTTATCCTATTTGCATGCAATCATGCATGCATTTCCTTTTATTTTATATACACACACATGTATATATGAACACTGGTCAATTCAACCCTCAACAAATATGGCCATTCAAAATTAATGAAATATAATCCTGATCATATAAGTTCGTTATTTTACAGATACACTTGTCTTGTTAGTTGGACAGTTGTTCCGGTAACAGCACACATGTCTTAAATTGTATCATATCTTAAACTGTCTTGATACACAACACAAAATTATGTAAAACGGATTACAAACCGACAATGTGAAAAAGAACCAAAATGAAAACCAAAAAATATATATTTACATGTAAACTCGACAGTTTTTCATCCATCCTAACATAACACAAAACCATGGTTGTAAAAATCGCTAGGTGCTAGTCGGGCGGTGAGGTACCGCCTAGGGATTAATCGGGATTAATCGGCGCTAGGCGGATTGGAATTTTTATATGTAATTTTACAAATATATATTATATACACACATCAATATCAATAATTTAATATAATATTTCAAATAATTTTAAAAAATATACTTAAATATACTAAAAAAAGCACTTTAAAGTGAAAACTTAAACACTGAGTTCAAAGTTTAGAGATAAATTTCGATGTTAACTGCCTGGATTCGATGTTTTAGAGACATATTAAAGATTTTCGGTAGAGAAATGTCTAAATAATCATGAAATTGGTCCCTTTTTATCATAAAAAAGTCAAAAAAAAGTCAAAAAATGAAAAAAAAAATAAAAATCTGATCAGGCCGCCTAGACCCCGCCTAGCACCGCCTAGCGCCTAGGCACCGCCTAGGCCAAAAATTAGACAGTCGATGGGCGCCTAGCGCCTAGGCGGCCGCCTAGGCCGATTTTTACAACACTGCACAAAACACATGTATTAACAATGTGTATTTTTTTTTATCGTGGAAACCCATTTACGTGGTAAACCACAGTTCTCCCCTATATATGACTAACTAAGAGTAACATGTAAAGTACGATCACAAGCAACTGGGTCGGTGACCTCCAAGAAAATTACTTTAAGTGAAGATTAAGAATGTGTATTAGATAATTGTTATATAACCAAGGGCTTCTAGCCTAATAGTTACCCCCTTTGACTTCTTTATGAGAGGTATTGGGTTCAAATCCGGGCTGAGGCATATTTGCTGAAGCAAGGTCAGGAGGTTTACCCGGTTGTGAGGTTCCTCCTGGGTGGGCTCGGGCATACGTCACAGAGCGTCAAATCCGAGGGGAGGGTTGAAATCCGTCTTGGGTGTCATTGTACCAAGCCGTAAAAAAAAAGAAGATAATTGTTATATTGTAATACCACATGTTGAGAAATGAAAACCTTACATTCCACATGTACATAAACCAAATATAATGTGTTTATTACAAATTAAGCTACATATCCTATACATTTAAAAATTTAAACAATTGCATAAACAATGGGGTCTATTCCTACCATATTAAACAATATATAATTATCTGTCATATTGTTACTAACCAAAAACTAAAACAATACTAGCAAATTATTTTATCGATAAGATAAATATATCTCAAAATATAACATAAAATTTAGTCACATTATAACATATTAAAATTAGTAAATCTTTCAACATGCTACAATCCCACCTAAGACGATGTATTTGTTTGGACCCACTTTTTCTCATTAATTGCTAGAAACAATTTCTGAGCGATTAGAAAAAATAAAACATATTTTTTTGAAAAACATGCCTATTAAAATATATCAGTTATAAACTCAAACGTATAATAAAAAAATATAAAAACATAAAGTTTGTAAAGACTCTTTTTTTTTTCTTTTTTTTTTTTTTGAACGGCTAAACTTATTCTCCACCTAAATTACACATTTGCATGGGATTGAACCCACGACCTCCCATTCTAAAAGGCAAGCCTCTACCAAGTGGGCTAGTCCCACATTGGTTCTCAAACGCGGATATGCATTTAATGTGAGTGTTTTGCCAATTACACACATAACTAGATATTTAAATTAATAAATTCAAGCGGTAATATTTCATTGTGTTCATATATTACTTCTTTTTTTACGACAATTTGGATGGCTGACTGGTCATATACCCATCTGATCATATCCACATCTAATAGAAGGAAACCCATATAGGTGAGAAAAAACTTTCTATTCTAGCATGAAACCCCTAAAACGTTATAGTTTACTGCAACCTATTTATAGCAACTTGTCTTCATGTTGTGTTTTTGAATTTAATTTTTGTCTTAAAAACTCATTAAAATGGGCGTACATTTGTCGAAGTTAGATACTAGAGGTTTAGAATTGGTTTTTTTTTTTTTTTGAATGGCATTTGATCTCAACGTGTGAACCACTGATTTCCAGGCCACGTCACCAAGGTCTAGTTACCATGACCTCCGTTGAGACCCCACCACCACCCCAGGAGGAAACCGCACCGGAAAACCCCCTGACCTCCCAAGGACCCATATTTCGCCTTGGGAGGGATTTGAACCCGTGACCTCCCACAGGGAAGCCAAAAGGGTAACCATTAGGTTAGAAGCCCTTGGTTAGAGGTTCAGAATTGGTAGTGGTCAGCATTCTTGATTTATTTATTTGTTACGTCTTTTTATCCTTTTTATTAATTTTTTTTATGTTGATACATGTATTTACATAGATTTGTTTATTATAATTTTAGATGGAGAATAACCCCAAATCAGAAAATGATAAACATAAAGGTACTTTTAAATTTTAATTGAAAGTATTATATTTGTAGTACAAACTTTAAAATGAAATATGGTGCACCAAGTTAAAAAAAATTGTTATTTCAATCTTTGTTTACAATATTAGGTTTTACTTCAATCACTAATATTTTTATTTATAGAAATAATGAAGGTGAGAAGTTTAACAAGAAAATAAGATAGAAAGTCCTGCAAATTCAGCCTACTGGTTGATGTTTCACCTTATGACCAAGAGGTCATGGGTTCAAGCCCTATCAGGGGCGATTTAAAGGACATCCAGGTGAGGAAAGAAATCTTGAGTTAATCTTGGGCTCTTGACCAATGGGGGCCGAGGGTTTACCCATTCCAGGGGTTCCCGCGCATCTGGTGTGGCCACGTCTTACCTCTGCCCGGTGGTCCTTGTTAAGACAACATACGTGACATGTGAGATCATCATCATTCAAAAAATAATAAGATAGAAACACCGTTACTAATAGAAATGATACATGCAAGTAAGAGAGGAGAGAGTTAGTGTATTTAGACAATTAATGCATAATTGTTTGTAAATAGAAGCGGATAATTAGTTTATTAGAAACAACATATGTCACATTACGGGTAAACTAAGATTCTTTAAGAATTTTTTAAGTTAAAGAGACACAATTTATCTGCTTTTAAAAAAGCAATAACCAAATATTAAGTTGTTTGAATAACCAAAAGGATTCTAGCCTAATAGCTTATTGACTTCTCTTATGATAGGTCATAGGTTGGAGTCTCACTTAAAGTAAACATTGCTCTAGGTTGAACCAGAGGTTTTCCTAGCTGGATGTTTCCTCGTGGGCGGATGGGGCAGGTCACCACGCTCTGTTATTCGAACAGAAGGGTGATCTATTTGTCACGATGATCCGAGTGACCGGACGTTTGCTGTCAAAGAAAAATAATAAGCGAAATTCCAAACATCTTTTATTTTCAAGTGTCCCATATTAGTTGCAACGATTTGGTTTTAAATTCCTTAAATTGTCATTATTTAAAGGCACAGTAGGTTCAACTAATAAAGGTTTCAAGTATGCCTGGCAAAATGGGCGGGTTGGGTTGGGGATTGTTCGGGTCAGGATGGGTGTGGGTCAGAACGAGTTTTAAGCAAAATCAGTTTGGGTCAAAATGGATTGTTCTTAAAAAACATCAATTTAGTTTACCTTAAGATGTGTTATAAGTAAACAAATAGTCCATTTAGATAATTTTTAGTGATTTTCTCATCAAATATGTTATTAATCATTCTTAAATGTTTGAATCCACTGCATTTACATACTTTTTTGGTTACCCGTCTTAACCCGCATTGTGTTTAAGTGTCACCCATCTCAACCCATTCAATATTATGATGTTACCCACTTCAACCAATTATACTACAATTGTTTACCCAAACTAACCCATTTCCTTTGACATGGGTAAAAATTGCCACCTCTAGTGGGTGTGGTGTAGAAAGGATAGAAATGTCCTTTTGACTAAAGTAATTTATAAACTGGATCGAGTATCCTTTTATTGAAGAAATTTGTTGTAGTCATCAAACTTAATATTACTAACTTGGCCTAAATGTGCGCCATTATCTATGCTTGGAGTCGTTGTCAACTTGACCTCACACTAAAGAGGATTCTCCATTCTTCAAGCCTATAAAGCATTCGTACCGTAGGGCTGGCATAACAGGTTAAACACGACCCGTTAAGACATGAAATGTTAAAGCACGAAACACGAAATGGGTAGACACGAAACACGAAATGGGTAGACACAAAACACGAAATGGGTAGAACGAACACGATACGAAAAATTATCGTGCCTGTTTTTCCAAACACGAACACGACAGTTTAAAACACGTAAACATGAAATGACCCGTTAAGGAACCTGTTAATATTATAAATGAGCCATTAAAGAAAATGTTGAATAACCTGAAAAGGAACCTGCTAATGAACTAGGGTTAAAAAATTAGAAATTTATAATGTAATCGGTTATCCATATATTTTATTATGTTATTTATTTTAAATTTTAAATTATAAGCATGTTTTAATGAGTCTTAGCAGGTCTTAACGAGTTTTCACCTGTTTAGACATGAAAATTAACAGGTCTTAACGTGTCAACTTGTTTTAAACATGAAACATGTTAAGAATAAATACGAAGCATGTTAAAGTCATGTCGTGTCATGTTAACGTGTTTGTGTCTTAAATTGCCAACGTTATTCATGCATGCTAGATTTTACTACTAAACAAGATATATTTTGTTATGGTGTGATGAGCATGTTTATGACGAATATACTTTAGGGTTTTCGTCGAAGTGATAACCATTGTGATATGTCTGTGTTTTGATATATAAGATCATGTCTGAGTTATGATATTCGAAATCATGACGGAAATCATGCCGGAACACGCAACCCTAATGGGTTATTGGATTTAAATAATACAAACTTTAACATGTTGGCCGGCAATACTTCCATCTGAAAAAATGTTTAGTAGCACTCCCAACTTTCAACATAGTTCCTGTTAGCACTCCATTTGACATTTTTTTTGATGATGTGTAATAGGATAGTGGAGTGCCACTAGAAAATATGTTATAAGTTGGGAGTGACACTAAACATTTGCTCAGTTGAAAGTATTGTCAGTCAACAGGTTAATGTTAGGAGTATTATAAAATACTCTTTATCAAAAAATCAAAAATTGAACAAAGTTAAACCAACAGAAATTACGAGAGAGATAAATAAAGGAGTTGTGATTGGAGATGAATAATCAAATATGTTCCTAAAAATATAAAATCCCGTTAAATATAAGGTCCCGCTTAAAAATATTTTTATACTCAATATAATATGTAAAATTCTAACATGTCTAATTTTAATGATTTCCTATTTGTTAACACTTTTTAAAAATTTACGAAAAATGTTTTGAAAAAAAATTATGGGTCCTTAATGGGTCAAAATAAAACTACATTTATTTTAACGTTATTTTACTTATTTTGTGAAAATAAGGTTAAAGTGTTGTGATGATTAACTTTAAACGATGATTATGAACCGGGACTACTTCGGAACAACATTTTTATAACAATTGGGATAAGGGTAAGTTTTGTATCCATCCTTTGATAAAAGGTTTGTTTAGTCATTTTCTAAACATTTGCAGCTCTTTTGAAAATAAAAAAACGTGGTCGGCAGGATTCGGAAGGTTAAAAGTGTTGTAATGATTAACTTCAAAAGATAATTATGAACCGAGACTACTTCGAAGCAGCATCTTTATAACAACTTAGATAATGGTATGTTTTGTATCCATCTTTCGATAAAAGGTTTGTTTAGCCATTTTCTAAATATTTGCAGCTATTTTGATTTTTGAAAATAAAAAAAACGTGGTCGGCAGGATTCGAACCTGCGCGGGCAGAGCCCACATGATTTCTAGTCATGCCCGATAACCACTCCGGCACGACCACATTTTTGTTTATATTTTCCAATTTCTTACCCATAATTACAATTTTCTCATATCCCCATTTGTCACAGCAAAACTTATCAAAACCTCACACACACTGACGGTTGAATCTCGTTGCATCCGGCGATATGAAAGATAAGCCCTAATATACTCATTGTCGTTATGGTCGTTGCATACCGTTGGAGTTCATTTGCCAGGTGAATTTAAGACCTTTCAAGATTTCTATAAAATCTTTAAATTCCCACATCAAGAAATCTTGAATTTTATTCTTAATCTTTTTAAAGTTCTTCGAATTCAAGAACCCTAATCTTGTTCCGGGTATACTTCAATCACAAGTAGTTCTTGTTTTTATGTTCATCTGGGAAAATAATTCATGGGTTATTGCTGTAGATTCCAATGAGATTGGTTATTGCAATTCAAAAGGGCAGTTTGTTGTAATCCGTTTGAAGTTAATCCAAAAAATATTGTAAGTTAAAAAAAAAAAAATTGGGTATTTTTTTGTTTGATTCCAATGAGATTAAGTTTTTGAAATTTCAGCTGAATTTTATGAATTTTGTGTAGTTTTTGTCATTAATTGTTCTTGTATCTTGATTGAGTAGGTGCTGTTTGTGTTTTCTGCAGATAGTTTTTATAGTTACAGATTGAATTTGTGAAACAAAAGTTCAATGGCTCTTACACTATTTAGAGGCATTCAAACCCGCCCGCTGTTACCTTATTCAACTGCATTCTCAGCTAGAAAACATGTTATCTTTTGTTCAATGCAAAGCACACAAACCGAAGCCTCGACAAGATCTAAACAACAAGCTCCCTCAAACTTCACGGAAACAGCCCGAGCAAAAGCTGTTGAAAAAGTGCTAAAAGATTTTGAAGCAATTATCGGTATAGAAACACATGTGCAGTTATCAACAACAACAAAGGCGTTTTGTAGTTGTGCTTATAACTATGGTTCTCAACCAAACTCATGTGTTTGCCCTGTTTGTATGGGTTTGCCCGGCGCGTTGCCTGTTTTAAACTCTAAAGTAATCAAGTGTGCAGTGATGCTTGGTCTTGCACTTAATTGCAAATTATCTTTGAGTTCAAAGTTTGATAGAAAACAGTATTTTTATCCGGATCTTCCGAAAGGATACCAAATTTCTCAGTTTGATATACCAATTGCTACTAATGGGTTCATTGATGTTGATCTTCCACTCGAGTTTGGTGGAGGGCATCGGAGGTTTGGGATTACTAGGGTTCATATGGAGGAGGATGCAGGGAAGCTGCTTCATACCGGAAGCGGGAGTTTTTCTCAGGTAACTATTCTATTATATTGATTACTATGTTAGAAAACTCATGTATTACATCGGTTGAATAAAGGGAATTTTGAATAGTGAAAAGGGTGAAATAGGAAAAATTGAGTGTTGAATAAAGAGATGTTACGTGCATGTTAGGGATTCCATTTGAAAGTAACTTATTAACTTCTTGGCTTTATGAAGAAGTCAATAAGTTAAAAAAATGTTTGGCAATGCCAAAAGGATTTTTTGTTTTAACTTTTTGAGTAAAGTTACAAAGTTGTTTTTAAGATGCTATAATTTGTAGCTTTTAGAAATACTTTTTAACTTTTGACGGAATAAGTTAAAAACTAATCCTAACATTTTTTAAAAGCTAATCTAAACAACTTATTGACTATTCACATATCAAAAACTAATCCAATTACTTTTTTAAAAATTTTATTTTAAAAACTCATAAGTTAATAAGCACTTTTAACAAAAAGTCCTTTTGAACTTAAATAAGCAATCCCAAACATGCTCTAAATATTGCATGGGGGAGAAATAAAATATGAATGGTTAAAATAAAAGAAGTGGAAAAAACAAATCTTAGTCTCACAAAATTGTGACACATGGCACAATCAGTTACTTATTTATTAAGTATAGGTAATAGGTAATATTTTTTGTTTGATAAGCATGAGAACCTATGATCATAAAAGTCGCACAATCCAAACAATACGTTACTAACCAATAGGAACAGGTAAAACATGGGAAATATGGCCTTCAAGGGGGGTAAAGGCAGAAAACCATGCGAGCCGGATTCAAATCGTATGTGTCTTCTAGAGGGACAAACACTTACTTGAAGGTTCTATTATACCAATTATTGTGACAAGAAGAATCGTGTCTTCCAATTTAATAATTTTAATATATTTTTTGATCAATGGTAAAGAAATTGTTTTTATTGAATTAGGTTGATTTGAATAGAGCAGGAGTGCCTTTGCTTGAAATAGTTTCAGAACCTGATATGAGAACAGGCATTGAAGCTGCAGAATATGCTGCAGAGTTACAAAGGGTGGTGAGGTATTTGGGAGTTAGTAATGGAAATATGCAAGAAGGATCGCTTCGGTGTGATGTTAATGTTTCCATCCGTCCGATTGGTCAATTAGAATTTGGCACCAAGGTACTAATTTCGACCCATTTACTTATGATTTGGGTTTATTTGGGTTGTGTTTTATTTCAAACGGGTCAAATAAAAAAGTTTTGGTAAAAAAGAAATGGGTCAAACAGGATGAAGCTTCTTAAACAATTTTTTGCATACAACCTCCTAAAACATTTTTTTCCAAGATGTATATCCATCATATAGATGATGTTTCTATAATTATAATGAAGTATTTTTTATGAACAAAAAGGGATCCAAAGAAAGGGAACAAAAAAAAAATGTTAAGTGGGTCGACCCAACCCAAAGATGTCGTTCCATACATGCCTTTGTAATTGTCTGTACCATTCAACACATTCTAAAAGATGACCCGTTATGACCCGTTGGCCATTACCTATTTTCCTGACCCGTCCATCTTTTCACCTCCACCTTTTGCTTTTTCACTACACTAAATATAGTAACAGTGAAACAATTTTGCTTATTGTATCAAACTAAAATGACAATCTTCCCCAAAAAAAAAAACAAGAAAGAAGACTGATAAAGACATCTTCTCGGATTCATATTTTCTCAGCAGATTGAAAGATGATATAAAATCTTGATGCTATTTTATTACCATATCATATGGAGGAAATCTTTTTGTTATTAAAGAATTATCTACTAACCATTACTTGGATGCGGCTAATTTTTTTAACGGTTGCTCATCGATAGGTTGAAATCAAGAATCTGAACTCATTTTCAGCAATGAGTAGAGCTATTGATTTTGAGATTGCAAGACAGGCAGAGCTCTACAACCAAGCGCAAGCTGATGAAATTGTGCAAGAAACACGTCTCTGGGAAGAAGGATCTCAGGTTATATGGCACCACAATTATGCTGTCATAAGGGATGTTAGAATTTGTGTTTTGGAACTAATTTATTTAACTGTTATGTTTAAATAAACAGATTTTGTTCATAACATCTAAATACACGTCAAATAATGAGTTTCATACCGAGCTATATCAAAACTGATCAGCTAAAGGTAAAAACTTAAAATTATTAACCTAATTTGAGACTTTTTTTTCATTCCAAATTGTTTCTACTTTTTTCATGAAAATCATTTTAGTCATTGTATCTCTTAATTCTTAAATTTATCATAGTTTGCTAAACACTCGAACCACATCCAAAAGCCTTTTTTATATGACTCATTTTACATTACAGTTGATTAATATCAAATAATTAGTTTCAAAACCTTCATTAATGCACGCACTCGATTTTTTTTGTTTATCTTATTTTTAATTATTCAGTATTGAATGATAAGTCTCATTATGTTCATCCAAACACAGGCTTAATATGTTTTCTTGATCTCTTGGGTGAATGTTGATCTTTTTTTTTTTGTTCTTTTTGTTAGAAAACAGTTACAATGAGGAAAAAGGAAGGACTTGCAGATTATAGATATTTTCCTGAACCTGATCTTCCGGAAGTTATACTTACAGAAGAATACGTGAATGGTATCCGTGATTCTTTGCCTGAACTTCCAGAAATGAAGCGTCGAAGATATGAGCAGATGGGTCTAACCATGCAGGATGTTCTTTTTCTTGCAAATGATGTAAATGTAGGTCACACCAAACCCATAATATGCTAGATTTTGCAAAATACTATATTATTACACAATAAAATAGCCTAAATATTGAAATAAACTTGTTTAAAATGTTGTCTGAGGTAAACATAGGCACTTGACAATTTTCAACCCGTTTGACTTCTTCATCTTTTAGCTTTAAATTTGAATTATTTGACCCATTTCAAGGGGGAAAAACGCACGTGCACGCACAAACCAAATTGATAGCTTCACCCATTTCGGGGAAAACACACACACACACACAAACCAAATTGATACATTCATTAGTAAATGAATCAAGATTGCCTCGTCAAACATCAAGAAAATTGTAAAAGTATATCTGTCACTGTTTCAGGTTGCAGAATTTTTTGATGCCACAATTGCCAACATTTCTGATATTAAACTGGCTGCTAATTGGATCATGGGAGATATTGCTGCTTACATGAAGAATGAAAAGCTGTCTATTAATGAAATCAAACTTAGCCCTCAAGAATTAAGTGACTTGATAGGTTCCATAAAAAGTGGAACCATTAGTGGAAAGATAGGGAAAGAGGTGTGTCTGTTCTCATCAATTGTTACTAAACTTCTACAAAAATCTGAATTTCTAAGATTGGTTAAGATTTTTGTGTAAAATTGTGTAGATACTTCTTGAACTAATGGAAAAAGGTGGAACTGTTAAAGGACTGATTGAAGAGAAGGATCTTGTACAAGTAAGTTTTTTTATAAGTTTCGTTTGGGTCAAGGGTCGAATGGGTGATTTCTTGGAACGGTTGAATGGACCAGGTCAGGTTGGCTTGACTCACCAACATTTTATGATTACAAAAACATGATTGTTACAGTAATAATCTAAACTTTTGAATAAATAATATATTAGGGTTGCATGCATTAAAAATAGGGTTTGTGTGACTTTCAACATTTTACTCAATCTACCCATTTGACCCATTTTAGATAAATACACAACCCAAACTAAACCATTCATGAGCAAACAGTTGATGTCTTAAACTTAATTTATCTTTGATTTTTTAATCAGTGGCATGATTTTGTGTTTCTATAACAGATAGTGGATCCAGATGAGATTGAGAAAATAATTGATAAAGTAATAGCCAATAATCCAAAGCAGTTGGAACAATACCGCGGGGGTAAAACAAAGCTGCAAGGTTTTTTTGCAGGACAGGTTTGATCTTTTTTTTATTCAACTTCTCATGAATTTGTGATTGATTTTTTGTCATTGTTATTATTGTTATTATTATAAATTTAAGCGTTAAAAAAACAAATTATCAGGTGATGAAAGAATCAAAGGGCAAAGCAAATCCAGGGCTTCTGAACAAGATTCTTGTAGAAAAATTAAATGCTAAAAGTTGAGAATGTAAAGTGCAGGATTTTCTTCAATTTCTTGAAGATTTTGATGTCACTAACTTTACAATTATTTGAACTGTATTTGGCATTTATATACCAAGTGTTTGCTGCCGTTTATTGTTTTGAATCTGTCAAAAGAATTAGAATCTCTAATACGCTTAGTTGACAAGAACTATTTAAATTTATAAATTTGTTTCAAAAAAAAAATTTGGAAATTTGATACATTAATCTAATCAATGAACAATAAAGTCACAACTCATGCTTTAATAAATATAAACATATGATGCATTAATGAATAGATCTTGTGATTACAAGGACTACTGAATGAGTACCACCAGTCAACAATAATTAAAGTTCATGAACTCGATCAACATGCCAGTCCCAAAACTTTTGCATCAACAAAACCCTAAAAAAGTATCTTAAGCTACAGGATACTCATGACAGAATTTGGTTAATCATCTATGTAAATTTAAACTTTCTAAAGATAAATCAGAAGTACCAAAATTTCGATGTTGACCGTCGGCTACATTTGTGAGTTTAAAACCATGATTAGGTAGTTGGTTAATCAACAAAGTTTCCAGCTGGCAAGCCACGCTCTTCCCAGGTACTAAAAAGTATAAAAATGAAGCATTTTGCATCCCCTGCTTTGACCGATGTGCACGAACCCGACCCTGGAGATTGTCTGTCTGAAATTTTTATAATCATATATTAGCAATGTTGTAGAAATCGCTAGTCGGTCGGTGGGGTGGGAACTACGGACTAATCGGGATTAATCGGCCAACTAATCGGCCTAATCGGATAGTCGGGCTTAGTCGGCCTTAGGGGACTAACGATTAATCGGCCTAATCGGGGATTTTTTAACCATGTAAATTAGAAATATCATTGTTTCAAATAGTCATGATATATTCTGGTTTCTTGAAGTTAGATTTAAAAGCATAAAATAATGCATACTTAAGCCTTAAGCACCATCATGTATTGTTTTATCTCTAAAGAGTAAAATCCAAAAGAAAATTAGCACAATAGGAAAAGATTTGGAGTCATTAGAAGTGTAAATTTACATGAACAAAACATCCTAAATCACTTTAAATAAAAATATTACTGAAATATAATAATTTGCGCATACATATTTAGCACACTAATTATTTATCAGAAAAAAATAGACCGTACCAGTTTATACCAGAGATGTTTGAATTGATCCACAACCCTACCAGCCCAATTTGCCCCTCTACACAACTGATTCCTAGGAATATACTATGATCAAAATAATGAGGGTAGATAAAATACCTCTCCCACATAAAGCTTTTTGTCAGGTCTCAAGATCACATAGACACTTGAAGCACCAATTGTCAATGGAGGAGGTTGTTGCCGGGGCCCTACTAAAACGCATCTAACAGTCTCATTTATCTTTTTATGACAAATTATGCAGACAACATTTTCAACATCCTTCCAAAATTTCTTCGCTTGGTTTGTTATTTCATCAGAAGAAGCAATTGTCAATTCTTGAATACCAGCTGGTTGATTGCAGACTTCATGAAATCCCTTGTATGTCTCCGAATTCAAGTCTGTTTTGTACACTGAATCATAAAGATGTTCAGCTCTTTGTATAATTGTCACAGGAAGACCTTCTTTTTGAGCTGTTTCAAATGCAAGACTCTCTCTGCATATTCCATCAATCAACTTCCATGTTGGTTTAGCTTTTCCGTTCACTGAATCACTTCCCATTGCTTTGTAAACAGTATTTTTTATAGTTAATGGTAGATTGAAGATACCATGCAAATGTGTTGATACAACACCCAAACAACCGATTGAATCAAGAGTTTCAATAATGCTGCCAGCAATGCATGTCCCTTTTGCTGTTTCTGTACCTCTGCATATTTCATCCACAAGTACTAGGCTCTGTGAAGTGGCTCTAGCAATTATAGAACGCATCTCCGACATTTCAATCTGAAAAAAAAAAAAAAAAGATGCATGTGACAATATAATATCATTATGTTGTATAGAGTACATGTGCATCACAATTCACAAAGTTCCGCTGTATTATGTTTTGAAGTTTACATGATCTCATAACAATCTTTTTTAGGTAAAAGAATTTAGGGGGTTTTATGCGTTTTAAAAACCACTTTGGGTGACTTTCAGCCCGTTTGATGTGTTTCGTTTTAATATAATCTTCTTTATCTTACCTGATCAAGACAAAAATAACCCCAATAGACTCATTCATAGGTAAATATGTTAATATTGTCACCATTGAATAAAATCTTATAAACAACAAATAAATAAGTTAGTAGAAAAATTGAGGAGAGTGAGAGAGCAAATTTTAGTAAACTAATGGACACCTGAAACGAGCTTTTTCCATCTGCAGGGCTGTCATATGATTTTACGTGTAGCATAATAGAGTCAAAATGGGGGATTAATGCTGACTCAGCAGGTACCATAAATCCACATACTCCAAGAAGTGCAGCTGCAGATATTGAACGAAGCAAACTTGATTTTCCACCCCCATTTGGTCCAGTCAAAAGAAACATTGATTTCATATCAATAGTGTTCAACACTGCACCTCCTTCAGCTGTATCAAACCAATATGGTGATAAGCCAGTAATCTTCATCCCACGATTCCTGTCCATTTCTTCTTTTTCCTGTATACAGTTTCAGTATAAGCATAGACTTGAAACCCTCATTTTACTTGCTTTTTTTCCGGCAAACAGAATTGAATATAACGCGACACACACCAAGGGATGCATGTGTGTGCAAGTCTATATGTATGTATGCATGTATGTAAATTACAGAGTAACCGACAAATATACAATAGATGGAGAATGAATTGTACCTCAGATTGTTGGGACTGAATTAGAGTAGGGAACACCCATTTCCTTCTTCTGCCCTCACTGTTTAAGTTTATATATAGCAATTAATTGGTGTGCCTTCTGATTATAAAGCAGTAGTTATGATTAAAGTGAAGATATAAGTATATAACTTTCCTTGTGATGTTAGGACGCCTTTTAATTATGAGAAGAATTGCAAAAGGGATTAAAAACTAAAATAAAACTAGTAACAGCTAATGTATCTTCTTATGTTCTTTATACAAGGAAAGTGATCAGTAATGTTTTTGAAATCTTATGTGTAGAAGAGATTAAAAGATACTAAGCTAAAATAAAACATAATAAACTATGATGATGATAGTAAGCATAATAAGCAAACTCTCCTAATCCCTTTTTGTAGAATTATTTAATTATTGAAACAATATATTTACTTATAACACCAAGAAATAAAATTAAAATATAAGATTTAAAGGTTGACCTTCCTTAAGATTTAGAATACCTCACATGAGCAAACAATGCTTTTGCTATAACAAGCAACATGGAGGCAAACACGAGAACATTGATTTCAGCTTGTAAATCAGCAGATAGTCCCCTCAACAACTCTAACACCATCGACTTTGCCTTTGCACCAGCTTCATGGTACCTGAAACAATGACCAAAAATCTGAGAAAGCAAATGGATCAAGCTAAAAGGTTTAACCAAAAAGTAAACAAGTTCAGTGGGCCAAACAGGTTAAAAATCATCAAAAATGCATTAAAATGCATAAAACCATAAGAATCATTATTTTAAATATATCAAGTTAAAAATGTACAATCTGCTCTGTAATCATTTCAACGCTTTAGTTACTTACAGAAATTACAAAAAAAAGGGCAAATAGTGTTTTTATATCAACCTGACCCCACCCTGCCTATTTTGACCCATTAGCGGCAAGCCAAACCGCCCATTTTCCATCCCTAAAATGAGATGACAGGAAAAAGCAAGGATATCTTAAGATCATAAACAAATAGATTTGTAATCAGAAACAAGATGAAAAGATTTATCTGAATACTTGTATATTTCTTGTGTAAATTTACATCGTAGAGGTATATATAGATTATAGAATAAGAAATCAGTTCTAAACCAAACCCAACAGCCCATTGTGCTAATACATAATCTAATACACACACACTTAAGCGTGTGTGTGTAAGCAAACACTCTCCCTTAAGCTAACTTGTTGCGAATATGATAATTCTGCTTCCAGGTAAAACTTTAGCAAAGACATCAGTTTCCATTTCTAGCTGAGGGGTTATGATTGTTTCATCTTCAAGCTTTGCTAGTGAAGTGGGCTTCTATGTGTTTGGTTCTTTCATGGATGACCAGGTTGTCTGCAATGTGAATGGTGGCTTCATGACCACACCATAAGTTCATTGGTTTACATTGTATAAACCTAATCTGACCAAACAGATTATAAAGCCAAATGAGTTAAGAAGTTGTCTGTGGCATTGCCCCGTAATCTTCTATATACTTATTTCTATATATTTATCTTGATATTCAAGGTCCCCTTCATCTAGTCTTAGCTTAAGATTTGGCATCATTGGAGCATCACTACTATTTGCTTCAATCATCTGTGAATGAGGCCTCTCCAAAAGCAACCTTGTTATTCTATTGGAATAGGGGTAAGGTCTCCTTTGCCCCCCCCCCCCCCCCCCCCCCCCGGCAGGGTGCAAGAATCTTGCTGATTAGTTTTGTGACTTTGTTTGTTATCCCCAAACTCTTGGGACACCTAAAGAAGATGGTTAACTAAACAACAACAATCTTACCCAGTATATTCCCACTTTTAGTAGGGTCTGGGGGGGAAGGATAGATACAAACCTTACCCCTATCCCAATTGGGATAGAGAGGCTGCTCCGAAAGAGTCCCCGGCTCAAAGTTGTCGTTTGAAGTTGATCATCCCAATGATTTTAACGTTACTTTCACAAAATAATTAAAATAACGTTAAAATTAGTGCATTTTTACTTTTGCCCCTTAAGGGCCCACACATATATACATTATATGCGTGCACCGCAAATGGGGCGTAAGATGGTTAACTAAATAAAAGTTTAAATATTTAAGGAATGAAAATAACCTAAATACTTGCAGCTATGCAATTAACAGGATGATTAACTTAATGGCATGATTTTGTAATGTTAATATGGTGATTTTAGGATTGGCCTTAAGTTTTATTGTTGGACTTCAATTTAAAAGGTAGTTATAGTTGGATTTTTTATTATATTTGCAGAATCATAATAAGAGTAATTTTCTATCCCTATCATATGTGTGTGTGTCTTGCACCTTTGACTACCTAAATACATATATAATTTGGGGTGTAAACAACCCAAGCTGACTTGTGAGCCACTTGAGATCAACTTACTAAAAACTCAAATCAAGCTTCACATATCTAGCTCACGCATAAGCTTTTATATGTATATACAAAAATAATTATAAAGTATATATTATTTAGATAATTAAGAAATGGTAAACGAGCTGATCTCGAGCTTGAAAAATTACTCATGAGTCGAGCTCAAGCTTAAAAATGAATCTCTAAACAAATCGAGCAAGAGCTCTAGGCATGTTTAAGTTAAACGAATTAAGCTCTAGTTTAATCAAGCTCAGGTTTGGCTCGTTAAAACCCCTAATAATATAATCTGACAAGATTAATTAACCTTGTGAGTGCATCCTCCACCTTCATAGTGGTAAACCATTCCGCTCCAACTTTTCTACCCTTTGAATCTATTGAGGGCTTTAGTTGTTTAATTTGTTTTTCACCAGGTGTGTCAGCCCATACCATATGGGCAGGCGCAAAACTCTTTCCCTTAAACCAAATAGCTTTGTGTTCCCTAGCATACAAGATTTCCCCTTTTGGTCCTCCATGTGGTGCAGTGGTAGCTTTTATTCTACAAATTATAGGATCAAAATCTTCTGTAACCTAGAAAAAGGACGCATGTTAATTCACTTATAAGCAACCATCACCTTTGTTTGGCAAGGCATTTTGTGGCGGTCAACAAACTTTTGTTAAGGATGGTCCAAGGGGGGTGGGAAGTGGTGGATAATAACAATGCTTACAGCTAAAGATAAAGCCTCAGCTGCCTTGTCCACTTCTTCATAAGCTTCTTTTAGATGGATCTTCTTAACACGGTTCTTCCATGAAGACTCCATATCCTCAAAAAATTCACTTGGTATGTTTGCATATGAACTCGATTTTTGATCACTTTCATCATTTAAAGAGATTAGATCAGCAATTGTAAGAGAGATGGATTCACATTTATTCACCTGAAAACAAACAACAACAATGACATAAAGACTAAGAAAATCACGTACACAGCTCTGGATGGTGATTTACCTCATAAAAGCAAGTAAAATTATTGTTTCTTTTGTTACACAAAATCATTGTTGGGTCCTATTAATGTACAAGAACCGGATGTACCATATAATTATCTAGAAGGCTGTTTCACTTTTTTCTAAAAGAAGTTGTAGTTTCTCATGATTTTCATCTTATATATCTTGATCATTAAAGTTTTCTAACTTATCAATATATGTCACGTAATTTCAACTACTCACCAGTAACTCGATGTCTATTTTCAACCCGGATGCTACCCAGGTAGGATACACTAATAAATTTAATATCTCATTAAGCTCGGAGTTTCTATGGAACTGCAAAATTTCATCAAGCACGCTTTTGATCTTGCAGAATTCGACATGATTAGCCTCCCTTAACTCAAGTAGCTTCACTAGCTGCAAGATTAGGGATCCATAAGTAAAAAAACACATAACAAACATCAAACATACTAGAAAACAAGATTGGATAGAAATAAATCACGTAAGTTAGAAATGAGAAAATATTTATTGGACATATAATAAATAGCATTTCCATGTTTTTAATTAAAAATTGCGACTGAAAAACGAATTGCATTACCTTTGATGGTGCAATGCAGGTAAATTCAGGAATTGAGCATGATATATAACTCATAAGTTTGCATATGGCTGGAACATGTTTGAGAAGTGAAAACAATTAGTCTAGAAAGTAGGAAATACGGTAAATCAGAATATGCATGAAAGGTTAAGAAATAGGAGCCTTTTAGGAAAACCCCTACAAATGTGGAAGTCACGACAAAGTATATAATATTTCAGAAGGAATGAATCATAGTTTGACAAACATTTCTAAAGAACAGCATATTTTATCATGACAATGGTCAACTAGCAGAGAAACCATGTCAGAGGTCTTTGATCTCAACTTCAAGATGTTCAAAAAGGTTCGGATTAAAAAAGAAGAAGTTTGGTTCTTGCTACTCTAACTTTAGAAATACAGACTTAAAATTTATTGACTATGTAAAATTTTATATTTTTGGTTAGTTAATATTGTGTCATAAAAATGCAAAGCCAGATAAGGACAGAATATTCAGGATCCTGAACTAAATGCACTTTTACAAACCAATGAATAATATTTGACATTTACCTTGAATGGTAGTCGCAGTTGCATAAGCAGGAGGGTTCAGAAGTAGATCTCTAATGTAGCTGTTACAAAAATAAGACTAACAACAGTTGATAAAACAGAAATTTTTGATGAAAATGTAAGCAATAAATATGAGAGAATACTTCCTACATCTAACCAGGCTCTAATTTACCAAACTTTCAGCTTTTCATTTGCTAACTTTTGTATCTTTGATTAACAACTGAATTGCTAAAAAGAAAATGCCTGGTAACTCGTCTATAAAGTTCAAAACAACAAAACTTGTTACTTACATAGCAGGTAATCCAGTGCAATTAGATGGTAGCAAAACCTTTAATAAAAGAGGTACGCCTTCAGTTGGTATAACACCTGATATTTTGCAGGAGTTTATGAAGTATTACTAGTTTCAGATATGAAAAATTATAAGCCAAAAAATATGATAACTGACCAATTTGTGAGGCAGTTCCAAGGTGCAATGGATGAGGTTTGCTTTCTGAAGCAACAGTTACATTCCTAAATGTGGCATCATCATCAAGACCATAAAGTTCTTTTACCTATAATTTGCAACATCACTCGTATATATTTCCTGGGTGTTGGATGTCAAAGCTAATATTTCAACAAAGTAAAAATATTTGAATTCTTCACTATTTCAAAACGATTTTATTCTATAGCAGTAATTCTGGAATTGTTAAGAAGACAAAATGTGGAATGTGATAAAGTTAAAAAGTAGTCCATTTAAAAAGTATGTTATAGACTGTACTTGAGTAGCATTAGTAATACTATGAGATACTTGTGTCATATATAGAGAGAAATCAGAAACACAAAACCTTGTCGAGTATTTCATTGACAATATTCCCTTCAATCCATTCGAAGTGTCTTCCATTACACTCTCCCCACAATAACCCACCTTCACCAAACTCTGTCCAGCGAGTCGTCCCTGTTTAGAATATTATAGTAATGTGGATAATTATTAATGATGTTCAAAGTCTAAACTAGAAAAAATATAGAAAGACAGCGGTGGTAATATCAATTATCAAAGATGTAAATATTTTGTTTATGGAGAACAGCCTAACTCATCTAAAGTTGATATCCAAAATTCCAACCCATTACTCATAACCAGTTAAAAAAATATTGATTACCTGAAGAATTGTTCTTCAATGATTTATGCAGAAATAGATGATGGTAATGACAGGTGCGAAGTTTTGTTACTACAGCCTCTTCAGTTAAACCATCCTCCAAAGAGTATGTTTTCATAGTCTCCAACACTGAAACTATGCAATACCCCTTTGCAGAACGAGAAAGCCCTGAATAAAAAAGAAAAATTAAGTCTCCTGTTAAAGCATGATTGGCAAAAAACTAAAACACATTTTAAAAATTCAAACAAATAACTGGTATAAAGTCCCCTGCTAGAGAATAAGATGAAGAATCAAGTGAAATTGATTTTCACATACCAACAACTGGCATAGGTTCAGGAAACTCAAGATCACGATCATCTTCAACAAGTCCAAAAACATAAGGACTTCCAGGATGTGCATGCCTGTATATATTAACATATTCAGAGTAAAATCAAGTGTATATAAAAATTGAAGTTTTGTTCTGTCACTATTTTCATTTAGAAGCTGAAATGCACACAGCTGAAATAATTAGCAAAAATAAAAGAAAAACAAAGTCAAAACACAAATGTGATTCACAAGGCACCAGAGGCAAGTAGCTAGGCTAAGGTGCAAATATACCCAGATATAAACCGGCTTTTACGAGAACGAGATTTGGCTGGTCCCTGAATTTCCTCAACAATGCACTAAAAACACATTAAAAACTAACTCAATTCAAACTTTATCTTATTGGAAAGTAGTAAGTACAATTGGAAATAATAAATATGCCTTCAAGATCTAAGGAAATAAATAATAGTAACAATACCAGCAGCAGAATAAATCACACTTACTACTGAAAATCCATTACGCGTCAAATCATCCAAAGTTTGATGTAGATTCTGCATAAGAGAGAAATAATTGTTAGGATTCAAGTGGTGCACAGATCGGGAATAACACACGAACACAAACACATATCACGAAAAAAATGGTTCGGTCAATATGACCTACATTCACAGGCTACAACTAAGGTTTATCTTTTATTACTTACAGTGCTCAAAGATTCCAGATACATACCAGGGATATAAATGAAGAAAATTAGGTCAACTAACTTACAAATCAAGAAAACAATAAACTGGCCCCTTTAATAGTTAATTAAAACCCAAAGACCATCATAAGAGCCCAAACCCATAAAGCCTTCATAACCCAATTATTTCTCACTTAAAGGCTTTTCTCCCATAATCAAAAAAAAAACATCCAAGTAAACTCTACATCAGTAACTTTAGTAATCTTCAAAAAATAAGTCTTCCAAGCATCTAGTTCTCTAGAAAAACTAAGACTTCAACCCAATCTTCCTAGTTACCAAAAAGGCCCACTGAAGCTCCCCCAAGATTCAGTTACCGAAAAGGCCCAGTCTTTCTAGTTGCAGCGTCCCTTATCAGAATCGATTGTGATTGTAACCGCCACTGACGCATCCTTGGTCCAACCAGCTTGTACATTCCACCGGATTCAAATATACACCAACGACCATTAACACTAACCAAACTCAACAAGGTCTTCAATGTAACATTTGCAAAATTCAGGTACGTTCATTTAACCAAAATTCAGATTTTTACAGTATATTATCTCATGTTTCTCAAAAACAAACACATTGGTGATATAGTTTTGTAAATAAATAATTAAGTTTGTAAAAGAATTATTATTGTTATAATAATAATAGTAATATGAGACGTAAAAATAAATAAATAAATAAATTTTATAATAATACAATTAATAGACGTTAGGAAACAAAATTAATTAAGGGTATTATTTTTTTAAATTTAAAAGATTTTAAAAATTTCCCTCTCTTCCAAACTATCTCATTCCTTCACTCTAATCCCTCTCTCTCTCTCTCGAACTCTCTCTAAACTCACTTGCCTCTCTCTCTAAAATCTCTCTAACTAACAAACACAATAATACTCAGTCAACCAAGCATCACCACCTTTCCAAGAATTTTGGCCATTTCACCCCATTAACCCTTAACCGTCGGCATCTAGCATCCTCTTCAGCAGTAGTGGTCGGCTCGTCGCCCATCCATAGCTCTACGCCTCTCACTCACAGCCTCTCCCTTGATCACACTTCCATAGCTCTGCACCTTTCCCTCACGATCTCTCCGTCCCTCGATGACATTCTACCCTCTCAGGTGGCATCCCCAACAGGTATCCAATTGTTACCCTTTATATTTAGCAGTTTATCTTTATCTTCAACTTTAGCGGTTCATCTTTATCTTCAACTTTAGCAGGTGCCCTTATCAGATATTTTTTAACCTTCATCATCCCGAGCGTGATGAATTGTTTGAAATTGAAGTTAAGGTTGAAATGTATTATGTATTTTTAATTTTAAATGTTTCATTAGAATACCTTGTGACTGTTGTTAATGTTACACGATTTGACAACTATTTTAACTTGAATTTGGTTGAGTTCGGTTTGTTCAGTTTAACAGAAACCGAACCGGATTGAATTTTCTTGTATTTTGTTCAGATTACCACTTCCCAAATTCGATTCGGCTTTCAGTTACAAATAAAAAAAATGTAAAAACCGATTAAACCAAACCGAACAAACCATTAACCAAGCTGATGAACATTCCTACAGGCTGCAAGCCTACAACTTAGGTTTATCGTTTATCCATAGTTGTCAAATCACTTAGGCCTCGCCTAAAACCTAGGCGCTTAAAAGGCGAGGGCTTTTTTAAGCGAGACACATACTAAAAGATACTGTTTTAGGCATTTTTAGGCTTGTTTAGGGCTAGTTTAGCTTGTTTTCAGTTGAATATAAGCTTGCATATAGCTAATGTAATTGGTTTAGACATGTTTAAACATGTTCAGACATTTTTTTTTTTCCTAAATTTGGCTTGGAAATGCGAACACGCAACCGAGAGTGCCCCTATCTAGACAAGGCGCACTTACTGCGTTGCGCCTGAGTGCCTAGACCCACACCTTTTACAATTATGTTTTTATTAATCAAGGCGCTCAAAGATTACAATCATATAAAAGGGATATAAATAGAAGAAAATTAGGCCAACTAACTTAGGGACCAAGAAACCTATAAAACAAGCCTCTTAAATAGTTAATTAAAACCTAAAGACCACCATATGAGCCCAACCCCAAAAAACTTTCACCCAAAAGTGATGGATGCTTATTTGAAAGTATTCAATAATGATTTAGAGTATAATTAAAAAAATAAAGAAAAGAAAAGAAAAAAAAAAGAGTAATGACAGGTTTAATACCATAATAGGGCAACCAGCTTTTGGAACTCCATTTGAACGCAGGCCAGAAAAAGGATTTAAACCAGCAAATTCCACTAGTATACAAGCATCAAATCCTACAGCTTCATAAAATTCCCCCACCTAAATAGATTAGAATTTTTCATTACTTAATCTTGATTTCCAAGACCAATCGTTATGAATAAACATTGTACTGTGCTTTCGATTAGCATGGTAAGAGAGAAAGAGAAAGGAAATGTATAACATACCCTGCATAGCAAAACTTCTCGTGGAAACTTTGACTTGAACTTTAGTAGCTCCCAATTGAGTGT
The DNA here is from genome assembly GCA_009363875.1 of Mikania micrantha. NCBI lineage: Eukaryota > Viridiplantae > Streptophyta > Magnoliopsida > Asterales > Asteraceae > Mikania > Mikania micrantha. Next base: position 61,247,075 of record CM018686.1, on the reverse strand, counting down.
TCCTTCTTTTGTACTTCATAAAGAAATAAATGATGAAACAAAAAATTAGAAAAAAATAATAAAAAGTCAAAGATTTAAAGAGTAACGTGAGACAGATGATTGCATGTATTTGTAAACACACACAAAAATACTTACCTCCCATTCTTCAAGTTTTCATCCAAACCAAGCAGATTAGAGTAAGTGAGTCTGTTTATCAATTGCATACAAGATGTCTTTCTACACACCTGCATTTTCTGAAAGAGCAAACATAACAAAATATAGCTGATAGTCTGATACTAATCAAACTAACGAAAAAAACAATTCCTGAACATAAGCATTCATTCAATAATACAACAAAATGTAGAATTGATTAGAAAATAAAGAATACCTCCTTCCACCAAATAACATGAGGATAATCCTTCTCCCTGGTGACATTTTTTGGTTCCTTCGCTTTTTTGGTTGCTTTGATGTTTATTGTTGAAGTCTTTCTATCGGTGAAGCAGTATATCTGCTTAGGGTTCCTGGCACTTCTAATAAACAAAAACACTAAATGTCAGGTATGTTGATAAGGCAGTTATGTGAGTTAACATAAAGACTGAAAGTACTAAAAGACAGCTAATTTTTAAAGCAGGGGATGAACACACTAATGCAGTTATTGTTAAAATTGCAGATCTTTAATTTAGAAACGGGAATTTTATTGGAAAGTTACATGCTTTAAAGCACTGTTAGAACTTAGAACTATGATTCATACTTTGAAATTTGAAAATCAAAATTATAGGATCCACACTTTCATAGACAATTATCTAACTCTAAATGTAACTTACTTGCCAATGTGTGCTACATGGAATGCATTATAAATGAAAGTTGAACCCTAAAAACTTACCGATTGAAAGTTTGGTTCCTAAATATGTTGCAAAATGAAAATGGGACCTGAAATGTTGTGAAATTGAAAGTTTGGTTCCTAGACATTAAGACATGTGAAATTGATAGTTTGGTTCCACCTAAAGTATACGTCAACCAGTGAAATTATGAAAAAAATAAAATAATCAAACTTTGACACTTTGTTAGAAGATTACATGGCTTAAGAAAGTATGTATGAACAGTTGAATATCAACCAACTCATTGCAATTTTTGAATCCATCTTAATAAACGACTAAAAACACGTCAAAATAATGCTATTATCCCCAGATTTATCTATTTTCTGGAGATGAAATATCAAATTGCATAATTCCTGCATTAACTACATGCAAATTTCACATACGAAAACAGAAACCGTAAAAAATGACAGTTACAGATAGAAAGCCGGTAGATAGTTACAGTGACGGTGGATAGGAGATGAAATGACGTCGAGGAAGAGGGTAACGAGTGAGAAGGCCGACGGAACGCCACCGATGGCCGGAAATGACGACGGATTTCGCCGCTGACCGGTACATTTTTCTTTGAATTTAGTGGTTTTGATTGTTTAATTTAGGGATTTGGGAGTGAAATGGGGTTTCTTCCCGCCATTAAACGAGGAAACTGAAAACGAAACGAAAAATAAGGGTCCATGACACCACTCATTTGTAGTGTTAATATATGCATTATGAAAGTGAAATATTGTTTAGAGTAAAATAGTCTTTTATGTTTCGAGCATTTTTCACTGCTTGTTTTTTTCGTTCAAATTTGACTTAAATCATCCTTTATGTTTTTAAATGTTGTTCGCTTCGTTCTTTTGCGCTAGCCTCATTAAAAATTACGGTATTTTTTGTTTTTTTAAGTTAGAAGGACTACTTGCATTAGTGATTGCTGCGAGAATGGTGGGGAGGGAGAGACAAGCGAGTTAATTGATCAGCATTTGACCATGAAAACCTCATTCTTGGGTTAATTGATCCACCATTGAGATTGAACCGGAAGATTTTTCTTTCCGATCAGTCGATTTGCGGGTTAATTGATCTGGTTTTGACCATGAAAACCTCATTCTTGGGAAAAAATTAACAGAGTTTGAACGAAAAGGACAAGTAGTAAAAAATGTTTAAAACATAAAGGACGATTTATGTAATTTACTCAAACATAAAGGATGATTTAAGTCAAATTTTAACGAAAAGGACAAGTAGTGAAAAATGCTTAAAACATAAAGAACGATTTGTGTAACTTACTCTATTGTTTATGTTTATGGCGTTTGCTTTGGGCTTTTGTATTTGGTATCGGCAGATTAATGTTATGAACATTTTTTTTATGTAAATAGTTATGAAAACTTAGGCAAACAATTGTTGCTGATTTTTTATATATATCAGTATCCGATACAATCAGTTTTTTATAAAAAACAGATACTAACAACCTAGTAATTGTACTTTGTTAGTAAAATTACGCTCGAAATCAAAGGTGCACCGTAAGAAAACAACATAAACAAAAAATAAATAAACACCATATATATACATACCAATATTCGTTTTATAATCTTTTCACTTATAATAAAAAAAATACAATAAAATGCTTATTTTAATGAACATTTAAAATAAAAACACCCAATTCGAAGTCCCATGTTAGAAAAACAACATAAAAAAAGTTTAAATATCATATATACTTGCCCTTAAATCTTTTATGTATGCCATTTTTAAAATTTTCATAGCATAATAATGTGAGAATTACATATTTTATCGACTTTAAAATACTCATTTTTATATAATTTTAGAAAACAACATAATAAAAACACTCAGGTCAATGCCCCCTTGTTCAAGTTTTTTTTTTAAAACATATATACGTATATAATAAAATTATAATTGTTAGAAAGATAAAAGCTCTTGATTTTTTTGTATAACTTTTTTAATAATGTCATATAAGAAAGTAATGAGCGTTTAAAAAAGATGGATAGATATGCATAGATTGCATATGTTATGGTCCTTATGAAGTCATCTTAGCTACAAATTACAACAATTTTGTGACTGATGTCTTTCTTAAATTTTGTAACGTTTAAAATACACACGTATACATACTATAAGAGATGGCGTTGAAGTTATTAGTAAATAACCCAGTTATGTGATATTATTGAATATGTAACCTGTTATGTTGCATAAGAATTGTACATGTTAAGGAGTTAGAGGGCTGAAGTTGTTAGAAGAAATAGAGCATGGACTAAAGGAGTAAATGTTGGAATTGTAAAAGATAGAGTCATTTTGTTCTCTTTCGTTTTCTGTAAGCCTCTCGTACGAGTGTCTCTTGGGTTCCAAGTTCAGATCTACTTTGGTTTTAAGATCCATCGTCTCGATGGATATTCTTGTATGTATCTGAGTGTTTTTGTTGCTCATATTATATGTATCTTGTTGGTATTTGACTCTTTGTATTTCTGGTTAGTTTTGATTCACAATATCTTAGGATTTTGTATTTGTTGTACTTTAGATCGAGTTGCAATAGATATACAAGATCTCGTGTTTGTACTTCTTTTATTATTGATTTTACTGATCACATATTCATGCGAATATTTAAGTTGTGAGATATCATTGTTCTTGACAGATGACTCAATTAAACATAAAAAATACTGGCCTTATCAAACACGAAAATTGTAGGTGTTATATTTATATACAGATAATTATATTTTTTATTTGTATTTAAGTTTTAAGTGTGTATGTTTAACTAAACATGCTGTCAATGTGGTACAACCCATTTAATAAAATGTGATATGTATTTGTTATATTTTAAATTCCAAAGCACAATATATATTAAAGAGATTATAGACGATAACTAACAAACTTATTAGTTCTCTTGCAATATCGGGAAAAATATATGACGGCTTATATAACTCAAGTTAGTTATCAGAAAAATATGACAATTGGTTTATATCACTCAAGCTAGTTAAATTATTTAAAGGTGTTACAGTAAATTACACTTTTCGTCATGCATGTTTATATCATTTTTCAAAATGTATTTAACTTAAAAAAATGTCATAAAACTATATTTAAAAAATCTTACAAGACATGTCATTGACTTAAACCTCTTTATTTAATAAAGTTAAACCCGATTTACATACACCCCATGGGAAGACAAAAAATCATGGGAAAATTATAAAAAACATAATTGTTGACCACATTTTTACCAAAATAATCAATCAAATTACGGCGTCTAAGACGTCTCTTTAGATGCCCCTTTAGACTCTTTTTCTGTGTACTTATTTTAAACGTACTGGGCCACATGTCGTCAGCTTTGTCGGGGTGTCTAAGACCCCTTTTCTACCTGCGTCTTAGACGCCGCCTTAGAAGCCCTTTAGACGGCATTTTTTGTACTTTTTGTAAACACACGGGTCCGCATGTCGGCGGCTTTGTCGGGGTCTAAATGAGTGTCGAAGACCCCTTTTCTATTGGATGTGGACCCGTATGTTTACAAAAAGTACAGAAAAATGGAGTCTAAAGTGACGTTTAAAGCGGCGTCTAAGATGCCGGTAGAAAAGGGGTCTTATACACCCGACAAAGCCGCCGACATGTGGGCCCGTATGTTTACAAAAAATACAGAAAAAATAAGTCTAAAGTGACGTCTAAAGGGGTGTCTTAGACGCCGAAATTTGATTGATTATTTTGGTAAAAAGGTGGTCAACAATGATTAGTTTGATAATTTTCCCAAAAATCATTCCCCTCCCTCTGATCCTCCTATTATAATATATAAGTTTTTAAATCCACCTATTTGTAATTTTTTTATTGTCTAACTACAAGTCTACAACCATTTGAAACTTAAAAAAAAAAAAAAAAAAAAAAAACTCTCAAATATGTTAATAGCGCACGTGACCTCAATATACGATGATATGACGCGCCAACGCCTAATTGTTTGTGTCGGCTTAACATAGCCGCAACGACACACATACTAGCACACACACAAAACCCTTGTGCTTCACCTCCTCCGCTGAGATTTATCAGGTTTAAATCCCGCATTAATCTCACACACTAATTTCAAATAATCATTTCATCATTGCTGATGCTGAATACTAATCGAAGCTTTTGGAAATTTTGTTTTCGGATCTTTAGCAGCATTGCAGATCTAGGGTTTTGTTAAGGTTTCGGTTCCGATGGCAACGCCGTCTCATTTATCGGTCACTGCTGCTCAGGTATGCATATATTGCTCTTCTGTCGGTGTGTGTACACAGATTGATGTTAATTAGGGTTTTTTGGTGTTTGTAGGTGGGTACATACTTTGTTGGGCATTATTATCAGGTGCTTCAGACGCAACCGGATTTCGTGCACCAGTTTTACAGTGATAGGAGCACGTTGCTTCGTGTTGATGGTCATAACCGAGAGACTGCTACCTCAATGCTGGTAATTTCTCGATTGTGTGTATTATTAACTTGATATGAAAGAGGAATTGATGTATTAGTTTACAATAGCGTTGGTGTTTAGGAGTCGTTTATTTTGCATCTTAAAAGCGTGCTTTGCTGACGCTCATTAGGATCAGTTTTCAACCGATTTTAGGCGGTATATGATATGCTTTAGCGGGCAGCGAGTAAAACATTTAGAGAAGATGTTGCCATTTGCAGTATTTTTTTCAGTACCTTTTTAGAGAAAATGTTGGTTTGTTTAGACTTTAGATTGGTCCAGGCACCTTATTATTCTGTCCTTCCTTGGTGCTGTACTAAAGATGCTTTATTTGCGCCTTGTCTGGTTGCAAATGCATGCCTATGACTACAAAGGCCTCTATCAGGTAACAAGATACTAGTTCATAGAATTTGATTAGCTCTTTGATTGTTGTCAGCTTTCTATAGGCTATAGTATGACTTATTCCTGAGTTTCTTAATGTGCTGTATATTTTTATAGCATCTGGACGAAAATGTGCTACACTTAGTAGATAATAGTTAGATATATCCAAGTCATGCACTGGGGATGCCTGATTGTTGGTTTGTGACTTAATATTATTTGGGTTTGAGTTTATGTTCTATTCATGTGGTACAAGAAATTTGTATTGTATTTGTGCTCTTATGTTTCTTCCTTATATGTATTGCAGCAAATACATGCACTTGTCATGTCTCTCAATTATACTGGAATAGAAATCAAGACGGTGCATGCTCTTGAATCCTGGGATAGAGGTGTCCTTGTACTGGTTTCAGGTTCCGTGCATGTAAAAGAATTCAGTCTCAAGAGGAATTTTGTGCAGACATTTTTCCTTGCACCTCAGGAAAAGGGGTACTTTGTTTTAAATGATATCTTTCACTTCATTGATGACCAGCCAATTCATCATCATCATCCTGTTGCCTATATGACCCAGAATGATCTGATATCCAAATTGAACGCATCAACCGCCCTCCGGGAACAAGGTATTGTGGCTATTTTGCTTTGTAATATCTTGCATCATTAGCAGGGCATTCCCATCAAGGGAAAGAAACATACATAACTTGTGAATTAATTTAATTTATTCGGTTTCAGGCTACTTGTCAGGTGGTGATATCCATGCTAGGGATTTTGTGCCACCTGTGACAGTTGGAGAAAATGGTACTGTGAATGATTACACTTTCCAAGAGCAACAGCTGCAAGCCCCTGTGACCGAAAGTATCCTTGAAGAAAATTATGCTGTGCAGACAAATGGGTCAGTCCAAAATTCAGGGAATGCAATGCAAGATCACGTGGCTCCTGCCGAGGAAGTTGCCGAAGAGCCCCAAAAGCATACTTATGCTTCCATTGTATGCAATTTATCTCCATCAGCTTTAGATAATGCATTATTGCATATGTAATTGTCCTTAAACTAATTTTTCACCGTTGTTGTTTCTGGAAGTTGCAAGTTGCCAAAGGAAATTCTGCACCATCAGCACTTAGAGAACAGTCCTTCACAAAGAGTAAATCCCTTTCAGAAATGAATCACATATCTGAGCCCCCTGCGCAGCAGTCTGCTGGAACTCTATCGGAGGCAGTGGAAGATGCATCTGGTATTGATGATGAAGGTACCTTTTTTCTAAAGTTCATCTACTCTTTAGACTTTAGTGGGATATTGAATGTGTTTCAAATTGACTATCAGATTCTTTAGGAGTTAATTAGTGAGTTTGGATAATTAATTTCATACGAGCAATACTGATTATGACACATGGGAAACGATTGCGATGCTTAATTCATAAGGCTATTGTATGTTTAATCTGTTCAAAGATTGACACATTGCTTAGGCATTTTTTTCTCCACAACATACCCTTGATTTTGACACGTGTTTCAATTACACACACCAAGCAATTCTCTTTCGTTACAAAAAGTTGCGTTCTTCCAACCATATTATGTATTGGCTTGTCGGATAGTTAGAATTTTCTAGATATGAAAGAAAGTGATTATCTGATACCTTATACATCAACCACAAAAAGCACAACCACAAAGAACGCACCAAATTCTTTTTTTGTTGAGTAAGTTTTGTTCCAGCTGATAACATTACATAACTACTTCTAAGACACACATCCAAAAACCCCCTTGGTCAGTTTTGGTGCATTTAATACAATATTAACATTTAATGACTATGATTTTGGAACTTATGTGATATATGTGCCTTATTTGCATATTTATTGTCATGTTGAATATATTGCATCCAACTCCTCTCTTAGCACACAAAAGTATATGCATTTTTATTCAGTTTTCTTATTAAATACTTGTATATTAAATTTGTCAGCTGAGGTGAAGTCTGTTTATGTGAAAAACGTGCCATCCACTGCAACTGCTTCTGATATTGAGGAAGAGTTTAAAAAATTTGGTAAGATCAGGCAAGATGGTGTTGCAATCAGAACCCGGAAGGTTAGTTTTTTTGACATCTTGAATGATAACATGCTCTTTTAGCTGTAAAATATTAATAATGAGCAATATATTTTAACCCAGGATCTAGACGTGTGCTATGCATTTGTTGAATTTGAGGACATCACTAGTGTTAACAATGCAATCAAGGTCAGACTCATATATGAATCTATTAATCTTGCTTTAAAGTATGGTTAAGGTTTTGTGCTATCCTTTTTAAGTGTGACATTGTATTTTTGGAAAATGAATTATATGACACATCAAGTTACTGTTTTTTATTTATTAAATTTTATCCTTGATAAATGATATTGCTTGACAAAACACCATCAACTGTGTAGGCATCTACCGTTGAGATTGGTGGGCAGCAGGTCACCATCGAAGGAAGGCGAGCAAATAGAAGCAATATATATCGAGGTGGAAGTACGTGTTTATACATCTTATTAATAATTGACCATTTTGTTAGCTACTTTTGTTTATTTTTAGTAGATCATCGCATTAAAATAGATCACTGCAATAAAATAGCTTATTCTTTTGACAGTATGATAACCATCTTATATCTGAAAAATTAAATTGTGCTCTGTTTCTTTATCCTAAATATTATGCCGGGCAAAATGGGCGGGTTGGGTAACGGGTCAGAATGAGTTCGGGTCTGGATGGCTGAGGGTCAGAACGGGTTTTAAGCAAAATCAGTTCGGGTCTAAATAGACTGTTCTTAAAAAACATCAATTTAGTTTAACTTAAGCTGTGTTATAAGTAAACAAATAGTCCATTTGGATAATTTTTAGTGATTTTCTCATCAAATATGTTATTAATCATTCTTAAGTGTTTTAATTCATTGCATTCACATACTTTTTTGGTTACCCGTCTTGACTCGCATTGTGTTTAAGTGCTACCCATCCCAACCCATTCAATATTATGAAGTTACCCATAATACTACAATTGTTTACCCAAACCAACCCATTTCTTTTGACATGGGTAAAAATTGCCACCTCTACTAAATATGTGAAGAAATTAGAAAAAAGAAGGCTAAATTGAGAACGGGTCAAATGGGTTTTAAGTATTTTTTTATTTTATTTATTTATAGCATATAATTTTGATGATATTTTTAAAACAGACAAATGTTTGGGTCAACCATGTTTGACTTTTTTCTAAGCTTTTGCTAAAACGACGTGTAATTTATGTAGGAGGAAGAGGAAGAGGCAGGAGCGGGTATCAAACAGATGGAAATGGTAGAGGAGGGCGTTTTGGAGGCAGAAACTATAACAATCGAGGAAATGGTCATGACCATGGCCATGATGGCAATGGTTACTACAGACCAAGAGGCAACGGCTACTACCGTCGTCAAGATCATCGAACTCATTCCAACTCGCACCAGGTTTCTAAAAACGGTCACGTCTCATCCGACTGAAATCCCCCCAGACCATCACCTTTGAGTTATTATGATTGTACTGGTCCATTATATAGTCATGAAAGAAAGCAACATGATGTCGCATGGCGTTTTTTATAAAGTTTGGTTGAGCTGGGAACACGCATCCTGATATATTTACTTCGGGTTGCCATTCTCAGTTAAAAGTTTTGACATACAGAAATAATATTCACATATCAGAAACAATATTTCATGCAGTTGTCTCTTTAACCTTTTATTTCTTAACTAGTTTTATTCGTCCCTCGCGTTGCGGCGAGTTATCAAAGTACACTCTAAAAAATAAGTATTATATATCATTTGTTGAATCATAAGTTATAAAGCAAAATCAAATCACTCATTACGAACTAAACCGTAAACTCTAAAGCCTAAACCTAAATTTTAAACACTAAACCAACAAAAACTCAAATATCTAAGCAAATATCTCAAATTTAATGCCCTCATCTCTGTTTACTAATTTTTAACGTTAAAAATGCTGGTTTAAGTTTAAACTTTCAAAACGTCACTATATGGATCAAACACCTATACACTATGCATTACTATATATATATAGGGGATGGTTTGAATGTTAACTCTTCCTTATTGTAATAACCGAAGAAATACATCTCATTACTTTGAGGTCTACATTAAAGTAAATCTAAAAGCGTATGTTTTTTTTTAAATTAATGTAGAGCCTATTTACATTAATAAAAAAAATAAGAAAAAACCTGCATCTTTAGATTTAATTTAATGTGGGCTCAAAAGTAATAAGATGTAGTTATTCGGTTAACATAATAAACATGGGTTAACATTCGAACCATCCCCTATATATATATATATATATATATTACTATTGAATATTGTATATTTAACAATATTATTTTTACCATTCATTTTTCTCCATCTTTAATATATATAATATATAATTACTGTTATATGTTCACCAGTATTGTGAATGTTACATACGACACATGAAAACACGTGGTTTAACGCGTCAATCAATCCATAACATGACTAGACTTGTATACAAGCAATCAAATTTCCTAAATAAATGGTGGTTATGGTTTTTCCAAATGTTGGTCTTCATCATCTGCTTCCCAAAGAAACTTGGCATGTGCAGCAAGAACATGACTGAAACACACAAAATGATGATAAATAAGATGCTGTGATTAGTAAAAAATGGGTCAGGCTTATAAACAATTTGTTATTTTCTATAAACCTGTTTGACCCAATTATTTGTGCTACATTTTGTTTTCAACTGGTCAGGTTTTAAATTTAACTCTTTAGATCACTGTTCTAAACACGTTTCAAATTTAACTCTTTTGATCACTGTTCTAAAAATCGGCTGCTAGGCGCCCGTCAACTATCTCGATCTAGGCGCTAGGCGTCCTAGGCTGATTTTTATTTATTTTATTTTACCTTTTTTGACTTTTTTTTGGCTTTTTAATGGTAAAAAGGGATTAATTTCATGATTATTTAGATATTTCTCATCCAAATATCATTAATGTCTTTGAAACATTGAATCCAGCCAGTTAACATCGAAATTCATCTCTAAACTTTAAACTCAATGTTTAAGTTTGCACTTTGAAGTACTTTATTTAGTATAATTATGTTTATTTTTTAAATTAATTGAAGTATTATATTAAATTATTGATATGAATGTGTGTATATAATATATATTTGTAAAATTACATATAAAAATTTCAATCCGCCTAGCGCCGATTAATCCCTAGGCGGTCCCTCACCGCCCGACTAACGTTTAGCGACTTCTACAACCATGCTTTTGATCACTTAAATAAATTGTAGCACAACATATCTGTTTACAGTTTACCTATCAGTTGGATCAGCAGCTTTAAGCGCTTGCGCAAAGTAACTGGATGCTTTGTCTTTATCGCGATGAAGTTCCCACGCCAACTGCGCACATTGTGACACCACTTCACCATCTCCAGGATCCGCGTGTAATGCACGCAGGTAATACTCTTCAGCTCCTTCTAGATCTCTCTTGGTCTGTCAAATCATGAACCGAATGCATATAGATCTGCTCTTTTTTTTTGTTTTCAAAAAAAAGTTCTTATAAATCAGCTTTTGTATAGATTATAACCTGTTGGAGAAATCGGGCATGGTTTCTAAGCACCAACGGGTCACAACATTGTTCATCTATCTCCACGGATTCCTTGAATTCGTTGCATTTAATATGTCAAACTCAAATCATCATTCAAACAAGAATCCTAACATCTGTTCTACAAAATGTTCAATCGTATACCTCGATGGGCGTAGCGGTGGTGTTTTTGTTGTCGTCTTCATCTATTTCCCACATGAAGCTTGCATATGCTGCATGAATGTGTCTGCACCAACCCAACCTATTTTAACTATGATATTGATATGAATATGAATGTTTCAAAAGTCTTAACTATTTAGAACTTCAAATCAAATGTGTGCTTTTAAGCTTGTAACAAAACGGGTCGATCTGCAATATGTTTCATCTTAAATTGATTCATTGAAAAACTTCACATTATGTTTCATCTTAAATTGATTCATTGAAAAACTTCAGTTTTTATCATAATAAATAATAGAGTAAAATGTTTTTTTAGTCCATGTGGTTTGACAACTTTTGCCATTTTAGTCCAGTAGTTTAAATTTTGTCATTTTGGTTATTATTGTTTCATTTTATTGCCATTTTGGTCATAATGGTTTCTATTTTATTGTCATTTTTGTCCAATTAAATTTTAAACTTTTGGACTAAAATGACAAAATTAACCAAACCACATGGAAGAAAATGACTATAAAATGGAGACCATAATAACCAAAATGACAAAATTTAAACTATTAGACTAAAATGACAAAAGTTGCCAAACCACAAAGGCTAAAATGACATTTTACTGTAAATAATATTATTTTTGTTATCATATCAAACATATAAATCATTATAAAACAGATAAAAGCATGTTTGCGGGTCAACCCATTCTAACACAACCCTTTAAAAAACTTGTTTTAACTCGCCATCTAGCTCTCCAATCAGTCTATTTTGCATGAAAGTACTCACGAATCTTGTGGAGCAGCAAGAACAGCAGCCTCAAAATAAGCCAAGGCTCTATCTTGATCATGATGAAGCTCCCATACCAACTTAGCATATTGCACAAGTGTTTCACCATCTTTTGGGTCCGCTTGAGTGGCACGAAAGTAGTATTCTTCAGCCCTGTTGAGATCTCCGTTCGACTGTCATGCAAATAACGAGTTAAATGAATTCAAAAATGTTGTACACAGTGATGGATTCAAGATTTTTTTTTATCAGGATCGCTTTTGATTGTGTAGTGAATTGAGCATCAAATACTAAATAATTACAAATTAATTCTCCAGTCATTGCATATCAGGACCACTTTTGATTGTGTAGTGAAACGAGCATCAAATACTAAATAATTACAAATTATTTCTCCAGTCATTGCATCTATGCTTCTGTCGCTGTCTCTCACGGAGGCGTATTTGTATTTGGCAGAGTCAATGAACGGACTTGTGAAGGAAATGATCAATTTATTGCTTCCTCTCCACCAATAATGCCTAATCCGATAGGTGTCAAATGCAAGTGCACCCATGAATTGAAAGGTTCGAACAGTCCACAATTTTTCGAATCAATAGGTCTTCAAATCATTCATTAAACCAACATGACTTCAAAGAAGGTGTTTAATGTTGGGTGAAAGTAATTAATTATATTTGAAAGAGCAAAAGAAACCACTCCCTAATAAACTTGCATGACTCTCTCTAATTTTAATTATATAATTAATTATAGAGAGAGGTCCAAATAAGTTATGTAAGCCAAACCAACATAATCAATACGAGCCAAGTGGTGAACCAGAAACTCAAGTCAACTCATGACTTCATAACTTCTTTTTTTTTTTAAATGTCAGTTATAATATTTATACAAATCTGATATAACAAGTTAATGCACTTCATAAGTTATACAAGTCTTGATTAATAACATATCATGGATGTCTCTTTGTTCTATAAGATAAAAGATAAGGTTTACCTTGTCACATTTTTATACAATATCGTCACAAGCATATCGAATTATCACGCAGCAAAAACCATATTTCATACCTTTATGACATAAAGGACTTTGTATTTTAAGTTTTAACCGACCTATATAAAGGACTTTGAAGAAAACAGAAAAAACTAATCAAAATCATTATCAATCAGTTTAGTTTTTCGTTTTTTTTCATTTTTTGTATTATAACGTTAGATTTGTTATAAAAATAAAAAAAAAAAAACATATGTAACTCATATTGTTACATATACTCTACATATTATTATCAATTTTTCATGACATTTCTAAGCTAATAATAAAAAGTCTGGATTTTTTTTTAAATTGGTTAGTTAATAGTTGGCATAAGTTTTTTTAGTTACTCCATAATAAGCACAAACTCACTGTTCAGTAGGGTCTGAGATAACGATGAATATAAACAAATTCACTAGTTAGTAGGGTCTGAGAAATGATGAATATAAACGTACTCTTGTTACAATTGGATAAAAAGGCTTGCTTCGAAGGAGTCACCGCATCAAAGTTAGCGTTTGAAATTATTTTCGTAACATAATTAAAATAACGTTAAAAGTTTAGTTTATGTATATTACCTGCAAAAGATGAGCATAATTCTTCAAGAAGACAGGGTTTTGAGGATCTTGATCCACCATCTTCTTCCAATCATCTTCAAAGTCACCACTCCCATCAAATTTCATCTCGCCATTGTTAACACTCACTGGTTCAACACCTTCTTCATCTTCCTTCCCAACAACACCCAAATTCTCAAATCCACTCAAATTCTCTGCAAAACTGAACTCATCACTCCCATCTTTAATCTTCAAATCCAGTTCTTCAATCTTTATCAACCCCTGTTCTTCAGCATAAACAGAGAACGATGGCTCCGTATGCAACATCAATTCTTGTTTACAGAAACGAAATATCAAGAATTTGGGGCTAAAATAAAATTGAGATCGATTGGTTTCAGAATTAGATCGAATCAAGAACACCCACAAGTGAGATTGAAAGATTTTGTGTAAGAAATAGTGTTATATAGGGTCGTTTTCAGTGATGGTTTGAATGAAATGTGCGGTGGGCGATTGTTGTTGATGGGTTTTGAGAAATGTGATGTTTGATTATTTTGTAATTGATTTTTTTAATTAATTTCAAGACAATAAAGAAAGGTGGAAGATCCAGAAAAAAAGCTACAAACTTACAATCACTGATTTTTATTCCAAGTTGTTATTAATAATGATAAAAAAAAAAAAGAAATATTGACCAGTTTTGCTTCAACTTTAATCATTGATTTATAAATAACTAGATTTACGTGTTAAATAAGAAAAATATAATAAGTAATTACTATCGAGAATTTAGAAAATTTAAGACCATTCTTAATATAAAACATGATTAAAATTTCTTTAAATTTAATACTTCAAGTAATAAAATAATTGCCGTTCAAAAAATAAAATAAAATAATTATATATTTCTTTAATCAGTAATGTTTATAAAAATATGTTTCTTTAAACATTTTGTTTTAAAAAAATAAATTTGAAAATTTTATATTTTATACTAATTTGGTTTCTAGAAAAACGTGCTTTTTAATATTAATATATTTTTAATGTATTGAAAAATGTTTTCTTAATTTAAAAATGTATATAAATTAAATTTAGTATTTCATATTTAACAAGAGAAAAAATGGAAAATAAAAGTTAAGATACTATAAGAAGATAGGGTTAGATTAAACTAAATTGACTAATTATCTTAAAAAGTATAAGAATGATTATGAGCCATTAGATTATTAATAAATGATTACGATTAAATCAAGTTGTTGGATTTTATGTTAGTAATGACCACTTATAATGATTTTTTATTAAGTTCTTCAACATTTTTTAAACGTTCATAACTTTTATATACGACATTAATTTTTGGAAAAAAATATAATAAAAACAATCATTTTATTATCTTTAAAATGAGTGTAGTATTACTATAGAATTTTTTTATTATATTGTCTTTTGTAAATGTCATTGTGTCTTTTGTTTTTGCTGTTCAATAATGTGTTTTCCTGAACAATTCAAAACACAATAATGTTGCATAATACATAATATCAAAAAAGGACGACACAATGATGAGTATAAATGACACAATTACCTTTAAAAAAACACAATGACCTGAAAACAAACAATGACGTGTAAAAAATAACACAAGAATGATGATTATACACAAACGTTTCAGAAAGTCACAACGACGATAATTAGAAACAACAAACTGAAAAGTTTCATTTTTTATATCAACACTATAGTCATTTTAAAGATAAAAAATGCTCTTTTTTGAAATATATTTTTTTAAAAAAATAATACCATATGTGAAAGTTATAAACATTTTTATAAACGTTTAAAACAGGTGTGGAAAGTTGTCATGATTAAATTACCCTCTAACAATATTTTTCTTTAAAATTTTGAATTTTACTCTCAAATTTGATCTCATGAATAAATGGTTAATAATCATTTTTAAACTTTTTTGGATAACAAGCCTATTTAGTTGAATCTAACCATAAAAATATATTATGTATCTCTAAAGATTTTAATTTATTAAAGTAGATAGATAAATTTTTAAAATATTCGGAGTTTAATATAAGTTTTCTAAGTAATTTATTAATAGAGCATAACCAGTGTTATACTCAATGCTCTACTCCCTTAAGCTTATCGATAACGGGTATTATATATCATTTGTAGAAGGATAAGCTACATAACAAAATTCATAAATATCCATACATATATGTTACGAAAATAATAGAAATAATTACTTACAAAATACTTCTCACCGGCAACCAATTAGTTGAATTAAAAAAAAGCTCAAATTTCTAGTCATACATCAATTTTTTATGAGAACAAATAAATTACCGTTACCTTCTCCGAACATCATCAAAACCCTAGAAAAAACCGTCTATTTCATAATATATATATATATATGTGTGTGTATACTATTTACTAATCAATATAATATATATATATATATTTAATATTCATACTATACAATATAATGTATATGTATATATATTTACTATTTCAATATTATATATATATTAATATTCAGTATTCATTTGTGTTGCTTTTTAATATATATAGTAATGTTTATATCATGTTCTATCAGTTTTTTACAAAATCAACATTTATTCATGTACATTTTTTTTGTAAACTTACGGTAAATATATATACATGTCTTTATGGTCGGACGCCTCTTTTTAATAGTCGTTAAAAAAAAAAAATTATAGGCGGACGCATGTTTGATACAGGCGGGCGCCTGTTACACGGTTTCCGAGAAAAATAGCTTGGACGCCTGTGTGGTAGGTTCGGGCGCATGTGAGATGACTGTTTTTTTTAGGGGCGGACGCCCGTGAAAACTTGTTTTAATGACGGGCGTTCGTCAGATTTAACGGGCGTGGGCGCCCGTATACGTCACGTGGCGAAATGTTATTGGATCTCATACGGGCGGCCGCCCACTAATTTATGGGCGCCGGCGCCCATAAAACCATGGTCATTTTTGTAATCCAAAAGTCAAATGGTCATATTGTGCAAAATTTTGGTGAAAATGGTTATTTTCGTAATTTTTCCTTAAACAAATCCAACTAGTTGCAGGGTTCTACAAACTAACTTCTCTAACTGAAGGAGAAGATCCTTACCGAGTAAGAGGCTTATGTATTAGTTTAGTACTGGTGTAACTAAAGGCATGATTGGGATTGTTTATTTAAGTTTTAAAGGACTTTTGTCAAAAATACTAATTAACTTATGAGTTTTAAAATAAAGTTTTTAAAAAAAGTGTTTGGATTAGTTTTTGATATGTGAATAATCAAAAAGTCGATAAGTTGTTTGGATTAGTTTTGAAAAAGAAGTGTTGAGATTAGTTTTTAACTTATTATATCAAAAAGTTAAAAACTCATCCTAAAAACTACAAATTATAGCTTTTTAAAAAACAACTTTTTAACATTACTCAAAAAGTTAAAACAAAAAGTTCTTTTAACATTACCAAACTCTTTTTAACTTATTGATTTTTTCATAAAGCTAATAAATTAAGAGTAAATTACTGAGATGGTCCATATGGTTTGCTTGTATTTTACTTTGGTCCTTAGATTTCATAAATTACCATATGGTCCCAAACTTTGAACATTTGTAACACATATAGTCCTTATGTGAGGTCCTTATGTGAGGGTAATTTGATCAATTATGCAAGGTTAATTTGGTGACTTAAAGACTATATGCGTTACAAATGTATAAAGTTTAGGACTATATGGATAATTTATGAAACATGGGAACCAAGAGTAAAATACTAGCAAACCACATGAAACATATCGGTTGTCGCCGTATCAGTCTTCAGGGTCCTGCTAATCACCTAGCCCTGCTAAGATCACCACCAAACACACCGTTAGTCTCACCACAGGAGGGGTCTCCTGTGGTCGCGACTCCAGCGTGAGAGTAAGGACCGGTTGTAGAAGAAGATAACGACTGAGTATGTAAGAATATAGAGAGAGTAAGAGTGTCGTATATTGTACCTCTTGAGTTCTTGAGTCTTCTCTTTATAACCTTCGTGGTCCAGCCTTTCCCCATGAGTATCTTCCTCTTCTGGACCTTATCTTCTATTGGTTTTATGCATATGTGTTGGTTGTAGTAATATTTCCAGATTGGTGTTAATGTTTGACTTATTACCAAGTTGCCTTGGTCCTGTCAAAAGGGTGGCCATGTCCTGCAGTGACACTTTTGCAGGGAATTGCATGAGAAAGGCTAATTACTACTTTTCATGTGGAAAGGCCTTGCAGGCTTTCCTTATTTTTCTAGCCCTCTCCTTTTGTCCAGTGGTTGCAATATCTTCCTCGGGTTCTTCTTTGCAATTGACGGTCTGAGTTGGATGTGGCCGTGCTAGACTTTATCCGAGCTGGCCGGTAGCTGGGATATCCCTTAGCTCGGCCAAAGGGATATACTAACCCCCGTCATCAGCCCCCCAGTCAGGTGTCTCTTTTGGCTGCTCCAATGGGGATACCTGACTCACTAGTTCTCATTGCGTGATTTGCTTGTTTACGTATTCATGTGTTTTTTCTTTTTTTCTCTTTTTTTTTTTATTAGTTTATATATATATCTTTGGTAAAATAAAAGAAGATAGGAAAAGAAAGAAAAATCTACCCGTGTATGGGTCTTGGGTGGAGTGCCCTTGGTAAGCCCGCATAGGGCGGCCCACGTCCCATCGTGGCAGTTCCATCACAGCTGCATTAATAGGAAAAAACCAGTGTATAACCGCCATTTCTCTTCATTTCTTGCCGTGAAAAAATTTCAAACGGTTCTTTCGTCGTGCGTCGTCTCCGCTGTGAGTTGCAGGTTAGTGAACTGGTTTTCCCTCTTTTCGTTTCACTGTCGTCACTATGTTGAGTCGTTGTGATATGAAAGATCGTTGTTCGGAACTATCGAAAAAGGATTTCCGGGATTTCTGCGCGTTGTATGATATTGGGCCGGAATGGCGACCCGTGCTTCCGACCAAGAATCAAACCATATTGGATTGTCCGTCTGGGTCTGTTGGGTTGTATACCCGATTTTTTGATTTCGCAAATGTGCGTCTTCCCCTTTCAATTTTTTGTATAAATGTGCTTGAGTATTATCGCTTGAACCCTTGCCAACTAGCCCCATATGGTTTTAACAAAGTAACTCATTTCGAGATGGCCTGTAAGGCTGTTGGAGCGGTCCCTACCGTTGCTCTGTTCCGCTGTTTCTACCATTTGGCTAAGAATGGCGATTGGTTTTCTATTCAACGGCGGAAAGGCCCCTCTTGTCAGCTTGTTTTTCCCTCTAATCCGGCCCTGAAAAACTGGAAGAACCGTTTCTTCTGGGTTACTTTTGCTATTCTTCCCTTTGCTCCTTTATTTCGCAATCCTCGTGATCCTCTGTTTGAGTTGGAGTTGCGTCATTCACTGGTGAACTATATTCATTACAAGTTGCTGGTGGCTAACAAGACGCACATTCGTGTCTTTCCGGAAGAAGTACTTGTGCTAGCCGGATTAAGCGGGAAATGGTCATTGCCGGGTTCAGTGCCGGTGCTACGACGCGATGGGCGTGGTAGGTTGCCCTTTCATAGGTGTATTTACTTTGTATGGTTGCTTTGTAAATAACATGATAAATTGAGACTTATTGTGGTTTGTTGATTTTGCTTTTGTAGAAATGGGACTGTTGGACATCATGAAGTTAGATACCAATTCGGATGTGGAAAGTTCGTCTCGAGTTTTGTTGGAGGAAGAAGAAGATGTGGTGACCAGCCACCTTCGCGCTTGTTATACCGGTCAAGAGTATACCAGCGTGTTACCAGATGCAGGTGTGATCAGGACTGAGTTGCCATCGTTTGACCTGCCCAATGTTAACCCAGTGTCCAAAAAGAAAAAGGCCACTCCTGACAAGGATAGTGTAATCTCTGCTGCGCCATCCAAAAGGATGAAAACCCGTGCTTCAAAAGGAAAGTCGCCCATTGTGGCTAGTGATGAGGGTCCGCATAGTGTGTCTTCTGGGAACACTGCTGAGAATATCCTTTGTAGTGAAAAGGCCGTGGCTCCTTCCTTTGAGAAAACCAGCGCTTCATCTGAGCATGACACAACTGTGGCAAAAAGTTTCTCTATGCAGCCTTTCGTGCTTTTGTGGGATGTGTGCAACGGGGACTTATACGATAACCCGAGGGTCTGTCGTGATGTGGCCACTGCTTTACCTACTCCAGCACAAAAATCAGCCGTCGCCCGATTGAGCAACACTGCTTTGACTGACGAGCTGCTGACCAGCTGGGTGCAACTGGGATCATTTGTGACAGAAAGCCTTAACCGTTGGTCTGGCTGCCATGACAAAGCTAAGGAAAAAACTACCATTCTGTTGAACAAGTTGGACAAGGAGGGTGAGCGTGTTGCTGCTTTAGAAAAACAGATAAGTTGTCTAAGTGAAGAGAAAAAACAGGCTGCGTTAGGTGTGGAGGTGTTGAGAGAGGAGATGCGAGTTAAGGAGGTTCAATTGTGTGATTCGAGGAAGGAAGTGGAGAAAGAGGTTGAGGTGTTGGCGAAGAATCGTGCTGTGTTTGAAAAAGAGCAAGCGATGTTTAAGCTTGAGGAGACCAAGATGAAAACCTCTTTAGAACAACTATCTCAAGAGAATCAATTGCTGAATGCTAGGGTCGAAGAATTGTCTCAAGACCGGGAGTGGCTTATTGTCCACGGTTTCAAACATGTGGTGGAATTGTTGCACCGCAGTCCTGAGTATTTGGAGCCCCTTGCCGCCATCCAGAAAGCTTCTCATGCATACGGTATGTATTCTGGTATTCGTGCAGGTTATAAGTATGCAGCCGCTGGTCGTGCCATGGATACCGTGGCCTATTTTGCTCCTGACTCGAAGGCCAAGCTACATCGAGCCGTGCACGCTTTTGAAGAGATGCAGTTTCCCTTCTTGGAATTGGTTTCAAAGGATGGTGCTGTGCCACTATCGACTTTGAAGAGTTTGGTGCCGCACAATGCTGAAACTGTGATAGCCATTGGTGGGCAACTAAGTTCTAGCCAACTTAGTGTGATGACATCCCCCTCTTCCATGCTACCTCCCCGTTTTCCGCCAAGCACCAGTCATTCATTGGATGTTACTCCTGCAGTTCCCGAATCACCAGCATCAGTCATGAAGGAAACTGCAGAGCATGTGGAGAAGGCTGTCTCGAAGTAGGTGTCACACCCCGGGCCGGCGGGGTTGGATCGGAGTCCCCGTCGGGCGGAAGGTTCCCGGGGCGCGATATCGGGTGTGATAATCGGGTTGATCAGATTGTTACATAGCATCAATGTTAAGAATCACTAAAGCACAAATAAGCATATGAATAGGATTACAAAGTTAAATTACAATGTCAATGCTTGATAATTTAACTTGGTAAGCCTAACAAAAGAATCAGTGTATTCTATCTTGTAAACTGTATAAGACATCCAAAAATGATTCGCGTGATTAACAAAATATGTGCTTCCCAAAATCACTAGGTCCTCTATTTAGGCCGCCTAGCATGCAATCCAAAAGCATATGTTTAAACCTGTGCATCACCTGAGAAAGCATGTAAGAAAACAAAGTCAACACAATGGTTGGTGAGTTCACGTGGTTTGTAAGTTTAAATAGTTTTAGCAAAACTCCTTTAGGTAAAACCTTAACCTCATTAACTCCACATGTAATATCCAAATCGGTATGCTTATATATAGGGAATCCTGAAAGGGTCAAGCCCAGACGCTATCCCACCACATACTAATATGCATATGACACTGTTATTAATAATAATTAAGCCTTTTACCTACCCATCCGTATAGTTTCCCCCAATCACCGATAGTATACTCGAGTTTAGTCTGATAGATACCGGTATGAATAACCAGATGCCCGAAGGAATCCAATGTTAATCCAAGCCGGCCCCAGGTGTGATTAGCAACTCAGGGGGAGATAGAGGGTTTCCAGGTCGACACAGAGTCAACTATGGATCACCATATCGTCCTAGTTACTGATAACGCAGGTAAATAGATATGGGAAACACTGCATGGCAAGCACTGAGAGGCCATCAGTCAATTTCCTCGATAAGACTGTGGAGAACACATGAAGGCAAGCACTGAGAGACCAACTATTGTTCTTCAAGTCCCGGCTAGGAAGAACACCTGAAGGCAAGCACTGAGAGACCAACTATTGTTCTTCCGTAGCCTATAGTTTTAGCATACAAAGAGTCCAGCATTTACGTAACTTGTGCACAAGAACTAGCTTTACAACCGGTAAGGCAAGCACTGAGAGGCCAAACCGTTGTTTGAGCATGGCAATCACATAGCATTCAAGAGTTTATAGTATCCATAGCTTTAAGTATTCAATGTGTATGTATGTATGTTTGTATTTAGCATTCCCGTCGCATTATAGAATCATTAGCATTTAACGTTTACATTAGTTTCTAGCACAAACCTATAGCATTAACAAGTAGCATAGTCTCATAGCATTAGTATTAAGCATAACCCGTAGTATTAACATTTAGTTTCACCAGTAGTCTTAGTGTTTAGCATGACTCATAGCTTTAGCATCCACAATAGCATCATCATATAGTAAATACCCTTAGCACTTGGTATTAACACATAGCTTTAGTATTAGCAAATAGCTTATGCCTTTAGCACTTGGCATAATCAAATAGCATTTAGTTTAGATAGAGTATTATGCCTTTAGCACTTGGCATAATCGAATAGCCTTTAGTTTAAATAGAGTCTTATGCCTTTAGCACTTGGCATAATCAAATAGTCTTTAGTTTAAATAGAGTCTTATGCCTTTAGCACTTGGCATAATCAAATAGCCTTTAGTTTAAATATAGCCTTTAGTTTAAATAGAGTCTTATGCCTTTAGCACTTGGCATAATCAAATAGTCTTTAGTTTAAATAGAGTATTATGCCTTTACCACTTGGCATAATCCATAGTATAAAAGCATTTTGTTAAATTTAAAACATTTGTTTTAAAATGAATAACATGCTTCTCAGTCCCGAGTTAAAAACCAAAATAGTTTGAAAAGGGACAATGAACTCACCTTGCAGTTGTGGTAGTTGACTTAGTCTCAAACAAGAATGCACGCGCTCTTTGTTGTAGTTGATATTGTTTTCACAATCCTGTATTGATTTCACGTTGTTTAAATTTGTAAGTATGAGTTGTATATGTTTAAGCGTGTGTGTGTAGGTGTTAGCCCTAAAGTTGGCTAACCCGCGTAAGACTTGGTCATGATCCCCACTAGGCCCCGTACATGTGTTTTAAATCATTATCATTATGAGTTGTTATCTTATGGATTTGAACTTGATTCATCCTTGAAGTATGCACACTTGTCATGAGCTATTAGCCCTTTGTCCTGATAAAAGACTTGGTGATTATTTCAATTCCCAAATTGTTGTTCTTGCATATTTGAACATTTATTGTATCATAATGAATTAATTAGACACGCATTCCTTTGAAAAATATTGATCCCAATGTGGGCCTAGAATGGGGTGTGGATCAAACCATGAGACCAAGTAAGTCTTTTGGGCCTCCGTATAACAAGTTGGGCCCTGGGCCCAAACCTATGGGCCTTGGACTAGTCTTGAACGATTGGAAATTGTTGGACCTATTTGAACTGTGTGGGCCAATGAAATAGGCGTGGAAAGACAAGGGCCTGACCAAGTGTTACAAGGCCTAGATCAACCAATGGCTTTGTGGGCCTCCCTTGGGCCGCGAAGGAATTGTTTGGGCTAGATGTGGGCCCCGGAAAAAATTGATGGGCCTGAAGTTGAGATGGGTTGTAGGAATCCTAATTGGGCCAGAATTAAGTTATTGGCCAAGTCTTTTATACATTGGCCCCAAAAGTTAGGAAATTTGGCCTTAAAAGTAGGCCTTGGATTATGTTTTGAGGGTCTCGGGCTGAATCTGCTGGGCCCCTTGGATTTCATCAAGGCCCGAAGTATATTAAGTATTGGGCCAACCTGGGCCTGGTTCATTTGGACCGAAGTCAATCGTGGGCCTAAGTGATGGGCTGTTGGCCGGTTGGGTTACACTTGGGCCAAATTGTCAAATGAACTAAATCGAATGGCTTGGGCTGTTCTAAGTGGTTATTGGCCTAGAAAATGGGCCAGCTATTATATATATGGGCCGAGAGATCTAAGTGGGTCAGACCCTTGGGCTGACACAAGGTCCTTGGGCCGATTGTGAGTTCCTGGGCCTATGGAACTGTTGGGCCGAACATCATCATTCTGGGCCCTAACAATACCCTAGGCTAAACAGATGTGCTGAAAATAAATTGTGGGCTAAATCAGTATGCTGTTGGGCTGAAACAGAAATTCTGGGCCCAAATCAATAACTCTGGGCCGCAAGAACAATTTTGGGCCACACTGGGCCGAATTAATCTGTGAGTGGGCCTTATTAGTTGCTGTTTGTCGATCGTGGTTATCACATGAACAATTCGAATGAGTTTGTCTCCCCAATGAAGGTGGTAGGCTGATGGTTGCTGGGTGATTGTAGGCCGAATAGGTGACACCTTCAAATGGCACATCTTAGTCGAATGAGGGAGGGATGTGCGAAGGGGGTGACCAGCGAATGAAGTGAGAGTATGAGGTTCGAATGAGAAGTGCCGAAGGTGATGGTCGAATGAACCATGGTGCTGGCCGAGATAGTGAAGGCGAGCGGCGAATGAAGGTGGTTCTGTGATGGCTGGCGAATGAGAGCTGTTGGGTGGCGAATGAGTCTCAGGCGTATGAACAGCAACCACCGACTGAGGGATGTGTCGAATGAGGGTGATGAATGGGTGACAACCGGCGACTCACCTCATTCGGCCGAGGGTCTTTCGGCCGTCCTTGGCTATTCGACCGGCCGCTGCTCTAGTTACCGGAGTTGTTTGAACTAGGGTTGGTCAAGCTAGAGGGTGGAGTCTTATGTTAGTATCATGCAAAAGCAGGTTTTTAGAGATGAGGATCGAAAAGAAACAGGTTAGGACCTGGTTAATGTGCTAGGTTGAAGAAGGGTGTAGAAAACCCTAATTTTCGTGACATTCAAGGCCTCATACCTCGACTTTCAGTGAGTTTTGCTTTAGATCTGTTGTACTTTCACGTAGAGGACGATAAGAGCTTCATGTAGGTTCAAAAATGGCTCGATTTCGTTGAGAAACAAGCAAGTTATGATGATTTGAAGCTTGAGAATGATGAGGAGAAATGAAAACCGGGATTAGGGTTTTCAAGTGGGGAAGAAAGAGAAGAAATGAGTTATTTGGACTCATTAAGGGTATTTATACCCCGAGTGAGTTCGGGTTCGTTTTCGTTGCTCGGTTCGCGTTTTCGTTACGTTTCCGGAACGTAACGCGCGTTTTTCGTAGGTTTTAAATAAAAGAATTATTTTATGACTTTTAAATTACATTTATATTCTTAAATACCATTGTATTTATTTATTTACCTAAAAATTTATTTAAGTATCGTTTAAATAACTTATTTAACGAATATAGTATTTTCGCGCGTTTATTAAATTTGTTCGTGATTTTCTAACACAATTTTATTTGATTTATTAAATGATGAGTTTCAAAATTGTAAAATAAGAAATATCTTATTTCTTTGAATTTATGATCGTTCGTATCTTTTATCGTTTTCGTTTTCGTTTCGTCAGAACGCGTCACCATCGCGCGTATTCGTTCGAATCGTCATTCGAACGAACACGACGATGGTTTTGCTTTCTGATTCTTGTTTTCTATGTTAAATTATTATTTCAGAACGTTAAACTATCAGAATCATTCGTACAGATCGTCACCCATACAAATAACTCATCGGTTTAGCATTCCGCAACAATAACTGTTATTGTTTTGTTTTGTTTAACCTCACATACGTTTACACATGATAACACATCAATAAGCATTAGTTTCACTGTTCACTGTTGTCTGATGCGTTTCTGACTGTTAAACTGTAAAGTTTAATCAGATTTCAGAAACAATAGCATAATAGTTTACTGTTCAGCATTACGTAGTTGACAGCACATCAATAGTTTGCATAGTTTATACCTGAGTTACTGTGCCGTTACTGTTCCGTTCATTGTTCCGGCGACGTTTCCGGCACAGTTGTTACAGTCTCCCCTTGTTAGAGAAATTTCGTCCCGAAATTTAAGCATTGCTATCGGGTACGGCTTCCTCTGTGAATAGTTGGGGATATTTGTTTTTCATGTGGTCTTCGCGTTCCCAAGTAAACTCGGGTCCGCGTCTTGAGTTCCAACGCACTTTGACAATAGGAATACGACCTCGCCTTAGTTGTTTAACCTTGCGATCCATGATTTCCAATGGTTCCTCAACAAAACGTAAGTGTTCATCCAATTGAATTTCTTCAATCGGTATGATAAGAGTTTCATCAGCAAGGTATTTCTTCAAGTTTGATACGTGAAACACGTCGTGTACACCACTAAGTTCATCCGGTAAGCTTAACCTGTATGCTACAGGACCAATACGTTCGATGATTTCGAACGGTCCCACATATCGTGGTGTTAGTTTGCCTTTCTTTGCGAATCGAACTACGCCCTTCCATGGGGAAACCTTCAACATGACACGGTCTCCCACTTGGAATTCCAACGGCTTACGTCGTTTATCGGCATAGCTCTTTTGTCTACTTCTTGTCGCTTGTAACCTTTGTTGTATCTGAGCAATCTTGTCTGTAGTTTCTTGTATCAGTTCTGGCCCTGTGATTCGATTATCTCCCACTTCAGACCAATAGATCGGTGACCGACACTTTCGGCCATAAAGAGCCTCAAATGGGGCACAACCGATGCTGCTGTGATAACTGTTGTTGTAGGAGAATTCGATTAGTGGCAAGTGAGAATCTCAATTGCCACCGAAGTCTAAAACACAAGTTCTCAACATATCCTCCAGGGTCTGAATAGTACGTTCGCTTTGACCATCCGTTTGTGGATGATAAGCTGTACTCAAGTTCAATTGCGTCCCCAGAGATTTCTGTAACGATTTCCAAAACCTTGATGTAAACCTGCTATCACGATCTGAGATGATGGACAATGGCACACCGTGTCGTACCACTATCTCATCGATGTAAAGCTTCGCTAGTTTATCCATCGTGTACGTTTCTCGCATCGGCAAGAAATGAGCAGACTTAGTTAATCGATCAACGATAACCCAAATAGTGTCATGTCCACTGGAAGTGCGGGGTAGCTTGGTGACAAAGTCCATAGCTATTTGTTCCCACTTCCATAATGGAATTTCAGGCTGTTCCAGTAAACCAGAAGGTTTCTGGTGTTCCGCCTTCACTTTAGCACACGTAAGACATCGACCAACATACTCGGCTATGTCTTTCTTCATTCCCGGCCACCAATAAAATGCACGTAAGTCTTGATACATTTTATCAGCACCAGGATGCACAGAGTACTTGGTTTTGTGTGCTTCATCGAAAATAAGCTTCCTTAACTCGTCTACCACAGGAATCCATACGCGATCCTGGAAGTAGATGAGTCCATCGGATTTCGTTTCCAAATGTTTCTCCGCTCCACAATCGAGTTCTTTCTTCAGGTTTTCACGTTCAACGACTTCCTGTTGTGCTTGCATAATCCTGTCGTGTAAGCTTGTCTGCACAGTCATTCCCATTGCTCTAACGCGCAAGGGTTTGACTCGTTCCTTCCGGCTCAAGGCATCAGCAACAACGTTTGCCTTGCCCGGATGGCACTTGATTACACAGTCGTAGTCATTCAGAAGCTCAACCCAACGTCGTTGTCGCATGTTGAGTTCCTTCTGATCAAATATGTGTTGCGGACTTTCGTGGTCTATCCTCTAAGTTCCATCATGTTTAGTCCTATGTTCTTTACACCATCTAGTCCCACGTATAATGAGTCTTTTCTGTTGACTTCTTCTTCATGATTCAGATATATCTGGTTCTCGTCTTCCGGTGTCATTTCCTTACGTATGAGTCGCCAAGTATTGCCTCAGAGTTTTGCTAGTTTTATTGCTCATGGTTGTCTTATTGTTATGGCTTGCTTATTCTCTGTATGACTCTAACACCCTATTGTTCAACTAACTGATGCTATGAGCACCAATTGTTTCACAACCTTAGTGTTAGCTATGGTTTCCTACGTGTGTTATGTGCCTTAACCAAGGATCCTTTCATTATTTCTATCGCAATAAAAGAATTTAGTAACTTGAGTTCTATATGGTCTAGGTGAAAAGTGACAGCTCACACACTAGTTTTAGCATCTTGACTTTCTATTGCTTTTAGTGTCCTAAATAGATAAAGTCCACTTTTTTTTTTTTTTAGTTACAATAGTTAAACTATAATCGAGAATTACCCTATCCTTTACTTAGTCGTTTAATGCTTATTCGACCTAAGAATTTCTTAGGTTACTATTCCGATCATCTTATCGGCACCGAGTTTGTTTACAGTTACCTGAGATTTATTGTTTCTAAAATCACAACAGTTCATGCATTTCTAGTTTATACATTAATAAATAATTCTTTGTAACTTAAGGAAGTTTGCATACCTATGGAGTCATCGGACTCCGTGTGATCTCCAGGAGCCGGTAAAGCAAGTAATTCCTCTGTGATTACTTGGTCAACTGGAGGCATCCTCCTAGGGCAGTCCCTCGCGAAATGTCCAAGCATTCCGCACGTGTAGCAGTTGTGGTTATGTTGAGAGGGAGTAGAGGTACTTGCTCTTTGTTCTTGTTTCCTGGTGGAAATAAACCGACACTGTTGGATCCAGTGTCCGTATTTCCCACAGTTCAGGCAGTGTTTGCAAAGTTTCTCTTTACTATGGTGGTATCCACATTCGTCACATTCAGGGTGCTTACCAGCATATTGAGGGGGATTGTAGGCTACAGACGACCTACATTGTTGCACCCAGTGACCCGTCTTCCCACAGCGTGTGCATTGCACACATGGGAGTTCAGCTCGATGATAATTACGACAAACTGGGCAGTGAGGGGTTTTTCCCTCGTATTGCACACTCACTCTTGTAGTCGGAAAAGGTAGGATTTTCCTGATGGGTGTAGCGTCAGTGTAGTTCAGAGTCCTCTTTCGTCTTTTTGCAGCACGACGTTTAGGTTTGTTGCTGGTTTCTCCTGCCTCTGGTTCATTCTTCTTTTCAGAAGGTAGTGGGAAGCTCCGAGTAAACTCCTCACTGTTCCTGATCCGGTTGATGATTCCAGGAAGAACCGACATCAATTCTTCAGTAATCAGAGTTGCGAATGCATCGAATGTTGGATCCATATCCAGTGTAGGTGAAGGCGGTGATGGTTGTCTTCTTGATGACATTCTGCTTATACTCGAAAGAATATCAGTTAACGTAATGATCAAATATATAAGACACAATGCAAGCTTAAATCCTATGTTCTCTATATGAAGGTCCCTAAGTTATAGTCTAGGTCAAACCGTTTAAGTAGATGACCTAATATTCTCTATAACCTTGAGCTCTGATACCAATCTGTCACACCCCGGGCCGGCGGGGTTGGATCGGAGTCCCCGTCGGGCGGAAGGTTCCCGGGGCGCGATATCGGGTGTGATAATCGGGTTGATCAGATTGATACATAGCATGACATCCAAAAATGATTCGCGTGATTAACAAAATATGTGCTTCCCAAAATCACTAGGTCCTCTATTTAGGCCGCCTAGCATGCAATCCAAAAGCATATGTTTAAACCTGTGCATCACCTGAGAAAGCATGTAAGAAAACAAAGTCAACACAATGGTTGGTGAGTTCACGTGGTTTGTAAGTTTAAATAGTTTTAGCAAAACTCCTTTAGGTAAAACCTTAACCTCATTAACTCCACATGTAATATCCAAATCGGTATGCTTATATATAGGGAATCCTGAAAGGGTCAAGCCCAGACGCTATCCCACCACATACTAATATGCATATGACACTGTTATTAATAATAATTAAGCCTTTTACCTACCCATCCGTATAGTTTCCCCCAATCACCGATAGTATACTCGAGTTTAGTCTGATAGATACCGGTATGAATAACCAGATGCCCGAAGGAATCCAATGTTAATCCAAGCCGGCCCCAGGTGTGATTAGCAACTCAGGGGGAGATAGAGGGTTTCCAGGTCGACACAGAGTCAACTATGGATCACCATATCGTCCTAGTTACTGATAACCCAGGTAAATAGATATGGGAAACACTGCATGGCAAGCACTGAGAGGCCATCAGTCAATTTCCTCGATAAGACTGTGGAGAACACATGAAGGCAAGCACTGAGAGACCAACTATTGTTCTTCAAGTCCCGGCTAGGAAGAACACCTGAAGGCAAGCACTGAGAGACCAACTATTGTTCTTCCGTAGCCTATAGTTTTAGCATACAAAGAGTCCAGCATTTACGTAACTTGTGCACAAGAACTAGCTTTACAACCGGTAAGGCAAGCACTGAGAGGCCAAACCGTTGTTTGAGCATGGCAATCACATAGTATTCAAGAGTTTATAGTATCCATAGCTTTAAGTATTCAATGTGTATGTATGTATGTTTGTATTTAGCATTCCCATCGCATTATAGAATCATTAGCATTTAACGTTTACATTAGTTTCTAGCACAAACCTATAGCATTAACAAGTAGCATAGTCTCATAGCATTAGTATTAAGCATAACCCGTAGTATTAACATTTAGTTTCACCAGTAGTCTTAGTGTTTAGCATGACTCATAGCTTTAGCATCCACAATAGCATCATCATATAGTAAATACCCTTAGCACTTGGTATTAACACATAGCTTTAGTATTAGCAAATAGCTTATGCCTTTAGCACTTGGCATAATCAAATAGCATTTAGTTTAGATAGAGTATTATGCCTTTAGCACTTGGCATAATCGAATAGCCTTTAGTTTAAATAGAGTCTTATGCCTTTAGCACTTGGCATAATCAAATAGTCTTTAGTTTAAATAGAGTCTTATGCCTTTAGCACTTGGCATAATCAAATAGCCTTTAGTTTAAATATAGCCTTTAGTTTAAATAGAGTCTTATGCCTTTAGCACTTGGCATAATCAAATAGTCTTTAGTTTAAATAGAGTATTATGCCTTTAGCACTTGGCATAATCCATAGTATAAAAGCATTTTGTTAAATTTAAAACATTTGTTTTAAAATGAATAACATGCTTCTCAGTCCCGAGTTAAAAACCAAAATAGTTTGAAAAGGGACAATGAACTCACCTTGCAGTTGTGGTAGTTGACTTAGTCTCAAACAAGAATGCACGCGCTCTTTGTTGTAGTTGATATTGTTTTCACAATCCTGTATTGATTTCACGTTGTTTAAATTTGTAAGTATGAGTTGTATATGTTTAAGCGTGTGTGTGTAGGTGTTAGCCCTAAAGTTGGCTAACCCGCGTAAGACTTGGTCATGATCCCCACTAGGCCCCGTACATGTGTTTTAAATCATTATCATTATGAGTTGTTATCTTATGGATTTGAACTTGATTCATCCTTGAAGTATGCACACTTGTCATGAGCTATTAGCCCTTTGTCCTGATAAAAGACTTGGTGATTATTTCAATTCCCAAATTGTTGTTCTTGCATATTTGAACATTTATTGTATCATAATGAATTAATTAGACACGCATTCCTTTGAAAAATATTGATCCCAATGTGGGCCTAGAATGGGGTGTGGATCAAACCATGAGACCAAGTAAGTCTTTTGGGCCTCCGTATAACAAGTTGGGCCCTGGGCCCAAACCTATGGGCCTTGGACTAGTCTTGAACGATTGGAAATTGTTGGACCTATTTGAACTGTGTGGGCCAATGAAATAGGCTGTGGAAAGACAAGGGCCTGACCAAGTGTTACAAGGCCTAGATCAACCAATGGCTTTGTGGGCCTCCCTTGGGCCGCGAAGGAATTGTTTGGGCTAGATGTGGGCCCCGGCAAAAATTGATGGGCCTGAAGTTGAGATGGGTTGTAGGAATCCTAATTGGGCCAGAATTAAGTTATTGGCCAAGTCTTTTATACATTGGCCCCAAAAGTTAGGAAATTTGGCCTTAAAAGTAGGCCTTGGATTATGTTTTGAGGGTCTCGGGCTGAATCTGCTGGGCCCCTTGGATTTCATCAAGGCCCGAAGTATATTAAGTATTGGGCCAACCTGGGCCTGGTTCATTTGGACCGAAGTCAATCGTGGGCCTAAGTGATGGGCTGTTGGCCGGTTGGGTTACACTTGGGCCAAATTGTCAAATGAACTAAATCGAATGGCTTGGGCTGTTCTAAGTGGTTATTGGCCTAGAAAATGGGCCAGCTATTATATATATGGGCCGAGAGATCTAAGTGGGTCAGACCCTTGGGCTGACACAAGGTCCTTGGGCCGATTGTGAGTTCCTGGGCCTATGGAACTGTTGGGCCGAACATCATCATTCTGGGCCCTAACAATACCCTAGGCTAAACAGATGTGCTGAAAATAAATTGTGGGCTAAATCAGTATGCTGTTGGGCTGAAACAGAAATTCTGGGCCCAAATCAATAACTCTGGGCCGCAAGAACAATTTTGGGCCACACTGGGCCGAATTAATCTGTGAGTGGGCCTTATTAGTTGCTGTTTGTCGATCGTGGTTATCACATGAACAATTCGAATGAGTTTGTCTCCCCAATGAAGGTGGTAGGCTGATGGTTGCTGGGTGATTGTAGGCCGAATAGGTGACACCTTCAAATGGCACATCCTAGTCGAATGAGGGAGGGATGTGCGAAGGGGGTGACCAGCGAATGAAGTGAGAGTATGAGGTTCGAATGAGAAGTGCCGAAGGTGATGGTCGAATGAACCATGGTTAGTGAACTGGTTTTCCCTCTTTTCGTTTCACTGTCGTCACTATGTTGAGTCGTTGTGATATGAAAGATCGTTGTTCGGAACTATCGAAATAGGATTTCCGGGATTTCTGCGCGTTGTATGATATTGGGCCGGAATGGCGACCCGTGCTTCCGACCAAGAATCAAACCATATTGGATTGTCCGTCTGGGTCTGTTGGGTTGTATACCCGATTTTTTGATTTCGCAAATGTGCGTCTTCCCCTTTCAATTTTTTGTATAAATGTGCTTGAGTATTATCGCTTGAACCCTTGCCAACTAGCCCCATATGGTTTTAACAAAGTAACTCATTTCGAGATGGCCTGTAAGGCTGTTGGAGCGGTCCCTACCGTTGCTCTGTTCCGCTGTTTCTACCATTTCGCTAAGAATGGCGATTGGTTTTCTATTCAACGGCGGAAAGACCCCTCTTGTCAGCTTGTTTTTCCCTCTAATCCGGCCCTGAAAAACTGGAAGAACCGTTTCTTCTGGGTTACTTTTGCTATTCTTCCCTTTGCTCCTTTATTTCGCAATCCTCGTGATCCTCTGTTTGAATTGGAGTTGCGTCATTCACTGGTGAACTATATTCATTACAAGTTGCTGGTGGCTAACAAGACGCACATTCGTGTCTTTCCGGAAGAAGTACTTGTGCTAGCCGGATTAAACGGGAAATGGTCATTGCCGGGTTCAGTGCCGGTGCTACGACGCGATGGGCGTGGTAGGTTGCCCTTTCATAGGTGTATTTACTTTGTATGGTTGCTTTGTAAATAACATGATAAATTGAGACTTATTGTGGTTTGTTGATTTTGCTTTTGTAGAAATGGGACTGTTGGACATCATGAAGTTAGATACCAATTCGGATGTGGAAAGTTCGTCTCGAGTTTTGTTGGAGGAAGAAGAAGATGTGGTGACCAGCCACCTTCGCGCTTGTTATACCGGTCAAGAGTATACCAGCGTGTTACCAGATGCAGGTGTGATCAGGACTGAGTTGCCATCGTTTGACCTGCCCAATGTTAACCCAGTGTCCAAAAAGAAAAAGGCCACTCCTGACAAGGATAGTGTAATCTCTGCTGCGCCATCCAAAAGGATGAAAACCCGTGCTTCAAAAGGAAAGTCGCCCATTGTGGCTAGTGATGAGGGTCCGCATAGTGTGTCTTCTGGGAACACTGCTGAGAATATCCTTTGTAGTGAAAAGGCCGTGGCTCCTTCCTTTGAGAAAACCAGCGCTTCATCTGAGCATGACACAACTGTGGCAAAAAGTTTCTCTATGCAGCCTTTCGTGCCTTTGTGGGATGTGTGCAACGGGGACTTATACGATAACCAGAGGGTCTGTCGTGATGTGGCCACTGCTTTACCTACTCCAGCACAAAAATCAGCCGTCGCCCGATTGAGCAACACTGCTTTGACTGACGAGCTGCTGACCAGCTGGGTGCAACTGGGATCATTTGTGACAGAAAGCCTTAACCGTTGGTCTGGCTGCCATGACAAAGCTAAGGAAAAAACTACCATTCTGTTGAACAAGTTGGACAAGGAGGGTGAGCGTGTTGCTGCTTTAGAAAAACAGATAAGTTGTCTAAGTGAAGAGAAAAAACAGGCTGCGTTAGGTGTGGAGGTGTTGAGAGAGGAGATGCGAGTTAAGGAGGTTCAATTGTGTGATTCGAGGAAGGAAGTGGAGAAAGAGGTTGAGGTGTTGGCGAAGAATCGTGCTGTGTTTGAAAAAGAGCAAGCGATGTTTAAGCTTGAGGAGACCAAGATGAAAACCTCTTTAGAACAACTATCTCAAGAGAATCAATTGCTGAATGCTAGGGTCGAAGAATTGTCTCAAGACCGGGAGTGGCTTATTGTCCACGGTTTCAAACATGTGGTGGAATTGTTGCACCGCAGTCCTGAGTATTTGGAGCCCCTTGCCGCCATCCAGAAAGCTTCTCATGCATACGGTATGTATTCTGGTATTCGTGCAGGTTATAAGTATGCAGCCGCTGGTCGTGCCATGGATACCGTGGCCTATTTTGCTCCTGACTCGAAGGCCAAGCTACATCGAGCCGTGCACGCTTTTGAAGAGATGCAGTTTCCCTTCTTGGAATTGGTTTCAAAGGATGGTGCTGTGCCACTATCGACTTTGAAGAGTTTGGTGCCGCACAATGCTGAAACTGTGATAGCCATTGGTGGGCAACTAAGTTCTAGCCAACTTAGTGTGATGACATCCCCCTCTTCCATGCTACCTCCCCGTTTTCCGCCAAGCACCAGTCATTCATTGGATGTTACTCCTGCAGTTCCCGAATCACCAGCATCAGTCATGAAGGAAACTGCAGAGCATGTGGAGAAGGCTGTCTCGAAGTAGGGGTTATGTGTTTGGATGTCGTATTTAGCAAACATTATTGACTGTCTGTTATTTATGATTTGAACCTTTGTCTGGTTGTTATTTTGGCATGTTTTGATGTTTTATGACTGAATGAAGTTTATGTTGGACTTTTATCAAATTTTGTGTGTTTGCGTGATTGTGAGCTATCTATGTTGTGATATGGGAAAAACACCATTATTATATTCGAAATGTACAAGATGATCAGTCTTGTAATTAGGGATATGATGTGACGAATGGTACTGTTCTGTGACATTCGTTGATTGTGGTATACCATGCATGGGTAGGTCAATGCCGGATCCCATGGAGCTTAATTGAGATCAGGAGCTCACCCCTTCTGCACGAGTAGGACAATGCCGGACCTCGTGGGGTTCCCATTTCATGGGTGTTGATTTTTGTTCATCCTTGTGCCTTAGAACATGGTTTTCGTGTGATAGTGTTTGTGGGTTGGCAACACGTTGTCTTTATAAATTGCTAGCATGTTTTCATATATGATAATGGCCAATGGCCGTACAAAATGCCAAATAGTACAAACAAAAGTGATGGACTTAAAAAAAACATGCTATAGCTTCAGAATGGGGTTACACATAGAAGCGTTTCAGATTGTTCGCATTCCAGTGTCTAGGCACCGGCTTCCCTTCCATTGTCCGCAACTTGTATGAACCGCGGTTATGAGCCTCCGCTATTTGATATGGGCCTTCCCACTTGGGACCCATTTTTCCTCCTGCTTCCTTCCGACTAGCTTCATTTTTCCTCAGAACCAAATCATCTGGTTTGAAGCATTCCGACCGGACCCTTGCGTTGTAAAATTTAGCCATTGATTGCTTATACCGGGCTTCCTTGATACTAGCTTGTTCTCGTTCTTCGGTTATTAAGTCTAAGTTTAAGGATAGCTCTGCATCATTGCCTTCTTCATGAAACATGTGTCGTCGAGGGGAAGTGACTCCAATTTCAGCCGGGATGACCGCTTCCGAGCCATAAACAAGGCTGAAAGGTGTCTTCCCATGGCGGGTTTTTTCTAGAGTGCGTATTGCCCATAGTACACTTGGCAATTCCTCTACCCAGTCTTTGCCGTGCCTCCCCAACCGTGCCTTTAGACCATCAACTATACTGCGGTTCATGCGCTCGACTTGACCGTTAGACTGGGGGTGAGCTACTGATGTAAACACTTGGCGGATGTGCAATTCCATGCACCATGACTTGAAAGGGTCTGATTCAAATTGTTTGCCATTGTCTGTGATGATTACACCTGGTAGCCCAAACCGACAGATAATGCATTCCCAAAAGAACTTGATGATTTGCTTGCCCGTGATGGTAGCCAGTGGTCGGACTTCCGGCCATTTGGTGAAGTAATCAATTGCCACCACCAGAAACTTGACTCCTCCCTTGCTTGTTGGGAAGGGGCCCACGATGTCCATGCCCCATTTATGGAATGGCCATGCCGCAGAGATAGTAACCAAGTCATATTTAGGTGTGTGCTTTACTGGGGGCGTGTAATTGGCATGCTTCGCACTTACGCAGTTCTGCTAAGGCATCTTTGTGCATAGTAGGCCAATAGAAACCCATGTTCATGATCTTTGCTACTACCGTTCTAGGACCCGAATGGTTACCACAAATACCTTCATGTATCTCCCTGAGTAGGTAGGTGCTTTGCTCTGGTCCTACGCAGCGAAGCAGCGGAGCCAGGTAAGATTTTTTGAAAAGTAGGCTCTGCTCGACTGTGTAATTTGAGGCGGTCAGCTTAAGTCGTTCGGCTGCAGCTTCATCCACGGGCAGTATTCCTGATGTGAGATAAGTATAGATAGGCGTCATCCAGGAGTCTCCTTCTTCTTGTATGTCTTGCACCATCATTTCCTCGGTAGATCTTGTGTGAAGTACCTCCACCAGTACCTTTTTTGTTAAATGGGCAAAAGCCAACGAAGCAAGCTTGCTTAAAGCATCTGCCTTTTTGTTTTGACTGCGAGAAACTTGAGTCAATGAGCAGTCTGAAAACATTGTCTTCAACCGTTTTGCTTGTTTCACGTATGCTTTCATTGTGTCTTCCTTTGCCTCATAACTGCCGTTGACCTGGTTGGCCACTAGTAACGAATCCACATAGACTTGTAGATGGGAAACCTTCATGTGTAATGCCAGGCGCAGGCCAGCCAAGAGAGCCTCATATTCGGCTTCATTGTTTGTACACGGGAAGCTTAGCCTTATGGCATAGGTGAGTTCCAGACCATCAGGGTCAATCAGCAATAGACCTGCACCAGAGCCTTCCACACTAGAGGCCCCATCTGTGAACAACTGCCAATGTGTATGCTTTTTTGTTTCGGTCACGTCGTGTACGTGCGGCTCTGTTGGGAAGGTTCCTTCCATGATAAAATCAGCCAACACCTGACCTTTTATGGCCACACGTGGGTGGTAAGTTAAACCATGTTCTCCCAGTTCTATGGCCCATTTGGCCAAGCGACCGGAGTTTTCGGGTTTCGCCAGGATGTCTTTCAAAGGTTGGTTTGTCATAACCCGAACAGGATATGCTTGGAAATATCGGCGGAGACGCCGTGCGGTGTGCACTACTGTAAGAACTGCTTTTTCTAATGGTGGGTATTTCAGCTCTGCTTCCTTCAGTACTTTACTAACAAAGTATACTGGTTCCTGTCGGCCTTGGTGTTCTGAGATGAGGACGGAACTGATGGCCTCATTTCCGACAGCCAGGTATAGAAGGAGGTCTTCTCCTGCCCGGGGAGCCGTAAGGGGTGGCAGCTCCGCTATGTAGGCTTTCATGTGTTGAAAAGCTTGT
Organism: Mikania micrantha; assembly: GCA_009363875.1. Taxonomy (NCBI): domain Eukaryota; kingdom Viridiplantae; phylum Streptophyta; class Magnoliopsida; order Asterales; family Asteraceae; genus Mikania; species Mikania micrantha. The sequence continues at coordinate 61,209,556 of CM018686.1, read as the reverse complement.
TCTGCGTCATTAGTCCATTCAAATTTTTTAGTGCAACCCATTAAAGTTTTAAAAAATGGCAGGGACTTCTCGGCTAATTTTGAAAGGAAACGATGTAATGTTCCGAGCTTACCGTTGAGACTTTGAACATCCCGACGACTCCGTGGAGATACCAATTGCTGTATTGCCTTTATCTTGTCTGGATTGGCCTTGATTTCTTGCTTGCTGACGATGTGGCCGAGGAACTTGCCTTCCAAGAATCCGAATGAGCACTTCTCGGGGTTGAGCTTCATGTTGATCTTGCGCAAGTTGTCAAAAGTTTCTTGAATATCCAGCATCATAGCCTCTTCGCTGCTGCTCTTGATGACTAAGTCGTCGACATAAGCTTCCATATTTCGTCCAACTTGGGTGCCAAATGCTCTGTCAATTAGCCGCTGATACGTGGCTCCTGCATTTTTCAATCCAAAAGGCATCTTAGTGTAACAAAATATGCCCTTTGGAGTGTGAAAGGAAGTTTTTTCTTCATCTTCTGTTCGCATCTGAACCTGGTGATACCCTTTATAAGCATCAAGAAAACATTTAAAATTGTAACCTGCCAAGGAGTCCACTTTGAGGTCAATTTCTGGCAATGGGTAGCAATCCTTGGGACAAGCTTTGTTGAGGTCTTTAAAGTCGACGCACATGCGCCAACTGCCGTCTGACTTTTTAACCATCACTGGGTTGGCTACCCATGTATGGTAGTGAACTTCCTTCAGTATCCCTGCTTTGACTAACTTGTCCACTTCGATGCATACAGCTTTGCCGCGATCTGCTGCCATGCCTCTTTTCTTCTGGACCACCGGCTGTGCCTGTACATTTATATTTAAAGAATGTTCGGAGATGTACCGTGGTACGCTCGTCATGTCATCCGGTGTCCATGCGAAAACATCCTGGCTTCTGTGTAGGAGTTTGGCTAGGCTCTGCCGTCCCTGGGGAGTTAAGTCAGGACCGATGCGGATTAGCTGATCTGGATGTTTGCTGTTGATGCTGAGCCCTTGGATTGGTGCAGCTGCGTGGTTTACCTGTGCTACAAACATATGTTCTGGCTGTGACATGAGTGTGCAGATGCCAGCTTTAGTTGTGAACTTAATCATTGAGTGGGCGGTGGACACGATAGCGCCAAAAGTGCTGATACCTGGGCGCCCTATGATGATGTTGTACCGAGATGGGCACCGGACCACCAAAAATGTGATGCTTTCAGTACGCTTGAATTTTCCTGCTCCTAGGGTCACCTGCAAGGTTATTTCTCCCAAAGGTTATGTACCAAGGATGTCTGATGCGGCTGTAATAGTTTCTGTGTTACCATATCCAACTGTTGAAAACAGTGTTCGTACATAAGCTCGACTGCACTTCCTCCATCCCAATATATCCGGTGGACATTTTGGCCATCCACTTTGGCATTGATCAGAATTGGGGCGGACCGTGTTGTAACTGTTGGTGCTGGTGGAAAATCAATCTTTACCCGCATCCAAGGCTTCCACACTTGCCTGTTGTCTCTAGCATCTGTGTCGGAGTGTGCCACCATTAGTATTTCAGCCTTCTTTCCTTTATCCTTGCCAGCATCGCCCTTTTCTCCAGGTCCTTTCTTACCTTTGATATCCTTGACTAGATGGGCTAGCTCTCCGGACTTAACCGCCGCTTCGATGCGTTTCTTTAATTGGAAACAGTCATTCGTGTGGTGACCGGTTTCACCGTGGAAGTCACAAAACTTACTGGGATTCCTTTCTGCCGCAGCTTTTGGTAGGGGTTTGGGTGGTCTGAAGCTGAACCGTGCCTCCTCCGTTGCTAGAATTTCCTTGGGGGATTTTGTCAATGCAGTAAACTGCACCTTGTCTTTATCGTCGTCTTGGGCCCTTGTGTGACTATACGATCTATGATGGTCATAGGAACGTGTACTGGACCGCCGATCAAAAGGTGTGAACCTCGAGGTACGCGACCGTGGAGGCGAGCTTTTTCGCTGTTGCGATCTCGGCTTTCTCGTAGCGTCCATTATTTGGGCTGCCTCTTTTCCACGGACAAAAGCTTCTGTTCGTTCCATGGCCTCCTCCATTGTCTTCGGGATTTTGCGGTTAAGGTCTTCCACCAGCTGTCTTGGACGAACCCCGTGTATGAACCCTGAGATCCTCATCTGCTCGGTAGCACCGCCGATGCTGAGACTCTCGAGCTTGTACCGTTCCATGAAGGCTCTAAGATCTTCTTCCTCTTTTTGTTTTATATTGTGTAGCTCTACTGGGTCCCGTGTGTACCGCTTTTGTTGAACGAAGTTTGCCAAGAATTTTCTGCTGAGGTCTTCGAACGTATCGATACTGCCATCTGGTAGACTATTGAACCATAGTCGTGCCGGACCCACCAGTGTTTGTGAGAACATGTGACACCACAGAGGCAGGCACCACCTCTCTACGGTGGCTGCACCAGAAAAAAGTTCCAGGTGATCATCCGGATCGCCTAAACCATCGTATGTTTTGATGTTTGCAGGCATTTTGGTTTTTGGCGGGAAAGCAAAGTTTGCTATTCGTGCTGAGAACTTGGTGTGTGTGGTTGGGACATATGGTTGTGACAGGTCTTCAGTGTTAAAAATTGGTTGGGTTAGAGGTTGTGTTATGGCTGGGGTAACGAACGAGGGCACGCCGAAGCTTTGTGTCACAACATGGGGTATCCCAGCCAAACCGTAGCTGGGACAACCTTGGTACGGGTAAGTGTGCCAGTATGGGTTTTGCCATAACGGCTGGGCTATGCCCTGGACTCCGGGCTGTACGGTTGTAGCACCAAAGTATTGTTCTCCCGCGTAACCGGTACTTGCCGGTATGTGGGGCAAGGGCATGGAATATGTCGCAAAAGGGTTGGTATATGGGTTACTCAAAGGCACAGACTGCAAAGGCCAGTTTGTGTTAACAGGCAGGACCTCCGTTCTGGGTGGTTCGGGAGTTATTCCTCCCATGAGGCCTAAGAAAGTTTGAGTATTTGCTTCGGAAGTTTGAGATGGCACAAGGGTTATAGCATTGGTGGTAGTACTTACTTGAGGCAGGAAGGATGTTTGAGGGTTATTGCTGTTTGGGTGTGGCGGTGTCAAAGGCAAAGAAGAGTCTCCTTCATATGCCAACCGAACCCTCACCCCCCTGAGGCGTTCTTCCCTTATGTAATTGTTTACCAACTCCTGAAGGCGAGGAAAGTTGTCACGTACTCCCTCGGGGGTAAGTTCAATCATGTCAGCGATTACGGGTGTGTCCCGTAACCGATCTTCAGCGCTTCCAGTTTCGTCCATGTTTTTTGCAAGCGTGGAGAGTCTGCAGCCAACTGAGAAACAAGCAACAAGGTATTTAAAAAGTGCAGGGTATGTCTTACTTGCTAGTTATGTAAGAGTCTGCCCCACGGTGGGCGCCAATGTCGCCGTATCAGTCTTCAGGGTCCTGCTAATCACCTAGCCCTGCTAAGATCACCACCAAACACACCGTTAGTCTCACCACAGGAGGGGTCTCCTGTGGTCGCGACTCCGGCGTGAGAGTAAGGACCGGTTGTAGAAGAAGATAACGACTGAGTATGTAAGAATATAGAGAGAGTAAGAGTGTCGTATATTGTACCTCTTGAGTTCTTGAGTCTTCTCTTTATAACCTTCGTGGTCCAGCCTTTCCCCATGAGTATCTTCCTCTTCTGGACCTTATCTTCTATTGGTTTTATGCATATGTGTTGGTTGTAGCAATATTTCCAGATTGGTGTTAATGTTTGACTTATTACCAAGTTGCCTTGGTCCTGTCAAAAGGGTGGCCATGTCCTGCAGTGACACTTTTGCAGGGAATTGCATGAGAAAGGCTAATTACTACTTTTCATGTGGAAAGGCCTTGCAGGCTTTCCTTATTTGTCTAGCCCTCTCCTTTTGTCCAGTGGTTGCAATATCTTCCTCGGGTTCTTCTTTGCAATTGACGGTCTGAGTTGGATGTGGCCGTGCTAGACTTTATCCGAGCTGGGCGGTAGCTGGGATATCCCTTAGCTCGGCCAAAGGGATATACTAACCCCCATCATCAGCCCCCCAATCAGGTGTCTCTTTTGGCTGCTCCAATGGGGATACCTGACTCACTAGTTCTCATTGCGTGATTTGCTTGTTTACGTATTCATGTGTTTTTTCTTTTTTTCTCTGTTTTTTTTTATTAGTTTATATATATATCTTTGGTAAAATAAAAGAAGATAGGAAAAGAAAGAAAAATCTACCCGTGTATGGGTCTTGGGTGGAGTGCCCTTGGTAAGCCCGCATAGGGCGGCCCACGTCCCATCGTGGCAGTTCCATCACAGCTGCATTAATAGGAAAAAACCAGTGTATAACCGCCATTTCTCTTCATTTCTTGCCGTGAAAAAATTTCAAACGGTTCTTTCGTCGTGCGTCGTCTCCACTGTGAGTTGCAGGTTAGTGAACTGGTTTTCCCTCTTTTCGTTTCACTGTCGTCACTATGTTGAGTCGTTGTGATATGAAAGATCGTTGTTCGGAACTATCGAAAAAGGATTTCCGGGATTTCTGCGCGTTGTATGATATTGGGCCGGAATGGCGACCCGTGCTTCCGACCAAGAATCAAACCATATTGGATTGTCCGTCTGGGTCTGTTGGGTTGTATACCCGATTTTTTGATTTCGCAAATGTGCGTCTTCCCCTTTCAATTTTTTGTATAAATGTGCTTGAGTATTATCGCTTGAACCCTTGCCAACTAGCCCCATATGGTTTTAACAAAGTAACTCATTTCGAGATGGCCTGTAAGGCTGTTGGAGCGGTCCCTACCGTTGCTCTGTTCCGCTGTTTCTACCATTTGGCTAAGAATGGCGATTGGTTTTCTATTCAACGGCGGAAAGACCCCTCTTGTCAGCTTGTTTTTCCCTCTAATCCGGCCCTGAAAAACTGGAAGAACCGTTTCTTCTGGGTTACTTCTGATATTCTTCCCTTTGCTCCTTTATTTCGCAATCCTCGTGATCCTCTGTTTGAGTTGGAGTTGCGTCATTCACTGGTGAACTATATTCATTACAAGTTGCTGGTGGCTAACAAGACGCACATTCGTGTCTTTCCGGAAGAAGTACTTGTGCTAGCCGGATTAAGCGGGAAATGGTCATTGCCGGGTTCAGTGCCGGTGCTACGACGCGATGGGCGTGGTAGGTTGCCCTTTCATAGGTGTATTTACTTTGTATGGTTGCTTTGTAAATAACATGATAAATTGAGACTTATTGTGGTTTGTTGATTTTGCTTTTGTAGAAATGGGACTGTTGGACATCATGAAGTTAGATACCAATTCGGATGTGGAAAGTTCGTCTCGAGTTTTGTTGGAGGAAGAAGAAGATGTGGTGACCAGCCACCTTCGCGCTTGTTATACCGGTCAAGAGTATACCAGCGTGTTACCAGATGCAGGTGTGATCAGGACTGAGTTGCCATCGTTTGACCTGTCCAATGTTAACCCAGTGTCCAAAAAGAAAAAGGCCACTCCTGACAAGGATAGTGTAATCTCTGCAGCGCCATCCAAAAGGATGAAAACCCGTGCTTCAAAAGGAAAGTCGCCCATTGTGGCTAGTGATGAGGGTCCGCATAGTGTGTCTTCTGGGAACACTGCTGAGAATATCCTTTGTAGTGAAAAGGCCGTGGCTCCTTCCTTTGAGAAAACCAGCGCTTCATCTGAGCATGACACAACTGTGGCAAAAAGTTTCTCTATGCAGCCTTTCGTGCCTTTGTGGGATGTGTGCAACGGGGACTTATACGATAACCCGAGGGTCTGTCGTGATGTGGCCACTGCTTTACCTACTCCAGCACAAAAATCAGCCGTCGCCCGATTGAGCAACACTGCTTTGATTGACGAGCTGCTGACCAGCTGGGTGCAACTGGGATCATTTGTGACAGAAAGCCTTAACCGTTGGTCTGGCTGCCATGACAAAGCTAAGGAAAAAACTACCATTCTGTTGAACAAGTTGGACAAGGAGGGTGAGCGTGTTGCTGCTTTAGAAAAACAGATAAGTTGTCTAAGTGAAGAGAAAAAACAGGCTGCGTTAGGTGTGGAGGTGTTGAGAGAGGAGATGCGAGTTAAGGAGGTTCAATTGTGTGATTCGAGGAAGGAAGTGGAGAAAGAGGTTGAGGTGTTGGCGAAGAATCGTGCTGTGTTTGAAAAAGAGCAAGCGATGTTTAAGCTTGAGGAGACCAAGATGAAAACCTCTTTAGAACGGCTATCTCAAGAGAATCAATTGCTGAATGCTAGGGTCGAAGAATTGTCTCAAGACCGGGAGTGGCTTATTGTCCACGGTTTCAAACATGTGGTGGAATTGTTGCACCGCAGTCCTGAGTATTTGGAGCCCCTTGCCGCCATCCAGAAAGCTTCTCATGCATACGGTATGTATTCTGGTATTCGTGCAGGTTATAAGTATGCAGCCGCTGGTCGTGCCATGGATACCGTGGCCTATTTTGCTCCTGACTCGAAGGCCAAGCTACATCGAGCCGTGCACGCTTTTGAAGAGATGCAGTTTCCCTTCTTGGAATTGGTTTCAAAGGATGGTGCTGTGCCACTATCGACTTTGAAGAGTTTGGTGCCGCACAATGCTGAAACTGTGATAGCCATTGGTGGGCAACTAAGTTCTAGCCAACTTAGTGTGATGACATCCCCCTCTTCCATGCTACCTCCCCGTTTTCCGCCAAGCACCAGTCATTCATTGGATGTTACTCCTGCAGTTCCCGAATCACCAGCATCAGTCATGAAGGAAACTGCAGAGCATGTGGAGAAGGCTGTCTCGAAGTAGGGGTTATGTGTTTGGATGTCGTATTTAGCAAACATTATTGACTGTCTGTTATTTATGATTTGAACCTTTTTCTGGTTGTTATTTTGGCATGTTTTGATGTTTTATGACTGAATGAAGTTTATGTTGGACTTTTATCAAATTTTGTGTGTTTGCGTGATTGTGAGCTATCTATGTTGTGATATGGGAAAAACACCAGTATTATATTCGAAATGTACAAGATGATCAGTCTTGTAATTAGGGATATGATGTGACGAATGGTACTGTTCTGTGACATTCGTTGATTGTGGTATACCATGCATGGGTAGGTCAATGCCGGATCCCATGGAGCTTAATTGAGATCAGGAGCTCACCCCTTCTGCACGAGTAGGACAATGCCGGACCTCGTGGGGTTCCCATTTCATGGGTGTTGATTTTTGTTCATCCTTGTGCCTTAGAACATGGTTTTCGTGTGATAGTGTTTGTGGGTTGGCAACACGTTGTCTTTATAAATTGCTAGCATGTTTTCATATATGATAATGGCCAATGGCCGTACAAAATGCTAAATAGTACAAACAAAAGTGATGGACTTAAAAAAAACATGCTATAGCTTCAGAATGGGGTTACGCATAGAAGCGTTTCAGATTGTTCGCATTCCAGTGTCTAGGCACCGGCTTCCCTTCCATTGTCCGCAACTTGTATGAACCGCGGTTATGAGCCTCCGCTATTTGATATGGGCCTTCCCACTTGGGACCCATTTTTCCTCCTGCTTCCTTCCGACTAGCTTCATTTTTCCTCAGAACCAAATCATCTGGTTTGAAGCATTCCGACCGGACCCTTGCGTTGTAAAATTTAGCCATTGATTTCTTATACCGGGCTTCCTTGATACTAGCTTGTTCTCGTTCTTCGGTTATTAAGTCTAAGTTTAAGGATAGCTCTGCATCATTGCCTTCTTCATGAAACATGTGTCGTCGAGGGGAAGTGACTCCAATTTCAGCCGGGATGACCGCTTCCGAGCCATAAACAAGGCTGAAAGGTGTCTTCCCATGGCTGGTTTTTTCTAGAGTGCGTATTGCCCATAGTACACTTGGCAATTCCTCTACCCAGTCTTTGCCGTGCCTCCCCAACCGTGCCTTTAGACCATCAACTATACTGCGGTTCATGCGCTCGACTTGACCGTTAGACTGGGGGTGAGCTACTGATGTAAACACTTGGCGGATGTGCAATTCCATGCACCATGACTTGAAAGGGTCTGATTCAAATTGTTTGCCATTGTCTGTGATGATTACACCTGGTAGCCCAAACCGACAGATAATGCATTCCCAAAAGAACTTGATGATTTGCTTGCCCGTGATGGTAGCCAGTGGTCGGACTTCCGGCCATTTGGTGAAGTAATCAATTGCCACCACCAGAAACTTGACTCCTCCCTTGCTTGTTGGGAAGGGGCCCACGATGTCCATGCCCCATTTATGGAATGGCCATGCCGCAGAGATAGTAACCAAGTCATATTTGGGTGTGTGCTTTACTGGGGCGTGTAATTGGCATGCTTCGCACTTACGCAGTTCTGCTAAGGCATCTTTGTGCATAGTAGGCCAATAGAAACCCATGTTCATGATCTTTGCTACTACCGTTCTAGGACCCGAATGGTTACCACAAATACCTTCATGTATCTCCCTGAGTAGGTAGGTGCTTTGCTCTGGTCCTACGCAGCGAAGCAGCGGAGCCAGGTAAGATTTTTTGAAAAGTAGGCTCTGCTCGACTGTGTAATTTGAGGCGGTCAGCTTAAGTCGTTCGGCTGCAGCTTCATCCACGGGCAGTATTCCTGATGTGAGATAAGTATAGATAGGCGTCATCCAGGAGTCTCCTTCTTCTTGTATGTCTTGCACCATCATTTCCTCGGTAGATCTTGTGTGAAGTACCTCCACCAGTACCTTTTTTTGTTAAATGGGCAAAAGCCAACGAATCAAGCTTGCTTAAAGCATCTGCCTTTTTGTTTTGACTGCGAGAAACTTGAGTCAATGAGCAGTCTGAAAACATTGTCTTCAACCGTTTTGCTTGTTTCACGTATGCTTTCATTGTGTCTTCCTTTGCCTCATAACTGCCGTTGACCTGGTTGGCCACTAGTAACGAATCCACATAGACTTGTAGATGGGAAACCTTCATGCGTAATGCCAGGCGCAGGCCAGCCAAGAGAGCCTCATATTCGGCTTCATTGTTTGTACACGGGAAGCTTAGCCTTATGGCATAGGTGAGTTCCAGACCATCAGGGTCAATCAGCAATAGACCTGCACCAGAGCCTTCCACACTAGAGGCCCCATCTGTGAACAACTGCCAATGTGTATGCTTTTTTGTTTCGGTCACGTCGTGTACGTGCGGCTCTGTTGGGAAGGTTCCTTCCATGATAAAATCAGCCAACACCTGACCTTTTATGGCCACACGTGGGTGGTAAGTTAAACCATGTTCTCCCAGTTCTATGGCCCATTTGGCCAAGCGACCGGAGTTTTCGAGTTTCGCCAGGATGTCTTTCAAAGGTTGGTTTGTCATAACCCGAACAGGATATGCTTGGAAATATCGGCGGAGACGCCGTGCGGTGTGCACTACTGTAAGAACTGCTTTTTCTAATGGTGGGTATTTCAGCTCTGCTTCCTTCAGTACTTTACTAACAAAGTATACTGGTTCCTGTCGGCCTTGGTGTTCTGAGATGAGGACGGAACTGATGGCCTCATTTCCGACAGCCAGGTATAGAAGGAGGTCTTCTCCTGCCCGGGGAGCCGTAAGGGGTGGCAGCTCCGCTATGTAGGCTTTCATGTGTTGAAAAGCTTGTTCTGCGTCATTAGTCCATTCAAATTTTTTAGTGCAACCCTTTAAAGTTTTAAAAAATGGCAGGGACTTCTCGGCTAATTTTGAAAGGAAACGATGTAATGCTCCGAGCTTACCGTTGAGACTTTGAACATCCCGACGACTCCGTGGAGATACCAATTGCTGTATTGCCTTTATCTTGTCTGGATTGGCCTTGATTTCTTGCTTGCTGACGATGTGGCCGAGGAACTTGCCTTCCAAGAATCCGAATGAGCACTTCTCGGGGTTGAGCTTCATGTTGATCTTGCGCAAGTTGTCAAAAGTTTCTTGAATATCCAGCATCATAGCCTCTTCGCTGCTGCTCTTGATGACTAAGTCGTCGACATAAGCTTCCATATTTCGCCCAACTTGGGTGCCAAATGCTCTGTCAATTAGCCGCTGATACGTGGCTCCTGCATTTTTCAATCCAAAAGGCATCTTAGTGTAACAAAATATGCCCTTTGGAGTGTGAAAGGAAGTTTTTTCTTCATCTTCTGTTCGCATCTGAACCTGGTGATACCCTTTATAAGCATCAAGAAAACATTTAAAATTGTAACCTGCCAAGGAGTCCACTTTGAGGTCAATTTCTGGCAATGGGTAGCAATCCTTGGGACAAGCTTTGTTGAGATCTTTCAAGTCGACGCACATGCGCCAACTGCCGTCTGACTTTTTAACCATCACTGGGTTGGCTACCCATGTATGGTAGTGAACTTCCTTCAGTATCCCTGCTTTGACTAACTTGTCCACTTCGATGCATACAGCTTTGCCGCGATCTGCTGCCATGCCTCTTTTCTTCTGGACCACCGGCTGTGCCTGTACATTTATATTTAAAGAATGTTCGGAGATGTACCGTGGTACGCCCGTCATGTCATCCGGTGTCCATGCGAAAACATCCTGGCTTCTGTGTAGGAGTTTGGCTAGGCTCTGCCGTCCCTGGGGAGTTAAGTCAGGACCGATGCGGATTAGCTGATCTGGATGTTTGCTGTTGATGCTGAGCCCTTGGATTGGTGCAGCTGCGTGGTTTACCTGTGCTACAAACATATGTTCTGGCTGTGACATGAGCGTGCAGATGCCAGCTTTAGTTGGGAACTTAATCATTGAGTGGGCGGTGGACACGATAGCGCCAAAAGTGCTGATACCTGGGCGCCCTATGATGATGTTGTACCGAGATGGGCACCGGACCACCAAAAATGTGATGCTTTCAGTACGCTTGAATTTTCCTGCTCCTAGGGTCACCTGCAAGGTTATTTCTCCCAAAGGAGTGACTGTTTCTCCTGAAAATCCTACCAAGGATGTCTGATGCGGCTGTAATAGTTTCTGTGTTACCATATCCAACTGTTGAAAACAGTGTTCGTACATAAGCTCGACTGCACTTCCTCCATCCCAATATATCCGGTGGACATTTTGGCCATCCACTTTGGCATTGATCAGAATTGGGGCGGACCGTGTTGTAACTGTTGGTGCTGGTGGAAAATCAATCTTTACCCGCATCCAAGGCTTCCACACTTGCCTGTTGTCTCTAGCATCTGTGTCGGAGTGTGCCACCATTAGTATTTCAGCCTTCTTTCCTTTATCCTTGCCAGCATCACCCTTTTCTCCAGGTCCTTTCTTACCTTTGATATCCTTGACTAGATGGGCTAGCTCTCCGGACTTAACCGCCGCTTCGATGCGTTTCTTTAATTGGAAACAGTCATTCGTGTGGTGACCGGTTTCACCGTGGAAGTCACAAAACTTACTGGGATTCCTTTCTGCCGCAGCTTTTGGTAGGGGTTTGGGTGGTCTGAAGCTGAACCGTGCCTCCTCCGTTGCTAGAATTTCCTTGGGGGATTTTGTCAATGCAGTAAACTACACCTTGTCTTTATCGTCGTCTTGGGCCCTTGTGTGACTATACGATCTATGATGGTCATAGGAACGTGTACTGGACCGCCGATCAAAAGGTGTGAACCTCGAGGTACGCGACCGTGGAGGCGAGCTTTTTTCGCTGTTGCGATCTCGGCTTTCTCGTAGCGTCCATTATTTGGGCTGCCTCTTTTCCACGGACAAAAGCTTCTGTTCGTTCCATGGCCTCCTCCATTGTCTTCGGGATTTTGCGGTTAAGGTCTTCCACCAGCTGTCTTGGAAGAACCCCGTGTATGAACCCTGAGATCCTCATCTGCTCGGTAGCACCGCCGATGCTGAGACTCTCGAGCTTGTACCGTTCCATGAAGGCTCTAAGATCTTCTTCCTCTTTTTGTTTTATATTGTGTAGCTCTACTGGGTCCCGTGTGTACCGCTTTTGTTGAACGAAGTTTGCCAAGAATTTTCTGCTGAGGTCTTCGAACGTATCGATACTGCCATCTGGTAGACTATTGAACCATAGTCGTGCCGGACCCACCAGTGTTTGTGAGAACATGTGACACCACAGAGGCAGGCACCACCTCTCTACGGTGGCTGCACCAGAAAAAAGTTCCAGGTGATCATCCGGATCGCCTAAACCATCGTATGTTTTGATGTTTGCAGGCATTTTGGTTTTTGGCGGGAAAGCAAAGTTTGCTATTCGTGCTGAGAACTTGGTGTGTGTGGTTGGGACATATGGTTGTGACAGGTCTTCAGTGTTAAAAATTGGCTGGGTTAGAGGTTGTGTTATGGCTGGGGTAACGAACGAGGGCACGCCGAAGCTTTGTGTCACAGCATGGGGTATCCCAGCCAAACCGTAGCTGGGACAACCTTGGTACGGGTAAGTGTGCCAGTATGGGTTTTGCCAAAACGGCTGGGCTATGCCCTGGACTCCGGGCTGTGCGGTTGTAGCACCAAAGTATTGTTCTCCCGCGTAACCGGTACTTGTCGGTATGTGGGGCAAGGGCATGGAATATGTCGCAAAAGGGTTGGTATATGGGTTACTCAAAGGCACAGACTGCAAAGGCCAGTTTGTGTTAACAGGCAGGACCTCCGTTCTGGGTGGTTCGGGAGTTATTCCTCCCATGAGGCCTAAGAAAGTTTGAGTATTTGCTTCGGAAGTTTGAGATGGCACAAGGGTTATAGCATTGGTGGTAGTACTTACTTGAGGCAGGAAGGATGTTTGAGGGTTATTGCTGTTTGGGTGTGGCGGTGTCAAAGGCAAAGAAGAGTCTCCTTCATATGCCAACCGAACCCTCACCCCCCCCTGAGGCGTTCTTCCCTTATGTAATTGTTTACCAACTCCTGAAGGCGAGGAAAGTTGTCACGTACTCCCTCGGGGGTAAGTTCAATCATGTCAGCGATTACGGGTGAGTCCCGTAACCGATCTTCAGCGCTTCCAGTTTCGTCCATGTTTTTTGCAAGCGTGGAGAGTCTGCAGCCAACTGAGAAACAAGCAACAAGGTATTTAAAAAGTGCAGGGTATGTCTTACTTGCTAGTTATGTAAGAGTCTGCCCCACGGTGGGCGCCAATGTCGCCGTATCAGTCTTCAGGGTCCTGCTAATCACCTAGCCCTGCTAAGATCACCACCAAACACACCGTTAGTCTCACCACAGGAGGGGTCTCCTGTGGTCGCGACTCCGGCGTGAGAGTAAGGACCGGTTGTAGAAGAAGATAACGACTGAGTATGTAAGAATATAGAGAGAGTAAGAGTGTCGTATATTGTACCTCTTGAGTTCTTGAGTCTTCTCTTTATAACCTTCGTGGTCCAGCCTTTCCCCATGAGTATCTTCCTCTTCTGGACCTTATCTTCTATTGGTTTTATGCATATGTGTTGGTTGTAGTAATATTTCCAGATTGGTGTTAATGTTTGACTTATTACCAAGTTGCCTTGGTCCTGTCAAAAGGGTGGCCATGTCCTGCAGTGACACTTTTGCAGGGAATTGCATGAGAAAGGCTAATTACTACTTTTCATGTGGAAAGGCCTTGCAGGCTTTCCTTATTTGTCTAGCCCTCTCCTTTTGTCCAGTGGTTGCAATATCTTCCTCGGGTTCTTCTTTGCAATTGACGGTCTGAGTTGGATGTGGCCGTGCTAGACTTTATCCAAGCTGGGCGGTAGCTGGGATATCCCTTAGCTCGGCCAAAGGGATATACTGACCCCCGTCATCATCGGTAATGTAACAACCCAAGCCAACCGTACCAAGATATTGTCCGCTTTGCCCACGATGGGTTACACATCCAGGAACTCACGATTTTGTTTTCACCTGACGAGTTGCTCGCCCAAGCAAAACACGTATTGATAGAAAATGTATCCACCTCCTTATAAAGAAGGTTTCGTTCTCCTCCCAACCGATGTGGGATATTAAAGGTAATTTACTCATAAGTTAATAAGTTAGTTTCAAATGAAATCCCAAACATGCACCAAGAAAGTAATCACACATCCGTTTCTTATTCGGCTTAGATCCAATCCACGTAACTCATTTTAGTGTTTCGGATTCTTCATAATCATACAAAACTAAAGTTATGATCTTGAAATGCCTTTGTAGGATATACAACTTTTGGAGTGTTAACCAAAATTGATTTAAAGAATAAAGACAATAATGCACTTGATGCAAGTTAAACTGCTCAAAAAATATTATAAAAATCAATGTTATTCTGGATGCTAAGAAAAATATTATAGGTTTTTTTTTTCTATTTGTTTATAATAATTAATTTTTATTTGAGTGAGAGATGAACTTTCAAAATATATGTGGCTGCCAAGCAACATAGAAAAATTAATTATTTGTGTGAAATTCATTATTCAACCTTGAATATAAATCTCTTCTAAGAAAAAAAATGTTTATATTCTTTGAGTGTTTGTTTATAAAGTGTGTGATGTTATTGGTTGAAAAGATGGAATATGAAAGAAGCAATTATTTTTAAGTTGGAATTACGACATGGCTGCAGGCATTATTGTTGTTACATATTAATATATAATAATAATATTCATTAAAATTAGCCTACTGGTTAAGGTTTGATTCTTTATTCTTAAATACCAGGGTTCAAGTCTCACACTCTCACTAATGAAATTTTAATATATACCAGGTGAGAAGAGATATCTTAAGCTTAATCTCGGGTTCTGAAACAATGAGGGAGAGGGTTTACCTATTACACGAAGTTCCCGCGTGACAGGGGGTACGATCTCACGATCGGCATTAAGTGGGACAAGCCTACTTTGTAACATGAGACTAATATATTTGCTACAGACATTGTCTCTGAAAAAGAACATATTGAGTTTAAATTCAAGCAAATTTTATTTTAAAAGCACGATAGTATTGTTAAAAAAAGATAATAAAGTGAAATGTGGAGAATATTTATCCTTTTGATAGCTATTTGATAGTTTACTCTTTAGTTTTAGTTATATATATATATATGTATTCTTATAAATAAAAATTTATAAGTATACATGGCATGTTTTTAAAGAATATCAAGTTTTATTTTCCGTCTCTTTCTCCTGTTAAATACATTTCATATTAAATAATAATATTAAATATCAAGTATACTTTTTATACATTTTTAAAGCATAAAAGATTTTTCAATACATTAAATATATCTACTATCTATTTTAATAAATAAAGGTTTCTAAAGACACATGTAATATTCTTACGAACATATTAAAATATAAAAATATTAAAAACATGATATATGCAGCAAGAACATGACTGAAACATTTAGACCCGAAATCATTTCGTTTTCCAAACGGTGGTCTTCATCATCTACTTCCCAAAGAAACTTGATATATGCAGCAAGAACATGACTGAAACACAAAATGGCGATAAATAAGATGCTGTGATTAGTTAAAAATGGGTCAGACAATTTTAAACCTGTTTGACCCATTTATTTGTGCTACATTTTGTTTTCAACTGGTCAGGTCTTATATATACATGATAAACATGTTTCAAATTTAACCCTTTTGATCAGTTAAATAAATTGTAGCACAACAGATATGTTTACAGTTTACCTATCAGTTGGATCAGCTTTAAGTGCTTGCTCAAAGTAACTGGATGCTTTGTCTTTATCGCGATGAAGTTCCCACGCCAATTGCGCACATTGCGACGCCACTTCACCATCTCCAGGATCGGCGTGTAATGCACGCAGGTAATACTCTTCAGCTCCTTCTAGATCTCTCTTGGTCTGTCAAATTATGGACCGAATGTACTTTACATAAACGCGTATAAAATCTGCTCTTTTTTTTTTTTTTTTTAAAAAAAAGCTCTTATAAATCAGCTTTTGTAAAGATTATAACCTGTTGGAGAAATCGGGCATGGTTTCTAAGCACCAACGGGTCGCAACATTGTTTATCTATCTCCATGGATTCCTTGAATTCGTAGCATTTAATATGAGAAACTCAAATCATCATTCAAACAAGAATCCTAACAACTGTTCTACAAAATGTTCAATCGTATACCTCAATGGGCGGAGCGGCGTTTTTGTTGTCGTCTTCATCTATTTCCCACATGAAGCTTGCATATGCTGCATGAATCTGTCTGCACCAAACCATCCCATCCCAATCCAACCCAACCCAACCCAACCCAACCCATTTTATTTATGATACTGATATGAATATGAATGTTTCAAAAGTCTTAACTATGTAGAATTTCAAACAAATGTGTGCTTTTTTAAGCTTGTAACAAAACGGGTCGATCTGCGTTATGTTCATCTCAAATTGATTTGTTGAAAAACTTCAGTTTTTATCATAATAAATAATATGATTTTTGTTATCATATCAAACATATAAATCATTATAAAACAGATAAATGCATGTTTGCGGGTCAACCCATTCTAACACAACCCTTTAAAAAACTTGTTTTGACTCGCCATCCAACCCTCCAATCAGTATGAAAGTACTCACGAATCTTGAGGAGCAGCAAGAACAGCAGCCTCAAAATAAGCCAAGGCTCTATCTTGATCATGATGAAGCTCCCATACCAACTTAGCATATTGCATAAGAGTTTCACCATCTTGTGGGTCCGCCTGTGTGGCACGAAAGTAGTATTCTTCGGCACTGTTGAGATCTCCGTTCGACTGTCATGAAAATAACGAGTTAAATGAATCCAAGAACGTTGTACACAGTGATGGATCCAGGATTTTTTTTATCGGGATCACTTTTGTTTGTGTAGTGAAACGAGCATCAGATACTAAATAATTACAAAATAATTCTCCAGTCACTGCATCTATGCTTCTTTGACATTGATAGAGTTCATACTTATTTTAATGTGTTGGTAATAATTAGTAGTAATGATAGGTTCTAGATATGGGTAGTTTGGTAATATTAATATTTAGTGTGTTTGTTAGTGAGTTATAAATAGATGTGAGATTTATGAGACTCAGAATACATGTTAAATATTTTAAACGAGGAGACGAAACCCGTATTTTTAACTAAAAATAACCTTTCAGCCCGAAAATTAACACTACTGACGAAAAAAAAGGGGGCGGTCATCCCCCCGGTCTCTACAAAGCTTCGCTTCTGTTCAAACCTTTATGACATAAAGGACTTTGTATTTTAACCAACCTATATAAAAGGAGGGTTATACAGAAAACCTAATCAAAATCATTATCAATCAATTTTGTTTTTTATTCTTTTAGATTTGTTAACAAAAATAAAAAATAAAAAAATATATGTAACTCATATTATTACTACATATATGTAACTTGTAACTCATGTTGTTACATGTAACTTGTACGCTACATATACAAGTATCTACGTATTTTTAGCATTTTTATTAGTTTTTTTAACATTTCTAAGCTAATAATAAAATCCCATGATTTTTTTTTTAAATTGGTTAGGTAGGGGCTGTTTGGTTGGATCTGAATCATTAAATGTTGAATGGTTAAGACGTCTGAATGATTAAGAGGGTCTGAATGATTAAGTGCTGAATCAATTAAGGGTGTTTGGTTCTAGCATCTGAATAAAAATAAAAAATCTCAAATTTCTCAAAAAAAAAAAACCCTACCCGTCCCATCTTCCCATCGTCTCCTAGCAGGTGAAGCCGCCGTCGAGCACTACCTCAAGCACCGCCGTCCCATCTTCCCGTCGAGCACCGCCGCAAGCATCGTCGTCGAGCAGCACCACGAGCATAACTAGAAGACAAAACACAGTTCGATCGCACCACCGTGATCACCGCCATCCCATCTTCTCTACGAGCACCGCCGTAAGCATCGCCATCGAGCAGCACCGCAAGCATCGCCGCCGTACCATCTTCCCATCTACCTTCGATTGCACCACCGTGAAGCCATCTACCTTCGATCGGTGGTGCCAAACCCATGTCTGTCTGGTCATGAAAAACCCTAGCCATCTACCTTCGATCGGTGGTGCCAAACCCATGTCTGTCCATCGTGAATAACCCTAGCCCCGCCCAAGCCCCTCTTTTCCTTAACGTCTGAATGATTCAGACCTCCGTTCAGACGTGTGTGTTTTTTTCGCGAAAAAAACGGTTTGAATCTGAGCTATTCAGATTCAGACTCATTCACACATATTCAGACCCATACAAACAGCCCCTTGGTAGAATAAGAAGTTTATATATATTACCTGCAAAAGATGAGCATAATTCTTCAAGAAGACAGGGTTTTGAGGATCTTGATCCACCATCTTCTTACAATCATCTTCAAATTCACCACTCCCATCAAATTTCATCTCGCCATTGTTAACACTCACTGGTTCAACACCTTCTTCATCTTCCTTCCCAACAACACCCAAATTCTCAAATCCACTCAAATTCTCTGCAAAACTGAACTCATCACTCCCATCTTTAATCTTCAAATCCACTTCTTCAATCTTTATCAACCCCTGTTCTTCAGCATAAACAGAGAACGATGGCTCCGTATGCAACATCAAATCTTGTTTACAGAAACGAAATATCAAGAATTTGGGGCTAAAATAAAATTGAGATCGATTGGTTTCAGAATTAGATCGAATCAAGAACACCCACAAGTGAGATTGAAAGATTTTGTGTAAGAAATAGTGTTATATAGGGTCGTTTTCAGTGATGGTTTGAATGAAATGTGCGGTGGGCGATTGTTGTTGATGGGTTTTGAGAAATGTGATGTTTGATTATTTTGTAATTGTTTTTTTTTTGGGTGGTGTTAAACTTACACCCCAAAATAATGTCTGCACACCCCTCAAACGCCCCGTAGTGGCCACTACGAGGCGTTTTGGTACGGATTGTATTATCTTGTCAAACGACAGGTGCACTTATTACACCTAAACGCCCCGTAGTGGCCACTACTGGACGTTTTGGTACGATGTTCTGAAAAAGTTTCCGACATGTCAGTTGATTAGACCCAAACGCCACGTAGTGGTCACTACGGGACGTTTAGGGTTAGCCCTAAACGCCCCGTAGTGGCCACTACGAGGCGTTTCTTGTTTAAAACGTGCCAATTAGTTTCTAACTTACGAATTCATCGTCCATATATACAAACATACTGCTTTACAATATCACACATTCTCTCGAATTACTTTCCAAATCGTTGAACGAGTTTATCTTGTTACGTTTATCAAATATCTACACTCTAACACTCATATTTTTTATTTGAAATATGTCTTGATGGGACAGAGACTTTTTCTTCGGTCAATATTCCGACGTTTCGCGTGTGGCTGATCTCGTGGCATGTGCATGTCGAGCTTAGGCATGCACAAGGTGAGGGTATCCAGCTTCCTGCAGTTCCTCAGCCACGAGATTATCCTCCTCCACCTCCACCTCCACCTCCACCTTAGTATTTTCAGTTATATTTGTATTTGTTAAACAAACACTTGTATTCATGTTTATGGTTTGTATATATTTGGTTGTTTTGGTTGATGATGCGTGCATATATTTGGTTGTTTTAGTTAGTGATGCGTGTTTGTTATTTAAATATGTTTTGTTGGTGATACGTGTTTATTATTATATGTTTTGTTGTTGATGCGTGTTTATTATTTAAATATGTTTTGGTTGGTGATGCATTATTTATCGTATTATTCTCTAACATCAGTATGCTTAAACAAAGAACGTCATTCATATATCAATTAATTAATATATTTAAATTTTAATTAAATCTAAAAATTAAAAACATTTTTAGCTTTCAAAACTAAAAGTTTTAAAAAACAATTAAAAAATAAACGAACCGAGAGACCGTAAAAAATAAAAAATAAGTTTTAAACAAAAAAATGTTAGATTTTTACAAACAAAAAACATGCGTTTAAAAAAATAACTAAACTTTTTAACGTACGAGAGATACGTCGTCGTAAAGTATAAATGCTACGAGAGATACGTCGCAAAATATAAAAATAATTTTTAAACAAAATTTTATATTTTTAATATTTTTTAACAAAAAAACTATATTTTTACAACCCAAAAAACATACCCAAACCCCTCAAATCACACTCAAACGCCCCCAAGCTGATGCGTTTGATTTTTTTGAACCCTATACGCCCCATAGTGGTCACTACGTGGCGTATAGGTCTGAAAAAGCTGACAAAAGAATTCTGTCGTTTAAGGTTGTCAGTCTGTGTCTAAAACGCCCCGTAATGGCCACTACGGGGCTTATGGGTGACGGCCGGGGTGTTGAATTAAAATTCTGGGGTGTGTAGATAACCCCTCCCTTTTTTTTTATTAGTTTCAAGACAATAAAGAAAGGTGGAAGATCCAGAAAAAAAGCTACAAACTTACCATCAGTGATTTTTATTCGAAGTTGTTGTTATTAATAATGATAAAAAAATAAAAGAAATATTGACCAATTTTGCTTCAACTTTAATCGTTGATTTATAAATAACTAGATTTATAATATAATATGTAATCACTAACGAGAATTTAGAAAATTTAAAACGATTTTTTTAATATAAAACATAATTAAAATTTCGTTTAATTTAATACTTTAAATAATAAAATAATTATATTATTTTTTAATCAGTAATGTTTATATTATATGTTTCTTTAAACATTTTGTTTTAAAAAAATAAATTTTAAAAATTTTAGATTTTACACAAAATCTTACAAAAATGTTACAAAAATAATAGAAAAAAATATTTACAAAATCCTTCTCACCTGCAACCAATCAGTTGAAATAAAACCAAAATCCAAACTTTTAAACAAATATCTCAAATTCAACAAAAAACCGAATTTCTAAGCAAATCTTTCAAATATAACGCTCGCATCTATGTTTACTACTTCTGAAAGCTAAAACTTCTGATAGTCTAAGATTCATGGACCATGTTTTTTTTACAATCTATATATATATATATATATATATATATAATTTACTATTCAATCTAATATATATTTAGTATTTATTATTACTATTCAATCTAATAATATATATAATATTATTCCTTCCACATGCATTTTAATATATACAATAATTCGGTTTTTAGAAAAGGGTGTTTTTTAATATTAATATATTTTTAATGTATTGAAAAATCTTTTCTTAATTTAAAATGTATATAATTTACATTTAATATTTCATATTTAATAAGAGAAAGAAACTGAAAATCAAAGTTAAGATACTATAAAACATAGGGTTATGTTAAACTAAATTGACTTATTATCTTAAAAATAAGAATGATCACGAGCCATTACATCATTAATCAACGACTTGGAGGGTATTTTTAAAACAAGAATGATCACGAGCCGTTATATCATTAATCAATGAGTATAATATTGTTATAGAAAAAAAAATGTTTTTTTATTTCATTGTTTTTTGTAAAGATCATTGTGTTTTTTGTGTAAAAATTCAAAACACAATAATGTTGCAGAATACATAATATTAAGAAATGATGACACAATAACGAGTATGAATGACGCAATAACATGAAAAAAGATACAATAACATGAAAAAAGACACAAATACTTGTAAGAAATAACAAAAAAAAGATGATTATACACAAATGTTTCAGAAAGATACAACGACGATAATTAGACACAACAAACTAGAAATTTTCTATTTTTATATCAACACTATAGGCATTTTGTTGGGTCTAGAAAAGTCAAAACCAACGGTTAATTTGGATAGATGGAATGTAAACAAGAAGTATTATGTATATGTTGATTAGGGAGCAACGAGTCACCGCACGAGCCACTAAAGACTCAAGATTTCGAAGACACTTGATGACCAAAAGATCCGAAGACCACAACAAATGATAAAACTTAATTTAATATTTATTATGTATTATCATTTTGTTGTATTTGTTGTTTTAAGGGTTTTAGGTTATGTGATACTATAAATAGAGATTATTCTCTATTTTGTAACATAACCGGACAAGAGAGTGGTGAGAGTGTGCTTCAATGTAGTCTTGAGAGCTCTCCCCCATGAACTGCATGGATTCTTTATCCATGGAGTTTGAGAGCATGTGAGGGGTGGGTAATGTGTCACACCCCCAAATTCCCACTCGTGGTGTCAGTCCACGTGGGTGTGACGTGGCCAGGATCACAGCTCATGGTCATATAGAACGACTCTATATGAGTTGTACAATCACACAATTTTGCAAAACAAACAGGTTTTCAACTAAAGCAGCGAAATAGTTAATACATAAGCAGCGGAAATGTTTTAGCGAAATAAGTAAGTTACAGCGGAAAGTAAACTGTTTAACAGACACTACAAAGTTCAAATTGTTTTCAAAATACAACAAATGCACGCAAGCCTAGGACATGAGCCTATATGAAAGCCAGACTCCTTAGCGTGTCCTTGTGCGTGTCCTTGCGTGTGCTCCATTCAATTGCCTGAGAGTACATGCGAAAAGTGTCAACTAAAAAGTTGGTGAGTTCACAGGTTTAGACAGACAGAAATAGTAAACAGACATATACTGGGCATGTTTAAGTTTAGTTGTTGGATCTACGATCCGTGAGTGTGTCATGTCATCTTACCGAAACTCGACTGTTTCCGTTTGCCTCCGCGGGTCATCGCTGAACCCGACATCAGTATCGATATTACACTCGTTATGACCTCCAGTCAACGTTGTTGCCGAGTGGGGCTAGTCAAACCCAGTAGTACTACGTAATAGCGACTCGTTTGTCACACAATTGACGGTAAGGATAAGTGAGGACTTTATGCGATAAAAGTTACACTCGAAAATAGTTTTCACAACATACCAGTCATATACCTAAAGCAATTGCATAATAATCTCACCCCAATAGTTTAGCAAAACAGTTAAAGAGTAAAAGTGGGGCCGTAAACTCACCTGAGTTTGTGTAATGCGTTAGCTCAATAGAGTAGTGTAGCTCGCCGGCTAGTAGTCACCTATATCACATAGGTACTATGAGTTTGTGTTCACATGTGTGGGTCTCACCGGACCGTGTTAGTGTTCAACAACACTAAATGGTTACGTGGGTTGAGTTGACCGTGTCTGACCGTGTCGATCGTGTTTGACCTAACGACCCGTTGGTGACGGTTTTGGATCGAGTGTTCGTGTAACGTGCGGTTTAGTGTCGAGTGAAGTGTGCGGATACCAATAATCACTTTCGTGAGGAAACTTACTGGTTATAGTAAGTTTCTATTTTAGGAAAGTTTCCACATTTGGCAAGTCATGCATAAATTCACATTCCGTTTATTCTAACATGCATATTTATCCTAAATGAGCATGTTATCAAATAGCACATCCTTACACATAGCCAGTTTAACATAGTTTGCGCGTAAAAGTTTCTAAAATTAGAAAGTTTCTAAAATAAGCATATTTCAACAAGTTTAACAGCCAACATCATCTAATATCATTACCTTAGTCCTAAATAGCCCATTAATCATGATCATTACGATTAACATGCGACAATTCATCGGTTTAGCAAAATAAAGTTACTATATTTAGTAACTTATGAAAATAACCAAAATTAAGTCTCCCAACAACATAATCCTTTTAATATCATCATGAAATCACTAAATAAACATGTTAGACTCATAACATTATCATACCTATCAACAAGTTGCGAACTTACGATAAAAAGTTACTATTTATAGTAACATTCATGAAAATCATCCTTTTGACAATTCTAAACATTCCAACACATCAATATGTCATCCTATTAGTTTCTAAACATCATGTTAAACATAACATATAGGTCTAAACATGCAAATGTGGTCATTTCATCAAAAATACCCATTTTGTAACATAAAAGTTACCATATTTAGTAATAATCCCCAAATGACCATATTTGACATAATCAAACATTCTAAATCATGTAGAACATCATCAATAACATATCTAGTAACATTTCCATATCAAATATCATGTGAATCATGCTAGATCACACATGCATGTTGTTAAAAGTGCATATTTCATAATCAAATCAACAAATACCCATTCAAATCAATAAGAATCACCATGGATCATCATCAATACTTCAAATCAGTAATATTAACACCTAATAACAGATTCTCAAGATCAAAAATTCGAGATCAAAGTGGTGGTGGTGTTGCATGTGGCCAATAGGGCTTGCATGTGTGCCTAGTGATGATTTTAGACAAGATTGACCATAGGAACTACCTTACAACGCCCTAGATTGCAGAGATGAGGTTTGAGCAGGCTGGAATGGTCTCCACAGTAGCCCCATGTCGTTCAAAGTACAAGATGATGCTCCCTAACTTGCTTCGAGTCCTCAAGAGCTTCAATGGTGCTTCTTTTGTGATGGCAATGGCTTCTAAGGTGTTAGAAGATGGTTTACAGGTGACAATGGCGGAGTTTGGACGCTGAGGGATCGAGAAAAGGGTTAAGGGTTCGGCAGAAATGATTAAAATTGGGTTTATAAAGATTTTATGCGTGTTGGGGTCGTCGCGTACCGCGACAATTGTCCAAAAAGCATCATCGCGTAACGCGATGATTAAAATAATCATTCTGTTCCCGAAACACGCTGCGTACCGCGATGGTGGAAGATGATCGGTCGTCGCGTACCGCGACTTTTTTCGGAGAATTCAAATTCTCCCGCTCAGGCTTCGCGTACCGCGAAAGCCCAATTGGGTGCCCATCGCGTACCGCGATGGGTCTCGGTTGAGCCCAATAAGCCCAATTTCATTGTTTCGAACCGAATTTCTCGTATTTCTCGAATACGATCATCGTTTCCCGACATATGGACATTGTTCTACTAACTTGGGTTCTCTGGAACCTAATTGTGCAATGAAAGTGTACTGTGGTTCGATCCGTTCACCAACGTTCGTTATTCAAGACACGTGCGAGTGTAGTGCGATAATTCCCTGAATTATCGGTATGTTCAGACTGTTGTGCCACGTGTCACACTAAATGCATTTATTCTAGTGCCACGTATGAAATAATAATTAACATTATTAATAAAACAATTGAGTTGCTGACCTGGAATTTACGAGGTGTCACATAATGTAATATTCTTGACTAATGAATCTTTTTAGTCGTTACATTACATCTCAGATTCGTTCTTGGTGTGTTCTTCAACATTTTCACCCATCTTCAAGACTTTCTCTGTTCATGTTATGCTTAATCTTCACAAATCGGTAGGTCCTATTCTGCAATCGTTTTTACAATTGGTATCAGAGCCAAGTTCTCGAGACTATCAGTTTAACCATTGATTGTCTCAAACTTGTGCTCAATACCCTGTTTTTGTGAAGTATTTTTGAAGGTTCTTCAAGATGTTCTTGTTGCGTTGCTTTGGGTTGTTGTGTTTTGAGTTGGTAAACACAAGTGAGTTTTGGCTCTCCCTAATTTCAGCCAAAACCCACCCAAATTTGATCATCGTTTGATGATTTATCAAAGTTTTGTTCAGTTGATAACAATGGCAGCTGTTAATAAAATTTTAGGGTAGATGAGTTTATTTCAGAAAAGAACATGTTGGAGGCGTTAGTGTTTTGATTAGGGTTATCGGAAGATTTTAGTTGAATATGTGTCATCAGAAGCTTCATCATCATGGTATTTTTTTTCTCTTTTCTGAAAAGGTTCTACTTCCGATAAGCTATCTCTACTGAAAAGCCTTCCGAAGCATCTTCATATAAGTAGTTCCCTCCTAACCATCTGCTTCCGATAAACTATATCTTCCAAATGAGCCTACGGATCGGAACAAGCACTCTTTTGAAGTAACTACTTCCGAAAATTATTTCCGAACAACATGTTGGTTATGAACAAAGTCTTTTGAAATAGCACCATCTTCCGATTAAAAGGTATCTTCCGATCGATGTAATCTTCTTCGGAAGATATCTTTCGATGAGCTTCTCTATTAATGTGATTTTAATTCTGAAAAGTTGTTATCAATTCAGCTAAGAGGCTTGATGTGTTTAGTTTCAAATAACCCACTGTCATTCTCTGAATTAAAATGTTTGTACTTATCAAATGGCTTGGGCATAATAGTAATTTCCTATGAGATTGGTGGTGGAATTATTGAAAATGGCGATCTCCTTTCTGCACAATGATTTCTTTGGAATTAGTGATACCCACAAAGGTTTATGGGAATTATAAATTGTTGTGAGCACATTGTTTTCTCTTAGGGTTTTTAAAACTTAGGTTTACAAAGATGCTTGAGAAAAGGCAAACATGTGGAATTATATTTTGCGTTCATGAACCACTGATTAAATTATTTTGGATGGCATCTTGATTTTTTCAAACATTATATTACTTATGTTGAGTGTGAATCATTTCTTAGTATGTAAAGAGGTTAATTTCTTTAGAGGTCATTTATGATGTCCAAGTTCTAATGTATCCATAAATTGATGACTTTCGAAGTTAACTAAATGTTTCAAAAGTGATATCTTCTCTTGATATGTAATGTTTTCTTTCTATGTGTTAGTTTGTATGATGTCCAAGTTCTAATACATCTTCAAATTGACACTTTAAAAGTTGATAACATATGATTTCACTTATGAAACACATTTGAGTTTGGTTCGCTCGTTTGGTTGTATCATTGGAAGTACATTACTCTTTGGCATGATAGAGCTGAAACTTATCCGTCATCAGAAAATCAAAATAAGTTAATGATGTCTATTCTGTAAGTCCAATTGGTGTTCTAGATCTGCAGCATGGAACATATTACCGGTTAGCAATGATTGCTTCCGAAGAACACTACTTGTTTTTTAAGACATGGTGGGTTTTCACATGTCAGTTATCTATAGCATCAGTTTAGGGGGAGATTGATGGATTGAAACTGATGGCAAGAATGTTTATAGTGAAGATTTCTTGTTTCTACTTTGAAGACTTTTAAGAATTAGACTGTTGGGACATGCATTACATTTATCTTTGAACCTTTATCTGTCACATGTTCATTACTGTCACACCCCCTGCGCCGAGTGCGGAATCCACGGCGCGGTGACGATCGATGGTTGAATCATGCATAAGTATTGAATAAGAACAACCACAATGCATTACTAGGTTTCATAAAGTTTAGACAATTGTTTAGTTACATACATTCTATCTATCTACCAAAAGAATGACAACTACAGACCCAAAAATATTGTTTACAAAATAAGACACAAACAAGACAATTAAACAATTAGGATTTAATGTGTTTCTAATCCATCCTAGCTTGTTTCTTCATCTTGTTCTATCTTAGAATGGTCCCCTTAGTTGTCCTTGAGAATGATCTAAACATGATTACCTGAAACACGTGAAAAGTAACTGTCAACTACAAAAGTAGTTGGTGAGAACAATAGGTTTAACATTTGTAAATATGAATCTGCATTGTAAGGCATATGTATAAAACAATGAATGAAAATATATGGATGGTTGCAACCCAAACTAACATCAAGTCTGTAAAACGTGTCCAAACAGTTATCAGACTGTTTGCTAGAAAACCAACATATAATCAAGTCCCAAACTACGTTTGGAGTTAGAAAATTAGTCAGCAACATTGATAAAACCATACGTAACCAATCCTGCAGTTAGCTTTTAAAACAAATTTAAAAGCTAACTCCAGAATTTGGTCTGCCCAATTGTGTCCGCTTTCCCTTGTTGTGATCACCCAGTACTAACGCTAAATGAATATGTAACTTGATGTGTGTATAAGTTTGTTCACAACGATGAACACCATGCTTTTGATAACTTGAATTGAAACCCTTTGATTGAATGCCTTGTTTGAATACCATGATTTGAAAACCTTGAATGAATACCATGAATTGAAACTTTTGTTTGAATACCATGAATTGAATCCTTTGTTTGAACACCATCAAGAAAACTATCGGTTGAATACCTTGTTTGAAACCTTTGATTTAATACATAGAATAGCATCCTTGTATAGTAACAAGGTTTAATACATATTGTTTACGAAAACGCGAGTTAAAGCAATAGAGTTTATAGATTCCATTATTTAAAAGTGTTTATCATTTATAAAACCATTTGAGTAAAAACTGATATAAAATAGTTTAAAGAACCTTTATAAAACCTTTTTAACAGAAAATGTTTAACAGTTGATATAATCCTTTAAAACAGTTGATGAATCCATTGTATTTGTACAGTGAACCTGTAATATTTGTAAAGTAACATAAATCCTGCATCATGAAATATGATTGAAATAAGAGTATTTGATCACGTGTTCCACCCCAAAACAGTTGTAAAACAGTAAAAGAGGGGCTAATGTTCTCACCTGTCTGCAGTAGACTCTTAACTATAACAAGTAGCAAGTAGCAAACCAGACTTCTAACTGGTTCCTATATCATTGTAATCATACATAGAGTATAAGATTTATGATTGTATAGACTTTGATTAATTGATTGACTTGCGTTATCTTGAACTTGATTAACCTTTGAATACTTGTTCTCATGTTTAAGAATGTTGTGTGAATTTGAAAATCATGATTGAGTCACTTGCTTGATAATTAATTCGTGAAAAAGAAGTGTCATGTTCTTTTATGCACAACTTGTTATGCATAGAATAACATATTTTTATAAGTTTGATAAACCGTGTTGAACATGTAGTTGAATAGATGTTCCAATTGTTTAAGTCTTTGGGATTGTGACTTGATCCCATCATTATGTTAAGTTATAACTTAACCCGAATAAGATCAATTCACACTACTTTAAATTGTGAGCCAAATATTGACCTTGAGCCCATGAACCATGGTGGGCTAAATCAAAAACCATTGACCAATTGGGTGTGGTATTGGGGCCAAACATTGTGTATATGGGCCATGTAGTGGGCCAAGGGTGTGATTGGGCCGATTAAGGGTCATAGTGGGCCAAAAATACTAGTCTTTGGGCCGATAACCCCATTGCTCGGTTGGAATAATGTTGTAGGCCGAAATGGATTACTTGGGCCAATTTATTGGTGTTATATTTGGGCCTAATACGGTTGTGGGCCAATGTTATTATGTCGATTTGGCTTAGACTAGCCTACTGGAATGCACAACATTTAACACAGCGAACCTATGGAGAGGGTTCGGCCCTGATTAGTTCCAACGAACGTAAAAGTTTGATCAAGGTTCGGCTAGGTCGCTGCATCACAGGTTCGTCCATGGTAACTGCTACGAAGGTTCGTGGGGCTAGCATGCAAGAAGGTTCGTCTCTCAGGGGTTCGCCAACAGGAGTGAGGTTCGCTTGCAATGCAAAGGTTCGCCGGCACACAAGGTTCGGCCTCATCATCAGGGTTCGGCTGAAACCCAGCCACGAACCCTGTTGTAACAGCAAGTGCCAGATCGTCCGGCAAGTCCGTACGGTATGCGTACTTTCACTTTATACTACGTGTATATACAAGATTATGAACAGTAAATGTATTATGTGAATTCAATATACAATACACAAGTTGTACGTATTTCTGTGAAAACTGAAATACAATAAGTACAACGTACATTTGAACATTAGTTGTGTGTATTTGAGTGAAAACTTAAGTACAGTTGACACAACTATTCACAAGAAACAACAAGTGTTCAAGTAACAGCGAAAACATATCGGTTGCGATCTGATGTCCACAGATGACAGGAATCAGATGGCCGACAAGACAGTTCAAAAACAATGTGAAACATGGAGTTTAGTTGAGTCCGGCAGTGAGGAAACACAAAACAAGCACAATTGCAGTGTTATTTCGGAATAATAAACTGGCAACGTGTTTGCGTGAGTGACGATTCACACAAACATATCTGGGAGTTTAGAGTTCTGAAATAATGACTGATAAGTAGAAAACAAAAGTCAGAAAGCAAAACCATCGTCGTAATTGTTCGGGTGACGATTCGAACGAATACGCGCGAAGGTGACGTGTTCTGACGAAACGATAACAAAAACTCGACACGAACGATTTTAAATTATTAAAATTAAATAAATAACATTTTTACAATTTTGAAACTCATCAAATAATTAAATTAAATTCTTTTATTTAATCTATTTAAATTACGCGTAATTTTTCCGGAAAACGTACGAATTTACGAACCGAGCAACAAAAACGAACCCGAACACCCTCGGGGTATAAATACCCTTAAATGAGTCAAAATCCCTCATTTCACACTTCATCTTCTTCTCCACAAACCAAAATCCCGGATTTATCAAAACCCCACCATTTTTACACCTTCTTTCTTCCATAACTCTCTCATTTCTCAACCAAATCACCCTATTCTTGAACCTACTTGAAGCTCTCATCATCCTCTACAAGTGGGTACCAAGAATCGGCTCTAACAGCCACTGGATCGAGGTAAAAGTCGAGATTAAAAGTACGAAAATTAGGGTTTTCACCCTTTGTTTTGTTCTTGAACTTAAACCGACTTCTAAGCCACCCCACCGACTCCACAACCCTCAAACACCAAACCCCACTTGTTCCTATCCTCGTACATCACCAAAACCACCTTTGGATCGCACCCTTGGCCGACCCACAACACAGGTGGCCGAATGACCAGCCTAGGCCGAATGGCCGGCTGTGGTCGAATGGCCTTGTGGCCGCATGGCTTCATCCGGTTTTTCCTTCATTCGTCTGGCACCCATTCGCAGCCTCCTCTTTCGCAGCCCCCTCCTTCGGCCAACACCCAACCCTCATTCGGCAGTCCATGCCATTCGCAGCCTGCCTCATTCGATGGCCAGGCCCCATTCGCCATGAAATCCTTATTCGACCATGTGTCATTCGAACATCTTCATTCGGCAGTACCTTTAGTCGGCAGCCCCATTCGGCCAAGACCTCTATACGGCCACTGTCTTGGCCCAAGGCCCCGGTCATGGCCCAACAGCTCCACATCAAGGCCCACAACTATTTCAGCCCAGCTAACACAGGCCCAAGCTCTATTTCAGTTCAACTTGACCCAAAATGAACTATTTTGATCATAAAACCTGTTTGGAATGAAGTTGGCCCATAGAATTAACTCACACAAGCCCAAATGGCCCATATTTCCCTTGAATTGGGCCCACAATAGTTTCGGCCCAATTGATCCAGGCCCATGTTGGCCCAACACTTATTGTGCTCAGGGCCTGAGAGAAATCCCTTGGGGCCCAACAATTTCGGCCCATGGCCCACAAAATGTGATTCAAGGCCACAATCTTGGCCAAAAGCCCAAATTCGAGGCCCACGATTGTTTCAACCCATGTAAGCAGGGCCCAGCTTGGCCCATGAACTTTATTGATGAAGGCCCGAGACAAAACCCATTGGGCCCAGCCAAATCCACCCGAGGCCCACCTAGACTAATCCAAGGCCTATTTGAGGCCCTTGTCTTCATTTTGAGAGCCACTTGTTCAGTTACTTGGTCAATAACCTAATTCTGGCCCAACCATGGTTCCTACAGTTCATTTTAATCTTTGGCCCGACAAATCTTGATTGGGCCCACATAGGGCCCAACAATTTCTCATCATGGCCCAATGGAGGCCCACAAGGCCACTTATTCACTAGGCCTCTTAGCAATTGATCAAGCTTTCGTATTGCCACACCGTATATCACTGATTCACATGTTCTAAAATGGTCAAACACTCTTAGTGGTTCAAGAACAGACCAAGGCCCATAGGTTTGGGCCTAGGGCCCAACAAATTACCTAGAGGCCCAACATAGGACTTGGTCACATAGTTCGGTCTACACATCATTTCAAACCATCGGGTTTAACATATTTCATAAGATCAAAGTGTACAATTACAAGAATGAGTCAAGTCAAAGATTACAAGATAATAACTCATAAGGTTTTTAACTTAAAACCTGCATAAGAGACCGAACGGTGATCATGACCAAGTCTTACGCGTGAAAGCCAACTTAGGGCTAACACCCACACATACACACCCAAAAGTCTATTAGGTTATACTTACAAGTTACAACAAATCAATACAGGATCGTGAACACAACGAATTCAAACGAGAGCGCGTGCATTCACATATAAGCTAAGTCAACCCTCAACAACTACAAGGTGAGTTCATATGCCCCTTTTCTTTAATCTTTACTGATTTTAAACTATCGGGGCTGAGAAACATGCTTTAATTTTATTTATTTAAAAGTTTTGCTTACATATTGTTAATACTTTGATTATTTGATATTAAATTGCTTATTATCATAAATCATTGTATGCATGCTTGTCTGAATTCAAGATTACAGGAAAGATAAGATGATGATGATATTTTTAATATCATAACTCATCGATACAATAGAATAACTTAGTAGTAAGTTGACTCTTACAACACTTAGTTATTCTTACAAGAAATGATATTGTAACCATTACAAGGAAACATGATGACATGATTACAAGAGCAAAACACAAGAATGATATAAAGATAATATATCTTTACTACATCATTCAATACAAGAGTTAAATAAGTGTAATAAGACTAGATCTTATAATACTTAATCTTACAACTCAACACATATTACAAGAAGAACAAGGAACATGGAATGATAATCATGATAACATAATTTCATGATAACAACATCATTCACTCAATTAATTAACATAACTTAATAAGACTAGTTCTTATTTAACTTTGTTAATATCACGGAGAACATATTACAATGAGAACAAGAGTACAAGTGAATACAATTACAATTAGTTACATTTGACCTGTTTGCATTATATCACTTCAATCATGTGCCAATTTGTTCAAGTGATCATGTAAGTCCCTTAAATTCGCTGACCAGTTAGTTTGACGTGACTAAACCGACGATAGCATAGTGGTACCATAGGTTTGACAAACCTCTAGCTTGTAGGGCTAGTATGTTGATCGTAACAATTCATTGGCCGGTAACGTATGACCGGTGACAGGGCGACCTCAAGTCAGGTTCTGGTAAGCGACACATGGTGATATTAATCTACAGTGATAAGTAATTAATCCAGCGAGAACCCTATTGACTAGTAGGTTGAGAAGGTGATCTGCTCTCATGTGACACTACTAGTAATAGATTTCGTTGAGGACAATAGACATGCAAAGTGGTAGAGATAAATCGGATGCATTGAAATCTGATTACGTGAGGATTTCAATGGATTCCTTTTAGGCTCTATGCACTATGGTTCAAGAACAAGTTGCAAGGGGTTAACTCACACTCTTAATATTTAATAGAGTATCATCAGTTAACCCACCTCAAGTATAGAATAATACAAGGACAAGATTATATTAATCTAAAATTCCTTAATACATCGAGGGTTATCAATACTTCGGTTTGATAATTAAAACCCATACAATATATTATTCTATCATCAATACAATAACTGAATACATCTCAAGTACGATGAATAAGCGGGGAAATGGAATCTTTAGTTGTATCGCAAGTGGTGTGGAACTTGACTGAGTATGTGGTGGGATAGCGTCTGGGCTTGACCCTTTCAGGATTCCCTATATATAAGCATACTTGATCAGGTGATACACTACTTGTACATATAACTAAGGAGAGGCCATTGGGTGGTACAGATGAAACAAGTATTACAAGCAACAACTATGACATTGTGGATGTGTGCATGATCAATTCAATGGTTTTCAATTTACTTACTTATGAACTCACCAACCTAGTGTTGACTTTGTTTAAATGCATGTTTTCTCAGGTGACGGACAGGTGTAGACACTATATGCAAGTGATAAGCTAGTGGGCTTATAGAAGACCTAGCTTCTTTTGGTTGCATACTTTTGATATGACAAAACTTTGAATCACTTTTGTATATCTTGTACAGTTCAAGATATAAGCTCAATGATTCATTTTGATTAGATTTACTTAGTTAAATTATGATGTACAATGTAATTTAACTTTGTAATTCTATTTCATGTCATGATTAGCATTTCTCATTTATATATCATGTGCTATGTAAACAATCTGATCAATTGATTATCACTCCAAGATATCGCGCCCCGGGAACCTTCCGCCCGACGGGAAAACCCGATCCGTTCCCGCCGGCCCTGGGTGTGACAGATTGGTATCAGAGCCATGGTTATAGAGAAATATAGGTCATATTACTTGAATGGTTTGGCCTAGACTATAACCTAGGGACCCTCATGTAGAGTTCTTATGATATAGGATTCTATTTGCATAATGTCTTCTGCTTCTGATCACTGCACTAACCGATTTCTTTTCGGTTATGATCAGAATGCCGCCGCGAAGACAACCACCTCTATTACCGCTGACTCAAGGTTCAGCTCCGCATTCATCGACTCCATCACCAGCTGACTCTCCTCCACATTCACCACCACCTCCACCTCCTCCTCCTCCTCCACACTCTCCACCACCAGGCTCAAGCAATGTTCAGATGATAGATCCTGCTACTATCGCTTTGGCAACCCTGCTGAGTACTCAACTGACAAGTCAGCTGAAAGATGTCATCCCAGAGATGATAAACCGAATTCAAGGCCACGGCAACAATTCTGGCCATACTACAGGAGAGGCTAGTGGAAACACTAGTCATACTTCGGACTACTCCTACAAGTCTTTTGTAGGATGCAAACCTCCAAGTTTCACCGGAGTTGAAGGAGCTGTTGGACTGATCCAATGGCTAGAAAAGATGGAGAATACTCTGGACATTAGCAACTGTCCAGAACACCATAAAGTTCGCTATGCAGCTGGTTCATTCAGCAAGCGAGCACTTACATGGTGGAATGCTCAGATTCGAGCAAAGGGAAGAGATAAAGCAATGGCGATGCCATGGGCAGAATTTAAGCTCCTTCTGAGGAACGAGTTCTGTCCGAAACACGAACTGCAACTGCTGGAAACGGAACTCTCGAACCATGTAATGAAGGTAGCTGATCATATGACCTTCACCACTCGCTATCATGAGTTGGTAGCTTTGGTGCCAGAAATGGTACCAACATTGGAAAAGCTGATTGACCGTTATGTGGCGGGATTACCTTCATGCATCCAAAGTATCGTGTTGGCTGCTTATCCTGCTACTTTGGAGGCTGCTATCTCCCTATCAGCTAAACTTACCAAGGTGATGGTAAAGTCTGGAGTTTTGAAGGATGAGACTGGAACAACCAAAGCTGGAACTTCCAAGAAGTCGGATAAACGTCCGGCTAAGAAACAAAAAGTGGCAAGGAACTTTGCTGCCACTACTCAGGCCCCAATGCTTAATCAGCCACCACCACTGCAAGTCAGAAAGCCCTACACTGGCACTGCACCTTTGTGCAACACTTGCCAGTACCATCATGCGCCAAACTCTCAGTGCATGCAATGCACAAACTGTGGAAAGTTTGGCCACTGGGCAAACCGCTGCAGGAGCACGGGAGCTCCAAACAGAAACAACAATGCAGCCACTACTGCTGCTGCTACTGATCGCAGGTCTTGCTACAACTGTGGTGAACCTGGTCACTTCTCTCGGGATTGTCCCAAGAGAAATCAACAAAGGGCTCAAGCACCAAGAGGACGAGCCTTTCAAATAGGAGCTGCTGCAGCTAGACAAGACCCGAACGTCATTACGGGTACATTTCTTCTATCTGATTTCTATGCCTCTATATTATTTGATACTGGTGCGGATCAGAGTTTTATCTCATCCGATTTTGCTAGCCATCTTAATCATGTTGAGGAATCATTAGACTCCCCTTATACTATTGAGATAGCTAATGGCAAACAGATTACAGTTGACACAGTATTTAGGAATTGCCTACTAACACTTGGTGATCATACATTTTCCATCGACTTGATACCGATGGAGCTGGACAGTTTCGATATCATCATCGGAATGGATTGGCTATCTCTTAACCGAGTTGAGTTCATCTGTTCTGATAAACTACTACGTATTCCTATGGAGAACAATGAGGTCTTGGAGATTCGAGGAGATCAAGCGAAACGCAGTGTCAAGATAATTTCATGCATGAAAGCTCGCAAGTGCTTGAGAAAACAATGTGTTGCATTTTTAGCTCACGTGATTCAGAAGGACAAGAAAGAAATCAAGATTCAAGATGTGCCAATTGTGAGAGATTTTGCAGAAGTGTTTCCGGATGACTTACCGGGACTGCCACCCGAGAGAGCGGTGCAGTTCCGCATCGATTTGATTCCGGGAGCAACTCCTGTAGCCAAGTCTCCCTACAGACTCGCACCATCGGAGATGCAAGAGTTGTCCAACCAGTTGCAAGAACTTCTCGATAAAGGATTCATCCGACCGAGCTTTTCCCCGTGGGGAGCTCCGGTTCTTTTTGTTAAAAAGAAGGATGGAACTTTCAGGATGTGCATTGACTATCGAGAACTCAACAAACTCACCATCAAGAATCGATACCCGTTACCGAGGATTGATGATTTGTTTGATCAGTTACAAGGAGCACAGTACTTTTCAAAGATAGACCTGATATCAGGCTATCATCAGCTCCGGATTCAAGAGGAAGACATACCAAAGACGGCCTTCCGTACCCGATATGGTCATTACGAATTCATGGTGATGCCATTCGGATTGACGAACGCACCGGCTGTGTTCATGGACTTGATGAACCGGGTGTGCAAGCCGTATCTAGACCAGTTTGTTATCGTCTTTATTGATGATATACTGATTTATTCAAAGAACGAGAAGGAACATGAGCAACACCTCAAGACAGTTTTGGAGCTTCTGAAAGAAGAACGACTCTATGCCAAATTCTCCAAGTGCGAATTTTGGCTAAGTGAAGTTCAGTTCTTGGGTCACGTGATTAACAGTAATGGTATTCACGTGGATCCTGCCAAGATTGAAGCAATCAAGAACTGGGATGTGCCTACAACACCAACAGAGATTCGATCATTCTTGGGATTGGCAGGTTATTACAGGAGATTCATTTCGAATTTCTCTAAGATAGCTTTACCTCTCACCAAGCTCACACAGAAGTCTGAACCTTTTGTGTGGACTCAGAAACAAGAAGAGGCATTCCAGACATTGAAACAAAGATTGTGCAATGCTCCAATCTTAACACTCCCAGAAGGCAATGATGACTTTGTAGTTTATTGTGATGCTTCCCATCAGGGACTCGGATGTGTTTTAATGCAACGAGACAAAGTCATTGCTTATGCCTCACGACAGCTGAAGATACACGAGAAGAATTACACGACACACGATCTTGAACTGGGAGCTGTTGTATTTGCATTAAAGATTTGGAGACACTACCTTTATGGTACTAAGTGCACTATCTTCACAGATCACAAGAGTTTACAGCACATATTTGATCAGAAGGAGCTTAACATGAGACAGAGACGTTGGGTTGAGCTCCTGAACGATTACGATTGTGTGATCAAATACCATCCGGGCAAAGCAAATGTTGTTGCAGATGCTTTGAGCCGGAAGGAAAGAGTCAAACCCTTACGCGTTCGCGCCATGGGAATGACTGTGCAAACAAGTTTGAGAGATCATATTTTACAAGCACAACAAGAGGCCGTGGCAAGAGACAATCTGAAACGCGAGCTCGATTGTGGAGCCGAGAAACATTTCAAGACAAAACAAGATGGAGTTATCTATTATCTGGATCGTGTTTGGATTCCAGCAGTAGATGAACTTCGGACACTCATACTTGACGAGGCACACAAGACACGTTACTCAGTTCATCCTGGTGCCGATAAAATGTATCAAGATCTTAGGTCATTTTATTGGTGGCCGGGTATGAGGAAAGATGTTGCCACTTATGTTGGCAAATGCATCACATGTGCCAAGGTCAAAGCAGAACACCAGAAACCTTCGGGTTTGCTGGAACAACCGGAGATACCACAATGGAAGTGGGAACAAATAGCTATGGATTTCATTACCAAGCTACCCCGCACTTCCAGCGGATACGATTCTATTTGGGTCATCATTGATCGATTGACCAAGTCCGCACACTTCTTGCCGATCAGAGAGACGTACAAGATGGAGAAACTTGCAAGACTATACATTGATGAAATAGTAGTGAGGCACGGGGTGCCATTGTCTATTATTTCCGACCGGGACAGTCGATTTACTTCGCGGTTCTGGCAATCATTGCAACAATCCTTAGGGACAAGTGTTAACTTGAGCACTGCTTATCATCCACAAACGGATGGACAAAGCGAGCGCACCATTCAAACCCTAGAGGATATGTTGAGAACATGCATCCTTGACTTCGGTGGAAGTTGGGATACTCATTTACCACTCATTGAGTTCTCCTACAACAATAGCTACCACAGCAGTATTGGATGTGCTCCGTTTGAAGCACTCTATGGTAGAAAATGTCGGTCTCCAATTTGTTGGACCGAAGTGGGAGACAACAGAATCACTGGGCCCGAACTTATTCAGGAAACTACTGATAAGATTGCCCAGATACAACAACGATTACAAGCAACACGTAGCCGCCAAAAGAGTTACGCAGACAAACGGCGCAAGCCTTTGGAATTCGATGTGGGTGACCGAGTCATGTTGAAAGTGTCCCCATGGAAAGGCGTAGTCCAGTTTGGGGCTAAAGGCAAGCTAGCACCTCGGTATGTTGGACCGTTTGAGATTACTCAACGCATAGGTCCTGTGGCATATAGACTCAGACTCCCTGATGAACTCAGTGGAGTACACGATGTGTTTCATGTATCAAATCTCAAGAGGTGTCTAGCAGATGAAACATTGATCATACCGTTGGAAGAGATACAGATTGATGAACAACTACATTTTATCGAAGAACCTGTAGAGATTATGGAACGTGAAGTCAAGAGACTGAAACGAAGCCGTATCCCTATTGTAAAGGTTCGATGGAACTCCAAGCGTGGACCAGAGTTTACCTGGGAACGTGAGGACAACATGAAAGCAAAGTATCCCCAACTGTTCGAGAATTGAAGCCCGACTTTGATGCTTAAATTTCGGGACGAAATTTCTTTAACAAGGGGAGACTGTAACAGCAAGTGCCAGATCGTCCGGCAAGTCCGTACGGTATGCGTACTTTCACTTTATACTACGTGTATATACAAGATTATGAACAGT
This sequence comes from Mikania micrantha, assembly GCA_009363875.1. Taxonomy (NCBI): domain Eukaryota; kingdom Viridiplantae; phylum Streptophyta; class Magnoliopsida; order Asterales; family Asteraceae; genus Mikania; species Mikania micrantha. Next base: position 61,170,919 of record CM018686.1, on the reverse strand, counting down.
AAATGTATTATGTGAATTCAATATACAATACACAAGTTGTACGTATTTCTGTGAAAACTGAAATACAATAAGTACAACGTACATTTGAACATTAGTTGTGTGTATTTGAGTGAAAACTTAAGTACAGTTGACACAACTATTCACAAGAAACAACAAGTGTTCAAGTAACAGCGAAAACATATCGGTTGCGATCTGATGTCCACAGATGACAGGAATCAGATGGCCGACAAGACAGTTCAAAAACAATGTGAAACATGGAGTTTAGTTGAGTCCGGCAGTGAGGAAACACAAAACAAGCACAATTGCAGTGTTATTTCGGAATAATAAACTGGCAGCGTGTTTGCGTGAGTGACGATTCACACAAACATATCTGGGAGTTTAGAGTTCTGAAATAATGACTGATAAGTAGAAAACAAAAGTCAGAAAGCAAAACCATCGTCGTAATTGTTCGGGTGACGATTCGAACGAATACGCGCGAAGGCGACGTGTTCTGACGAAACGATAACAAAAACTCGACACGAACGATTTTAAATTATTAAAATTAAATAAATAACATTTTTACAATTTTGAAACTCATCAAATAATTAAATTAAATTCTTTTATTTAATCTATTTAAATTACGCGTAATTTTTCCGGAAACGTACGAATTTACGAACCGAGCAACAAAACGAACCCGAACACCCTCGGGGTATAAATACCCTTAAATGAGTCAAAATCCCTCATTTCACACTTCATCTTCTTCTCCACAAACCAAAATCCCGGATTTATCAAACCACCCCACCATTTTTACACACCTTCTTTCTTCCATAACTCTCTCATTTCTCAACCAAATCACCCTATTCTTGAACCTACTTGAAGCTCTCATCATCCTCTACAAGTGGGTACCAAGAATCGGCTCTAACAGCCACTGGATCGAGGTAAAAGTCGAGATTAAAAGTACGAAAATTAGGGTTTTCACCCTTTGTTTTGTTCTTGAACTTAAACCGACTTCTAAGCCACCCCACCGACTCCACAACCCTCAAACACCAAACCCCACTTGTTCCTATCCTCGTACATCACCAAAACCACCTTTGGATCGCACCCTTGGCCGACCCACAACACAGGTGGCCGAATGACCAGCCTAGGCCGAATGGCCGGCTGTGGTCGAATGGCCTTGTGGCCGCATGGCTTCATCCGGTTTTTCCTTCATTCGTCTGGCACCCATTCGCAGCCTCCTCTTTCGCAGCCCCCTCCTTCGGCCAACACCCAACCCTCATTCGGCAGTCCATGCCATTCGCAGCCTGCCTCATTCGATGGCCAGGCCCCATTCGCCATGAATCCTTATTCGACCATGTGTCATTCGAACATCTTCATTCGGCAGTACCTTTAGTCGGCAGCCCCATTCGGCCAAGACCTCTATACGGCCACTGTCTTGGCCCAAGGCCCCGTCATGGCCCAACAGCTCCACATCAAGGCCCACAACTATTTCAGCCCAGCTAACACAGGCCCAAGCTCTATTTCAGTTCAACTTGACCCAAAATGAACTATTTTGATCATAAAACCTGTTTGGAATGAAGTTGGCCCATAGAATTAACTCACACAAGCCCAAATGGCCCATATTTCCCTTGAATTGGGCCCACAATAGTTTCGGCCCAATTGATCCAGGCCCATGTTGGCCCAACACTTATTGTGCTCAGGGCCTGAGAGAAATCCCTTGGGGCCCAACAATTTCGGCCCATGGCCCACAAAATGTGATTCAAGGCCACAATCTTGGCCAAAAGCCCAAATTCGAGGCCCACGATTGTTTCAACCCATGTAAGCAGGGCCCAGCTTGGCCCATGAACTTTATTGATGAAGGCCCGAGACAAAACCCATTGGGCCCAGCCAAATCCACCCGAGGCCCACCTAGACTAATCCAAGGCCTATTTGAGGCCCTTGTCTTCATTTTGAGAGCCACTTGTTCAGTTACTTGGTCAATAACCTAATTCTGGCCCAACCATGGTTCCTACAGTTCATTTTAATCTTTGGCCCGACAAATCTTGATTGGGCCCACATAGGGCCCAACAATTTCTCATCATGGCCCAATGGAGGCCCACAAGGCCACTTATTCACTAGGCCTCTTAGCAATTGATCAAGCTTTCGTATTGCCACACCGTATATCACTGATTCACATGTTCTAAAATGGTCAAACACTCTTAGTGGTTCAAGAACAGACCAAGGCCCATAGGTTTGGGCCTAGGGCCCAACAAATTACCTAGAGGCCCAACATAGGACTTGGTCACATAGTTCGGTCTACACATCATTTCAAACCATCGGGTTTAACATATTTCATAAGATCAAAGTGTACAATTACAAGAATGAGTCAAGTCAAAGATTACAAGATAATAACTCATAAGGTTTTTAACTTAAAACCTGCATAAGAGACCGAACGGTGATCATGACCAAGTCTTACGCGTGAAAGCCAACTTAGGGCTAACACCCACACATACACACCCAAAAGTCTATTAGGTTATACTTACAAGTTACAACAAATCAATACAGGATCGTGAACACAACGAATTCAAACGAGAGCGCGTGCATTCACATATAAGCTAAGTCAACCCTCAACAACTACAAGGTGAGTTCATATGCCCCTTTTCTTTAATCTTTACTGATTTTAAACTATCGGGGCTGAGAAACATGCTTTACTTTTATTTATTTAAAAGTTTTGCTTACATATTGTTAATACTTTGATTATTTGATATTAAATTGCTTATTATCATAAATCATTGTATGCATGCTTGTCTGAATTCAAGATTACAGGAAAGATAAGATGATGATGATATTTTTAATATCATAACTCATCGATACAATAGAATAACTTAGTAGTAAGTTGACTCTTACAACACTTAGTTATTCTTACAAGAAATGATATTGTAACCATTACAAGGAAACATGATGACATGATTACAAGAGCAAAACACAAGAATGATATAAAGATAATATATCTTTACTACATCATTCAATACAAGAGTTAAATAAGTGTAATAAGACTAGATCTTATAATACTTAATCTTACAACTCAACACATATTACAAGAAGAACAAGGAACATGGAATGATAATCATGATAACATAATTTCATGATAACAACATCATTCACTCAATTAATTAACATAACTTAATAAGACTAGTTCTTATTTAACTTTGTTAATATCACGGAGAACATATTACAATGAGAACAAGAGTACAAGTGAATACAATTACAATTAGTTACATTTGACCTGTTTGCATTATATCACTTCAATCATGTGCCAATTTGTTCAAGTGATCATGTAAGTCCCTTAAATTCGCTGACCAGTTAGTTTGACGTGACTAAACCGACGATAGCATAGTGGTACCATAGGTTTGACAAACCTCTAGCTTGTAGGGCTAGTATGTTGATCGTAACAATTCATTGGCCGGTAACGTATGACCGGTGACAGGGCGACCTCAAGTCAGGTTCTGGTAAGCGACACATGGTGATATTAATCTACAGTGATAAGTAATTAATCCAGCGAGAACCCTATTGACTAGTAGGTTGAGAAGGTGATCTGCTCTCATGTGACACTACTAGTAATAGATTTCGTTAAGGACAATAGACATGCAAAGTGGTAGAGATAAATCGGATGCATTGAAATCTGATTACGTGAGGATTTCAATGGATTCCTTTTAGGCTCTATGCACTATGGTTCAAGAACAAGTTGCAAGGGGTTAACTCACACTCTTAATATTTAATAGAGTATCATCAGTTAACCCACCTCAAGTATAGAATAATACAAGGACAAGATTATATTAATCTAAAATTCCTTAATACATCGAGGGTTATCAATACTTCGGTTTGATAATTAAAACCCATACAATATATTATTCTATCATCAATACAATAACTGAATACATCTCAAGTACGATGAATAAGCGGGGAAATGGAAATCTTTAGTTGTATCGCAAGTGGTGTGGAACTTGACTGAGTATGTGGTGGGATAGCGTCTGGGCTTGACCCTTTCAGGATTCCCTATATATAAGCATACTTGATCAGGTGATACACTACTTGTACATATAACTAAGGAGAGGCCATTGGGTGGTACAGATGAAACAATTATTACAAGCAACAACTATGACATTGTGGATGTGTGCATGATCAATTCAATGGTTTTCAATTTACTTACTTATGAACTCACCAACCTAGTGTTGACTTTGTTTAAATGCATGTTTTCTCAGGTGACGGACAGGTGTAGACACTATATGCAAATGATAAGCTAGTGGGCTTATAGAAGACCTAGCCTTCTTTTGGTTGCATACATTTTGATATGACAGAACTTTGAATCACTTTTGTATATCTTGTACAGTTCAAGATATAAGCTCAATGATTCTTTTTGATTAGATTTACTTAGTTAAATTATGATGTACAATGTAATTTAACTTTGTAATTCTATTTCATGTCATGATTAGCATTTCTCATTTATATATCATGTGCTATGTAAACAATCTGATCAATTGATTATCACTCCAAGATATCGCGCCCCGGGAACCTTCCGCCCGACGGGAAAACCCGATCCGTTCCTGCCGGCCCTGGGTGTGACACCTGTACCTGCATCTTCAACCTCGAACAACCACTACTCCCGAACTGTGTAGTGCCGCTGTTGTGCCAGAACTTACCATCGAAGGTATAAGGCCGACCCTACTATGATTCTAGGCCGGTTTTCTTGAGTCGGGTGACAAAAACACACACAAAAACCCTAATTTCCGGATTATTCAAGCATCATTATCTCGAGTTTGTCCGGATAAAACCTCAGATCCTTTGTACTTCCGTGTAGAGGATGTCGAGAGCTTCGCGAGGACACCAAGAACACCTAAATCCGTCAAGAAACGAAGGAGATACGCGCGTTTGAAGTTTGATCTTTCTAGTGAGAAGGTGGAGAACGAAAATCTAGAGAGAGAAGGGCTTGTGGCTGGAAATTATGAGAGAAATAGCCTTCTTTAAGGCTTTTATAGTCCGAGCGGTATTCGGGTTTGTTTCGGTTATTCGGTTTGCGTTTCCAGAACGTAACGCGCATTTTACGCGTTTTAAATAAAATAGTTATTATTCTCATCATTTTGATGAGTTTCAAAATTGTAAAAATGTAAAATAATTTATTTCAATTATTTTTATTCTTCGTTCGTTGTCAGATCGTTAAACAAATACAATTACGTGTATACCCGCAATCGCGTCCGTTTTTCGATCGTATTATTTATTTATTGTCGTTTAATCGTAATTATAAGTTCAACATTCGTATCATTATGGATCGTCACCCATAACTATACTCAGTCTCGCTTACGCATCACGATTTTTGTTTGATTAATTCGTTTGTCATACTATTCGTCTAAACACTACGCACTAACACTATCCCATTATACTGAACGCAGTATATGTATAGGGCGTACCCCAGAGTCCAGCTACCTGCCTTATCTGACGCCGTCACACCACTGTTTCGATATAATACGATACTGTTCTTGCCTAGCGAAATCGATTGTAAATAAATAATACATACTTGTTCCTATTTAATTCAGATCCTATCACATACAAACACAATCATGAACATATGAATCACATTGACTGATTGGACATAAATACACATTGTTCTAACACTGTTTACGACTACCATGACTAAATGTACACATGTTACAATTACAAGGTTGGGATTCATATACTTGAACTGACACCCTATATTCTGATATCCTTTGGTGGTGGGAATGAAGATTAAGATTACTAATCGTACGGGGAGCCTGATTAGAGAGGGAGAAGATAAATGTAAGCTATGGAACTTCAAGAAGATTGTTTTGGGTTTGATAAGTGGAATAAAGATAGTTTCACAATTTGTTGCGGTGAAAGAAGTATGAATTTCATCTACACAAGTTCATTTTTATTGTTCATATTTGTTTCATCATACTTCTGCATTGGCTTACATTTATCTAACCAAATATGGGGAGACTGTTGGGTCTAGAAAAATCAAGACCAACGGTTAATTTGGATAGATGGAATGTAAACAAGAAGTATTATGTATTTGTTGATTAGGGAGCAACGAGTCACCGCACGAGCCACTAAAGACTCAAGATTTCGAAGACACTTGATGTCCAAAAGACCCGAATACCACAACAAATGATAAAGCTTAATTTAATATTTATTATTTATTATCATTTTGTTGTATTTGTTGTTTTAAGGGTTTTAGGTCATGTAATAGTATAAATAGAGATTATTCTCTATTTTGTAACATAATTGGACAAGAGAGTGTTGAGAGTGTGCTTCAATGTAGTCTTGAGAGCTCTCCCCCATGAACTTCATGGATTCTTTATCTATGGAGTTTGAGAGCATGTGAGGGGAAGGTAATGTAATCTTGTTGACTAATGAATCTTTTTTTAGTCATTACATTACATCTTAGATTCGTTCTTGGTGTGTTCTTCAACATTTTCATCCATCTTCAAAACTTTCTCTGTTCATGTTATGCTTAATCTTCACAAATCAGGTAGGTCATATTTCGCAACCGTTTTTACACATTTTAAAGATAAAAACACTCGTTTTTATGAAATATTTTTTTAAAAAAATATTACTGTATATAAAAGTTATAAAAATTTAAAATAGGTGTGGAGAGTGATAATGATTAAATTACCCTTCAACATTTTTTCCCTCTAAAATTTTAAATTTTTCAGCTTAAATTTGATCTCATTATCTAATTGTCAATTGTCGTTCTTAGACTTTTTAAGATAAGGAGCCTATTTAGTTGAACCTAACCCTAAAAACATATTATGTATTTTTAAAGATCTTAATTTATTAAAATAAATAGACCAATGAGGCATTGCCTCAATGGTACCACGAGATTCTTTCAAATGGGATGTCTTGGGTTAAAATCCCTATCGCAGCGAAAAAAGGGTCTGACGGGGTCAGGGGGTTTTCCTAGTGGGGTTTCTTCGTGGGTGGTTGTGGTGGCTCATGGGAGGTCCAGGTAACTAGACCTTGGTGACATGGCCTAGAAACCGTTGGTTCACACGATTGAGACATTCGTCGTTTAAAAAAAATTAAAATAGATAGAATAAATTAATATAATATTCAGAGTTTAATATAAGTTTCTAAGTAATTTATTAAGAGAGCATAACCAGTGTTATACTTAGGGGTGTTCAAATTCGGATATCCGGATATTCGGATATCCGAAATCAAAAAAAATAATAATAAAAAACTTTAAAAAAGTATATATTTCGGATACCCAAATATCCGAAAATTATCCGGATCGAAAATTATCCGGATATCAGAAAAATATCCGGATATCCGAAAAAAGTATCCGGATATCCGAAAAAAAAACTATTTCGAATATCGGAACTATCCGAAAATTTTCAAATTTGGTATCTGAATCCGAATCCGAAATTTCGGATATCCGAACTTCCGGATATCCTATTTTTTCGGATATTTCGGATTCGGATACGGATACGGATTTTTTTGAACACATCTAGTTATACTCCTTAAGCTTATCAATTTCTAGATTGAATATTAATTGTCATCGCGGTAAATGAATATTCGAAAACAAAAACGAATATGAATCCATAAAATGCCAATCTGATGCAATATCACAATAGATACATATTTATAAAGTATAAACAAGTGCCATAGTGATCAATTCAATATAGTCAAGTCTTCTAATAGATTTAGGTTTCTTATAATACAGAAACATTTCAAAGAAATTATGGTTATAAGATTTAAATATTACTAACTTAACATGTTGACCGGCAATATTTTCAACAGAGTTTCTGGTGTCATTCTATTATGCTATGCACGTCATAAAAAAAGTACCAACTTTAACATGTTGACCGGCAATACTTTCAACTGAGCAAATATTTAGTGATACTCACAACTTTCAACATAGTTTCTGGTGTCATTCTATTATGCTATACACGTCGTCAAAAAAGTGCCAAATGGAGTGTCAATGGAAATTTGTTGAAAGTTGGGAGTGACACTATATATTTTTTCAGTTGGGAGTACTGCCGACCAACATGTTAAAGTTGAGAGTATTTATATCCCATAACCCAAGAAATTAATATAAGAACGAAACCTGGATTTTTTTTTAATAAGGATTCATTACCCAAAATATGAGTATGGTTGGTTGGTTGCCTATTTATAGAATTACAATTGAAGAAGTTAACATAAACTAATCCATTACTTAAAAGGTTACCTTTTGATGTTTTATAGTCTCTGAATGGTTAATATGTAACTTTAAGTTAAATGATTAAAAATGTATATCTTAATGTTACATATTAACATTCAGACTTAAAGTTATGTCTTAATTATTTTAGATGTTATAAACCATTAAGAGGTAGCTTTTTAATAACCACTAAAAGGCTACCAAACAACCCATAATGAAATATGAACATTTTGTGATTGATGTGTCAAGGATGAAAAGTTAAATTTTCTTGTAGTTTAAACAAATTGAAAAGTTTTCCATAAAATAATCCGCTTCACATATAATAACAATTTTCGTATGTAAATGAGAGCAACTTTAAAGACACATTGATTAATTTTGTTGAAGTGTGTCTCATGTATTGTATGTTCAAGTTTTGAAATTCAAAGGTCTAATCAATGATTTATAATTAATTAGAGCATATATTTAGCTTGCAATTGATCAACAACTTTAGAATATATAATGTTTAGTTTTTCAATTGTATATAAATGTTTCTAAAAGGAAATAAAAAAAAGTAACATTGCTGCAATATGTATCTTTACCTAACTAAGAACTATCGCGAATATAGAATAAAATTTGATTGAAATTTTTATCTTGACGGTGATCAACTTGACTTTGGTTGATCTTTCTTGGCGTTACAAAAGTTGCACTTAGCAAGTACATCTAAAGCTAATGAGCTTCTAGCTCAACTTGCACTCAATGATTCTCATAAAGCTTAGGCTTTGTGAGGTCATGGGTTCAAATCCTGACCAAAGCGGTAAGTAGGAGGTTTTACCACATAGTGGGTTTCCTCCTGAGGAGCAGGTGGACTTGCTTGATTCAGCGGTCGCCCAACACTTGGACTTTAGATACCGAGGAGTTGATAGCGGACTGTGGTCGCAACGTGTGAGTTGTTGGGTCCGAAATCCATTTGTGCTATGAAGAGACATGCCGCTAAACCCTAGTTAGCTGTTAAAAAAAGCAAGTACCTATAAAAGGAAATCAAATTACATTGAAATTTGTGTAAAGACAGATGGTCAATCTCAAGGAATTGTGCAAGATATTGAGAAAGTATTTCTTTATACCTTTTGCTTTAATATAACAATATGTTTAAATGGCATCCGATGTTTCTTTCAAGATTGCAACTTTGTTATGTAAAATATTGAGTGAATTTTGAATTGAGTTATTAACAATGGGTATATAATCATGAGTTTCATTCAATTAATGGGTTTTTTACCAATGAGTCATTGCCTCAATGGTACCTCAAGATTTTTCAAAATGGGAGGTCTTGGGTTCAAATCCCTTCCGCAGCGAAAAATGGGTCTGAGGGGGGTTAGGGGGTTTTCCCAGTGGGGTTTCCTCCTGGGGTGGTTGTGATGGCTCATGGAAGATCCAGGTAACTAGACCTTGGTGACATGACCTGAAAACAGTGGGTTCACACGATTGAGATATTCGCTATTAAAAAAAATTAACGAGTATTTGTAATGCAACCAAACTTTGATATTTTTCTAATTTGATGATGTTACTACTAATGAGGGTCCATGATTAAACAAAACCAACTAGTTGCAGGGGTCTACAAACCTGGGATGAGAAAATAACAGTTCATGGGATTAAGGAAATCTTAGCATTAAATGACAGTTAAAGCTGAAATGCCTTTGTAGGAGAGAGAACTTTTGTAATCTTAATTCTTAACAAAATTGATTTATAAAAAGGTTTTCTAGTCTAATGATACTTCATTTACTTCTTTATAAGAGGTCTTGGGTTCGAATCCGGGTCGAAACATATTTGTTAAGGCAAGGTCAGGGGGTTTACCTAGTTGTGGGGTTCCTCCTGGGTTGGGCTTGGCGTACGCCCCACTACCCCAGAACGTTAAATCCGAGGGACGGTTGAAATCTCGTTTTGGGAGTCGTCGTACCAAGCCGTTCAAAAAAACAAAAAATAAAATTGATTTTAAGAATAAAGACAATAATGCACTTGATGCAAGTTAATCTGCTCAAACAATATTATAAATATCAATGTTATTCTGGATGTTAAGAAAAATATTATAGTTTTTTTTTCTATTTGTTTATAATAATTAATTTTTATTTGAGTGAGAGATGAACTTTCAAAATATATATGGCTGCCAATTAAGCAAAATAGAAAATTTAATTATTTGTGTGAAATTCATTATTCAACCTTGAATGTAAAATTTCTTCTAAGAAAAAAAATTGTTTTTATTCTTTAAGTATTTGTTATTGTTGGTTGAAAAGAAGGAATATGAAGGATGTAATTATTTAAAAGTTGGAATTACCAATAAGGGAGTGCCTCAATGGTATCCTGAGATTCTTTCAAATGGGAGGTCTTGAATTCAAAACCCTCCCGCATGGGGTTTCCTCCTAGGGTGATTGTGGTGGCTCATGGGAGGTCCAGATAACTAGACCTTGGTAACATGGGTTGGAAACAGTGAGCTCACACGATTAAGACCTTTGCCGTTGAAAAAAAAATTTAATGTTGGAATTACGACATGGCTGCAGGCTTTATTGTTTTTACATATTATGCTTTTACTAAATTTCATTTCTTTAAATAATAAATATTCTTTATGATATTCATTTTGGAGTTGATAGCCTTATTTTATCAATATGATGTGATCCAAATAATGGTAATATGTGTGTATGTGTATTGTATTGTATTTTGTAAGAGAAGAATCATTTTAAAGATAACAAAGGGGGCAACCCTCCCTTCTAATACGAGACTAGCTTATTTAATAAAGACATTGTCTCTTGAAAAGAACGTATTAGGTTTAATTTTGTAAAAACATAACTAAGTTTTAATTTTATTTTAATCAAGTCACTTAAACATAGTTTTGTCTCCTTCAAATAACTTAAGTTTATTTTATGTTTCAATTACAAACACACTAGTATAACACGTGCGCGATGCAGCGGGAAACACAACACTTAAGTTGTGATTTTAAAGTCTTGCATGATTCGTTTTTGAGTCATCACCACAATAAAATGAATTTTTTTTAACTTAGTAGTTAATTAAAAATGACTTTAACTTATAATATAAAAGGCCAAATGTGGTAAAAATGTCATGATGTGATTAATTTGTTTTGAGGGGTTTTCTTTTATAATCACTCTATCTCACATAAATTATTATAAGCTACCAATGTGGGACAAAGTGAAAGTAGAAAAAAACTTTTAAATTAGATTTAAAAAGTTGTACCATATTCTATAAGAGTTGTAAAGCTCTTAATTTTAAGAGATTTAAATGGTGAACGCCACCTTTAGGCGCCACTCACCGACCAGTCACACGGCCAACATGAGGGAGGTAAATCGCGTGACCTAGGGAAAATTGGGTGATGCCGAGCTTTGAACCCTAGACCTCCTTTATGGATTCCCACCCCTACCATTAAGCCAAGTAAATTACTCTTTTGTCCTTTTAATATGTATTATATAGTAGTATAGATATATATTGACTTATTCCACTACAAACCATTAAATATGAAGAAACCAAAAGAACTAATTTTGAACCACATGTTTTAGGGGTATACAAGTAATTTTCCTTTAAAATAGGGGAAATTACTATTATACTCTTTAAACTTATGGCTAGATATGTTTCTTTTAGTTTTCAAGTTGCAATAGTTCTAATTTGAACATCCCATATATATATAACTTGTAACCATAATTTTTTTTATTTGATTGTATGATGACATGGAAATAATCTGGATTTAAAAAAAATCTCAATTTTTTTTTACAAATTGCAACAATTTAAAAGAATTTGGGAATATTTAAAAAAAAAGATTAAAATATTTTGTTGATTACAAAAAAACACAAAACACCTAAATTGATCTAAAATGCATCTAAAAGCTCCAAACAAGTCCTAAATTCATCTAAAAATTACCTATAAAGTCTAAATGGACAAAAATACCCCAAAATACTTTTATACGAACCAAAATTACCTGTTATCTAGTTTTTTTGTCTACTATTAAAACATAAATCAAACTTAACTTACCTAATTGAAACAAAACAAAGTTTCAATGATTTAATTTGAACAAAATCAAAAATTGGTTATGTTTTCATAACATTTTCCCTATATATTATTATAGTTGATGTTTACGTAGTTTTTCATTTCTCATATTTTTACCATGCTCGATCCTCGTAATTACTAAAAGTTTAACATTTTATTGATCCAAACCGAGCAAACACGAGTTTCTAACCTATTTATTATATACGTTTGTCTATTAACTAATCTCATTTAAGAATTAACTTATCTTTATACATGATTTAAGAAAGAAAAAATAGGCATTTCTAAATTTAAAATCAATTGAAGCCTTTCCGTCTTTCATGCGCGGTTAAACAAAACGGTCAAGACCCTTTCCTACGAAAATTGCAATGTTTTCAAAACCGGACCGGTCTCTTTACCGGTCAGAGGTCCGACTGGTCGGACCGATCGAACCAGATTTAAGAACCGGATGATTTTATAAACATTTTATAAATATATATATATATATATATAGGGTGAGGTTATAGTAAAAAGACTTAGATTGGTGAGAAGTGTGAGAAGGATTATAGGCCTTAGATCTACAATTTAATGGTTGAGATCAAAGTTGTATTAAGAAAGTTAGTGAAAGGGTATTTTAGTCATAGACACTTTTGTTGACTTTTTTATCATGTTCCCCCCATTTTTTTAAACGGTCATAACTTTTATATACGATATTATTTTTTAAAAAACTACACCCAAAAAACGAGCATTTTTTAATCTTTAAAACGAGTATAATATTGTTATATAAAAAATAAAAAAATAGGTTTTCCTTCACCTTTGATATTTTGTAATGCGTCATTGTGTCTTTTGTCTGTTATTGTGTCTTTTTGTTTGTGATTGTTTCTTTTTGTTCGTCATTGTGTCTTATTATTTTTTATAAAATGATGAGCTTTAAAAATAATAATACGAAACCACACAATCACGTACTTTTTATGTATTAATCATAATGATAAAACAACAACAAATTTATCTTTTACATAAAAAACAATGATAAGATATAATCAAATTGTCAAAAACATAACACAATGACCTGAACGTAAAACACAATGATAAGCATATTACATAATGACCTGAATGTAAAACATAAGGATACGTATATTACACAATTACCTGAACGTAAAACAAAATAATGAGTATATTACACAATGACCTGAACGTAAAACACAATGATGTGTATATTACACAATATAAAGATAAATACAATGATGAATATATTACACAATGACCTGAACGTAAGACACAATGATGACTATATTACATAATTTTCTGAAAATAAAACACAATGATTAATATATTACACAATGACCTGAATGAAAGACACAATGATAAGTATATTACACAATCGTCTAAAAATAAACACAATGATGAATATATTATACAATGACCTAAACATAAAATACAATGATCAAAATTTATTTTTCAAAAAATAAAGACAATTTATGTTTTTTAAAGTTATGAGTTTTAAAAACATAATGATGAAATAACACAATTATGTACTTTTAATACATAAAACATAAAAAATAAATAAGAACAATTTATTTAATGCATAAAAACAATAACAAAATACCAAAATATGATATAAAAAAATTAAATGCAATAATTAACAAATTAAACGCAATGACCTAAAGCATTAAACACAATGAGTTAAAGCATTAAAAACAATGATTTTAAGTTTTAAACACAATGACCAAAATACCCTTTTTATTAAATTAAAGAAATGCCACTTGTCAATTTCACAATCATTCTCACACTTCTCACCAATCTCACCATATATATATATATATATAAGTCTAAGGATTTCTATAGTTTTCTTAATGATAAAGAATTTGTAATAGAATGATTTATAGTCTAGGTGGGGATAATTAGGGGTGTAAATGAACCGAGCCGAGCCGAGCCGAGCCGATCTCAAGCTCGTTAAGGCTTGAGCTCGGCTCGGCTTGTTTAAATTTTATTTATTTAATTTATTTACTTTAATTACTAATTTAATTATATTTATAATTATATTTTCTAAATTTAACATAAAATATTTTATTTACATATATTTATCATAATTTTATATATAAAAATAATTAATTTTATAAATAAACACTTAATATAATAAATAAAAATTATATATTCAGAAAGCTCGTTAAGGCTCGCGGCCGGCTCAAGCTCGATATGTAAAGCTCGGGCTCGATAAGTAAACGAGCCATATTTTTGGGCTCGAGCTCGGGCTCGTTAAGGCTCGGCTCGTTCAAGCTTTTTACCTATCCGATCCCGAGTATTTCACGAGCTACCTTGTTTCGTTTACACCCCTAACTAAAAGGATTTATTTGGTAATTTAAATAAATACTTCTATACATTTTATCAATGAACAATAAATAATATATTAATAATATTTTTTAAATTTGTAGTTGTTAGTAACTAAAAAAGTAAAAAGTATACAATGATGTTTTGATTAGCTTTATATTTTAATTAAAGTAAATTACTAATATGATCTATGTGATTTTCTAATATTTCACTCTTGATCTATAGGTTTTATAAATTACCATATGATCTCAAACTTCAAACATTTTTAACACATACTTCTTATGTCATCATATTACCCTCACATACTTGATCAAATTACCCTCATATAAAGATTATATATATTACAAATGTTAAAAGTTTGACACCATATGTATAATTTATGAAACATAAAGACCAACATTGAAATACTATCAAACTACAGTGACCATCTCGGTAATTAACTCTTTTAATTATATCATATTTAAATAACGTTAAATAATATGTGTGTGTGTGTACGTATAGAATATACATAATCAATAAAAATAATTTATTTATATAAAGATTATTTTCCAAATAATAACTTTAGAAAATATTTTTAAGTTTTAAAAAGATCCAAAAATTATAATTTTATATTTATGATAATTTAAGTATATTTTGGATTGAAATACAATTTTCATAAAATTTAATTATATATATATATATAGGAGAAGGTGAGAGGCCCCGAACCCCTCAGTTGGCAAACATCAAACCCATACTCTTTAGATCATATTTACATTATCATAGCAGCGGAATTTAAGGCGATTACATAAAGTATCATACAAACCTAAACAAACATTAGTACAAAGCTCATATCTTTATTAGGTTTATAACATAGCCAGTCTACGCCAGGGGTAGTCTTCAATATATGCCATGAGCCTTCCTGGTCTCCTTTCTCAAATCATTCAACCTGATATGCATGCTAAACAAGTCAGCTTTCGCTGGTGAGTTCTAAGTTAACTTTTCATAAAAGTTAAATCTTTAATATACATAAAACATTAGCCTTCACTGCCGACCGAAGTCAACAGTCTCAATCATAATAAACATAAAACATTTCATATACATAACATACATGACATCATAACATCAATCATATAGTACATAAATGTAGCCTGTTCTGTTGACAGAAGTCAACACGCTTGCACAAGACGTATTAAACTGGCGACACACAGTCGACAGGCCTGTTCTTTCACAGGACTTATGCCTGTTCTTTCACAGGACTTATGCCTGTTCCTTTCACAGGACTTATGCCTGATCTTTCACAGGACTTATGCCTGTTCTTTCACAGGACTTATGCCTGTTCCTTTCACAGGACTTATGCATGTTCCTTTCACAGGACTTATTAAACCATCAACCGAAATTGACGGCTCATACCGGTACAAGACTTCTTGACATACATCATTCATACATAACATGGTTTAAATCATTTAAACCATCATAATCATAAACCATTATAATCATAAATCATTATCCGCACCACAGTGCTCAACATTTGCCCAACCGCAGCCGGGACTTCAAAATCGCATTTTCTAATTAACCTCGGCCGAGACTTTTAAAATCATTCATTTCTCAACCGTAGTTGAGTCTTTAAAACATCCTTGACATCTCAGCTGAGGTTCTTAAAATCATTTACTTCTCAACTGTAGTTGAGACTTAAAGCATTATTTACTTTAAAACGTTCTTTACTTGAAAACATTCTTTACCTTACCTTAATCAGGTTAATGTCACTTTCATACAAAAACTTTACAACTTGAAACATTATTTACTTTAACACATTCTCTTATCTGACCGTAGCCGTATAAAGCAATCATTTACCTAAAATAACTTTATAACATGCATATCAGCCCTAAAACATTAAAATAGTAAAAGAGGGCTCATAGAACTCACTCGATGTCTTACTGTAGCAAGATCCCTCGTAAACTGGTACTAACAGTATAATTCTGCATTAATTTATACTTAATAAGTCATTTATGTTTTAACCTACTGATTAGATCTTTCTGAACGTTCAATGTCAAAGACATTGCCTTGAAAGTCATCAAATAGTTAATGTTGTTGATTATAATGCTAAAACAGTTCCTAAACAGATTAATGGCTTAGAAATGATAATCCTTATCATTGATTACCCAGATATCATGAAATATCACAACATAGTCTTAGAATAGGTTTAATAACCATGTTTAACATACTAATCTGACTGTTATCACAAACATCAGATAATCTTTCCAATAAGTATGTTAATGATTGTGATTAGTTTGAAACACTTAGATTTAACCTTTGCATTTCAAAGATTAACCAAACTAATCACCTAGATTGTCATAATCAAATGGATTAAACCATTATAATCATAGTTGTGATTTTATGCAAATCGGGCATTACAACGGCTCAAAACAAGGATTTAACCGTTAGAACATCGTGTTCTTCATTTATAATCAATCCTAGCCATCATCTAGGCAATAATCAACAATCCTAACTATCTTATTACGTTCAAAATCAAGATCTAATCAATCAAAATCAAACTAGAAGGTTAAAACGAACCGTTACCTGATCTGACGAATTTCTCGGGCAGATATGATGATCGGGACTTGTAGATATGTTCCTTGATGCAATCCGGATGTTTAAACACCTCAAAATGGAGATTTAATGGTAAAAATGTTGAGTTTACGCGTCAGGAAGTCAAGAATTCGGATGGGAATGAAATCTGATCAAGAAAATCAGATTTTTAAGCTATCTGCATCCGTCGCGTACCGCGGAGAGTGTCTTCGCGTACCTCCACCGCCTTAGTTAGACCAGATTTTGTTTTCGCGATTCCGGGAGCATACGAACTCCGTTTTGCGCACGGTTTTCGCCCACGTTCATCATTTTTCACATACTATCAATCCCCAATAACAAAAGTTGCTAAATCCTCGTGGATTTCAAGCACGAACAAATGTGCTCACGTCATAAACGCCGAATCTTTCGTACGCAATCGTCACAGTTTCAACAGTAACCGAAATCTCGTACGTTTACTATTACGTTGCTAAATTTTCGGTTGTTACAAATCTACCCTCCTTACAATAGGTTTCGTCCTCGAAACCTGTTACATTTCAAATAAATGTGGGTAGAGTCGTTTCATCTCGTCTTCAGTCTCCCATGTCGCCTCATATTCTTTTCGGTGTTTCCACTGAATCTTAACTTGCCTAATCACCTTGTTACGTAACTGTTTCTCTTTCGTATCAACAATTGCAACTGGTTCTTCTATGTAATTCAACCTTTCATCAACTTCAATATCATTTAAAGGCACATATGCTACATCATCCGCTAGACATTTTCTCATATGTGAAACATGAAATGTCGGATGAATTCCACTCAGTTCATCTGGTAGATCTAATCGGTAAGCTACCTTACCGACCCGTGCCATTATTCGAAAAGGTCCAATAAATCTCGGACTTAACTTTCCTCTCTTCCTGAATCGAATAACTCCCTTCCATGGTGAAACTTTTAACAGTACTTGATCACCTACTTCAAACTCTATTGGTCTCCGTCTTTTATCGGCATAGGACTTTTGTCAATCCTGAAATTTCATTCGCGCTTTAACTAATTGAAACTCTTCAATTAATCTTACTATTACCATTAATAGTAAATGATCCTTTAAAGGAACATGTGCCTGCTCGTCTACCAGACACTTCCTAATCATCATACAACTACTACTACCAGGCGTAACCATGGGCTTATGTCGGCACAAGGCTCCATAACCATTGATCTGACCCGCCGAAGCGTTCTGCAGATCCATAATTACCCAGTAACAAGTACTGGAGCAACCATCCTTTATCATAACATGATATACTAGCACTATATCATCATTTAACATAACATCGTACATTATCCTAATAACATAGGATTACTCATAACATGCTTTGCTAGTATCATATCATCATAAAATCCCAGCATCATACCCTGTCATGCTAGCATGTAACCATCATAGCATCATACTTTCATCCTAGCAACCTAGGATTTCATCCTAACACCTATAATTGTCATCCTGCCATGTTATCATACAATTCATCCTCATAATTTACTAACATGCATTCATCATACTTAACATACTTTCATGCATAAACCGTGCTACCACCTAAACGTGTATACATAGTCATGACATATCATCTTTCGTTCATCAGCATCATAAACACAGAACAACATCAACATAACCATAAGCATGCTTTAATCACACCTTGAAGATCATATGGTAACAAATCGTCTTCCCTTTTATGTCATACTTTAGCTGTAACAGGTAGCTTATTATGGTACTTAATCCTTGCGCCCTTATCTTTTCCTAACTTGTATACTACAACATGTCATATTTTGTAGCTACAACATACGTTATTCTTTAATTTGAGGCTTGTGCTAAAATCCTTACACTTAGTCTCTACAAACAGTTATCTCTTGGCATTAAACCATTTATAGAACACTCGTTGGAAAATTGGTCCTTAATAAATTTTCTCAACATAACTTAAATACATATCTTAACACATAAGGTTGTCAATGTATAAGGCCAACCAAATTTTTCATTACATGCAACAGATCAACCCAAGTCTCAGGGTTGTTATAAGATTTCATTAGTCACCTTATAATAAGAACTTTCTTGTTTCCCCTCAATAAGAAGGCGTCATCATTCACCTTAT
Source organism: Mikania micrantha (assembly GCA_009363875.1). Taxonomy (NCBI): domain Eukaryota; kingdom Viridiplantae; phylum Streptophyta; class Magnoliopsida; order Asterales; family Asteraceae; genus Mikania; species Mikania micrantha. The sequence goes on along the minus strand of CM018686.1, from coordinate 61,151,758 downwards.
CATTTGTCTCATTATGAGAACTTCATCTTTTTCCCTTGTTAAGAGGACTTTATCATTGGCCTCCATAAAGGCTACATCATTCGATCTACTTTATGCATGACAATCTTATTATAAAACTTTCCTTTGTCAACATACGTATGCACACTATTTCATAACAATACCATGAATTTTCTTATACATAAAACAGTGGCAATTATCCTTTATCATTAAACTTGTATCAATACAAAGTTCCTTAAGTAATTTCTTGCAACAGATGCAAAATTTCCTTAACACCTGTAATCGTATTAAACCCACATCTTATAATCTATACTATAAGCTCTTTACATATTCTATGCATATTCAATACCCATTATCAGGTGAAAACAACATAGTTCATTAAACGATAACAATGTTGCAACACTTATGTATTCTCTTCTAACTTAAATAACTTCCAATTAGAGTTATTAAAATCATTTCTAACATCTTTAGCATACCAATTCTTAGTCTGATCTATCTTCACGTCACTATTTGTCAAAAGTATATCATATTATTTCAACCTCTTATGCCCTTCAACTTTCTTGCTGGTTTAACATTTCTTGTCATTCGCATTTGACAATAGACTCACTATATACATTGCATTCACTTATATCTAATGCTAGGCATACATTCATTTATCTTTGCTTACTCGTCTCTAATCACACCTCTGTCACACATATCCGTATAGTCGACTTTTCTATCTCACTTTCACGTTTAGTAAACACAGGTTCCATTCCCGATTCCCAATGTCAACATATGTTTCTCAACCTAGTGAGACCTTGTCAGTATTTATGATACTAACAAAATATTATTATAATCACAGAGAATAATCTCCTCAAATCTAGATCAAATTTTAACTCACATTAACCAAGAATGTACCTGTCACCACATCAGGGTCGTTGTCTACCTGATCTTTCGTCATGGTAAAGGCATGAGCTTTTGCCTCGTGCTTCTTACCCTCCTTGCTACTTTCAGGTTTGTTGGCTTCAGTAGTTATTGTCTTTGGTTTAAAACAATTATTGCTAACGTGACCAAATTCATCACAATTATAACACTTTGGCCTACTTGGACAATTATACGAAAAATGTCCAGCTTGTCCACAACGGTAACACAAATTAGTCCCCAGACGACATTCTCCCCAATGTTTCCTTCCGCACTTAATGCATGTTTCAACTTCTCCTACCTTACGCCTTTTCCTAGGGAGTCCCGATTTATCCTTTCTATTTCTTTTTAATCCAGATGCCCACTTTTGATTCGGTCCATCTTTGGTGCTTTCCTTAGTCCCTTCAGACTCGTCTCCCAACGTATCCTTTAGTGCTTTTGCAATAAAGACGGGTAACTTTTCCTCCATGACTTTGCAGACCACATCAGAAATAGCCTTCGCTACCCTAGGCTCTAGAGTAAGCTCATCTTCATTCTGCGGTTTCTCGTTATGCTCGTGGTCATCTTCGTTGATGGGTTCTTCATTCTCGATACGTAATTCTTCATGTTCCTGTGGTTGCTTACATAGTCTATCCTTTTGTTCAGCCATCTAACTACCTACAGGATGCACAATTGATGAGTCAGTACAGGATCAGTTTAGCACGAAATAAGTGTTGTAAATCGTTAATGACGTTGATCAGGTGTTATTAACCATTTACCCAACTCATAGGCTCTAAACGTTTCCCATCCCGTCACCCCAACGTGCATGACTCTAACTACCTTTCTAACCTTACACCTACGTCTTAACTCGTACATAACATTCAGCTCATGGCATCAAACTACCCTTGACTGGCATTCTTATCATTCAGTCCCATTTTCAGTTTAAGTCCAGTCATTAGGGATAACCGGATCTCTCAAACTATGGCTCTGATACCAACTTGAGAGGCCCCGAACCCCTCAGTTGGCAAACATCAAACCCATACTCTTTAGATCATATTTACATTATCATAGCAGCGGAATTTAAGGCGATTACATAAAGTATCATACAAACCTAAACAAACATTAGTACAAAGCTCATATCTTTATTAGGTTTATAACATAGCCAGTCTACGCCAGGGGTAGTCTTCAATATATGCCATGAGCCTTCCTGGTCTCCTTTCTCAAATCATTCAACCTGATATGCATGCTAAACAAGTCAGCTTTCGCTGGTGAGTTCTAAGTTAACTTTTCATAAAAGTTAAATCTTTAATATACATAAAACATTAGCCTTCACTGCCGACCGAAGTCAACAGTCTCAATCATAATAAACATAAAACATTTCATATACATAACATACATGACATCATAACATCAATCATATAGTACATAAATGTAGCCTGTTCTGTTGACAGAAGTCAACACGCTTGCACAAGACGTATTAAACTGGCGACACACAGTCGACAGGCCTGTTCTTTCACAGGACTTATGCCTGTTCTTTCACAGGACTTATGCCTGTTCCTTTCACAGGACTTATGCCTGATCTTTCACAGGACTTATGCCTGTTCTTTCACAGGACTTATGCCTGTTCCTTTCACAGGACTTATGCCTGTTCCTTTCACAGGACTTATTAAACCATCAACCGAAATTGACGGCTCATACCGGTACAAGACTTCTTGACATACATCATTCATACATAACATGGTTTAAATCATTTAAACCATCATAATCATAAACCATTATAATCATAAATCATTATCCGCACCACAGTGCTCAACATTTGCCCAACCGCAGCCGGGACTTCAAAATCGCATTTTCTAATTAACCTCGGCCGAGACTTTTAAAATCATTCATTTCTCAACCGTAGTTGAGTCTTTAAAACATCCTTGACATCTCAGCTGAGGTTCTTAAAATCATTTACTTCTCAACTGTAGTTGAGACTTAAAGCATTATTTACTTTAAAACGTTCTTTACTTGAAAACATTCTTTACCTTACCTTAATCAGGTTAATGTCACTTTCATACAAAAACTTTACAACTTGAAACATTATTTACTTTAACACATTCTCTTATCTGACCGTAGCCGTATAAAGCAATCATTTACCTAAAATAACTTTATAACATGCATATCAGCCCTAAAACATTAAAATAGTAAAAGAGGGCTCATAGAACTCACTCGATGTCTTACTGTAGCAAGATCCCTCGTAAACTGGTACTAACAGTATAATTCTGCATTAATTTATACTTAATAAGTCATTTATGTTTTAACCTACTGATTAGATCTTTCTGAACGTTCAATGTCAAAGACATTGCCTTGAAAGTCATCAAATAGTTAATGTTGTTGATTATAATGCTAAAACAGTTCCTAAACAGATTAATGGCTTAGAAATGATAATCCTTATCATTGATTACCCAGATATCATGAAATATCACAACATAGTCTTAGAATAGGTTTAATAACCATGTTTAACATACTAATCTGACTGTTATCACAAACATCAGATAATCTTTCCAATAAGTATGTTAATGATTGTGATTAGTTTGAAACACTTAGATTTAACCTTTGCATTTCAAAGATTAACCAAACTAATCACCTAGATTGTCATAATCAAATGGATTAAACCATTATAATCATAGTTGTGATTTTATGCAAATCGGGCATTACAACGGCTCAAAACAAGGATTTAACCGTTAGAACATCGTGTTCTTCATTTATAATCAATCCTAGCCATCATCTAGGCAATAATCAACAATCCTAACTATCTTATTACGTTCAAAATCAAGATCTAATCAATCAAAATCAAACTAGAAGGTTAAAACGAACCGTTACCTGATCTGACGAATTTCTCGGGCAGATATGATGATCGGGACTTGTAGATATGTTCCTTGATGCAATCCGGATGTTTAAACACCTCAAAATGGAGATTTAATGGTAAAAATGTTGAGTTTACGCGTCTGGAAGTCAAGAATTCGGATGGGAATGAAATCTGATCAAGAAAATCAGATTTTTAAGCTATCTGCATCCGTCGCGTACCGCGGAGAGTGTCTTCGCGTACCTCCACCGCCTTAGTTAGACCAGATTTTGTTTTCGCGATTCCGGGAGCATACGAACTCCGTTTTGCGCACGGTTTTCGCCCACGTTCATCATTTTTCACATACTATCAATCCCCAATAACAAAAGTTGCTAAATCCTCGTGGATTTCAAGCACGACCAAATGTGCTCACGTCATAAACGCCGAATTTTTCGTACGCAATCGTCACAGTTTCAACAGTAACCGAAATCTCGTACGTTTACTATTACGTTGCTAAATTTTCGGTTGTTACAGAAGGTTCCGTTGTTAACCCACTGTAATTGTGGTAACCCAGTGAACTTTGACAAAAAATGGCCGAATCTTTGGGTTTTTTTCATTGTCTTTATTATATATATTTAGGGGATGTTTCTTTTTTGTGTTTTGGCTAATTCGCAATACAAATCGAATTTGCTTCAGTGTAAATTCGAGTTGCATTTCGCAACATTTAGAAAAGTGCAAAAAGTTTACATCGATGCAAATTCAATTTGCATTGTGAATTAGCCAAAACACAAAAAAGAAACCTCCCCTAAATTCAATTTGCATTGTGAATTAGCCAAAACACCAAAGAATCGGGCATTTTTTGTCAAAGTTCACTGGGTTACCGTAATTAGACAGAGTTCTTATTTGAACCAAATCCTATATATATATATGTATGTATGTGTATATAGGATTTGGTTCAAATAAGAACCCTGTGTAATTACGGTAACCCAGTGAACTTTGACAAGAAATGTCCGAATCTTTGGGGTTTTTTTTCATGGTCTTTATTATACATATTTAGGGGGGATTCTTTTTTGTGTTTTGGCTAATTCGCAATGCAAATTGAATTTTCATCGGTGTAAAGTTTTTGCACTTTTCTAAATGTTGCGAAATGTAACTCAAATTTACACCGAGACAAATTCGATTTGCACTGTGAATTAGCCAAAACACTGTGACGATTGCGTACGAGAAATCCGGCAAAAATGACGTAAGCACATTTGATCGTGCTTGAAATTCACGAGGAATTAGTAACTTTTGTTAATGGGGATTGATAGAATATGAAAAATGATGAACGTGGGCGAAAACCGTGCGCAAAACGGAGTTCGTATGCTCCCGGAATCGCGAAACGAAGTTTGGAACAAAAAAATGATGTGCTGATGACGTGGGGCGCTACGCCTGGCGCCAGGCTGCGAAGCCAGGCGATGCGCGCGGCCTTTATGTCGGCAGAAAGCTTGGTTTTTGAAGCCAGAACGTGTAGAAACTTGCAGAACTCACCATTTTCGTCCCTGCTCGACCCTTAGACGCAAATTTCACCTCATAACACCTTTAAACTTCATTTCAAAGGTTTCTAATCATCCGGATCATCCCAAGAAACATATATACAAGTCCCGATCGTAGTTTTACCCGCAGAAACTCGTCAGAACAGGTAACGGTTCGTTTTAACCTTCTAGTTTGATTTTGATTGATTAGATCTTGATTTTGAACGTAATGAGATAGTTAGGATTGTTGATTATTGCCTAGATGATGGCTAGGATTGATTATAAACGAAGAACACGAAGTTCTAACGGTTAAATCCTTGTTTTGATCCGTTGTGATGCCCGGTTTGCATGAAATCATACCCATGATTATAATGGTTTAAACCATTTGATTATAACAATGTAAGTGATTAGTTTGATTAATCTTTGAAATGCAAAGGTTAAATCCAAGTATTTCAAACTAATCATAATCATTAACATACTCATTGGAATGATTATCTGATGTTTGTGATAACAGTCAGATTAGTATGTTAAATCTGGTTATTTAACCTATTCTAATGCTACATTGTGATATTTCATGATATTTGGGTAATCAATAATAAGGATTAATCATTTCTAAGCCATTAAATTATCTAGAAACTGTTTTAGCATTATAATCAACAACATTAACTATCTGATTAATCATAGATTATTCTGATTAATCTAGAGTGTCATCAGCTTTGTGTTAGGAATCTAATGCAATGTAGGTTCCTACATTATCATACATTGTATGATATGATATTAAATTAATTAATTATATAATTAATATCAAGTTGATGATTTACTAAGCAATGTCTTTGACATTGAACGTTCAGAAGGATCTAATCAGTAAACTAGAACATAAATAACTTATTAAAGATAACTAAATGCAGAATCATCTCTGTACTATCAGTTTGGTGATACACTGCTACCATATTATTACCAGGTGAGTTTCGTACAACCCCTTTTATTTTTAATCTTTTATAAACATCGGGGAACATTGTTGAACTTTTAATGAACATATGATATGTATCACTGATATCTGTGTGATTTCATGTGATTGTTGTGACTTTTGTGGGATTTCATGGGATTTTGCCTGTAGACTGAACCCTATCATGGAACTGAAAGTCCTCATTTTTGAACTGTATCTAGTGAACCCATGTGTGGCCGAGCAGAAAACATTGATAGTACTATTGGTTGACACCCCATTCGCTGGGAGGATTGCATCTCCCCTTGTGTGAATGTTTGTTATCTGTTTCCTGAACTTCTTAATGGTGTGATAGACATTAAGATAATGAGGCACTAAGATATGTACCGACGGGTAATATCTTGAGACAGACTAGACGTCCGAAAGGAACTAGATACAGGTCCCATGGTTATCCGGAACTGAACTTTTGAGAACGTGCTTATCATATCATATTGTTTTAAATTGAACTGTCGATCTCACCAGCTTTGTGCTGACGTTTCAAATTAAATCTTTTTGCAGGGAGACAGTGACCACCGGGTGAGGATGCACTTTTGAGTTATTTGCACTTTAATAATAGTATTGTAATTAAATAAATATAGTTGTAATGTGGTTGTGATTGCGACACCCTGGTAATGTATTTACTTTAAGTTAATCTGTGTGCTTATGATATTGGTTCAAGTAAGTCACCCCTCACTTCGGAGACATCACCACTATGCTTCCGCAACCGATTCAATGACGTCAGACCAGACACGAGGTGACGAGGGGTGGGGGTGTGACAAACACAAAGAAGAAACTCCCCCTAAATATGTATAATAAAGACCATGAAAAAAAAACTCAAAGATACTGGCACTTTTGGTCAAAGTTCACTGGGTTACCACAATAACAGTGGGTTACCAACGGAACATTCCCCTGTGTATACACTTGTACACTATGCTTTAAGTTTTGTACATAGAGTGATTATTTAAAAGGGTAAAATAGTAACTTCTCATACTTTAAAGTTAAATTACTTTTATACCCTTAATAACATATGGTTCAAAATTAGTTTCTTTGTTTCTTTCATATTTAGTAATTCTCTAATTGAGAAAACTTTATAACTCAAATCCAATGGTTCAAATTTTCTAGATTTAATCTAACGTTGACATGTGTCACTAATTAATTTTTAATACAAAAGGACATTATGGTCTTTTGTATTAATTACAAAAATCAGATTTAATATAAGAGTGACAAGTGTCACACTCTTAAAAAACCATCTATTTTCCTATTTTTAAATTAAAGTTTCCTCCTTGATTTTTATACACTTATAATTTTTTTATACTATGTTATTTTTTTATAAAAATTACACCATTAAACTCGTCATATTTTTCTCGTTAATTTCATTATAGTCATGCCAAATTTTTTTCGGGCGTTCGTAATTACACTAACGTAAAAAACATAAGTACAATAATTTCCTTCTTTTTTCAAAAATTTTCCATAAATTTTTTTTCTCTCATCTTAAATATATATTACAAACTTATTTTTTATTATAAAATTTAGTTAATTAAATAAATTTATATCAAATAAGATAGAAAGTTAGATAATTGTAACGTAAAAAAAATAATAAGTTACAGCTCGTTACATCAGTGTAACGACTCGTTACATCAATGTAATTATGAACACTTTGAAAAAATTCAGCTCGTTACATCAGTGTAGTTAGGAACACTTTGAAAAAATTCAGCTCATTACATCAGTGTAATTACGAACACTTTAAAAAAATTCAGCTCGTTCCATCAGTGTAATTTCGAAAAATTTAAAAAAATTTGACAAAACTATACTTTAATTAAAGATAAAAATGTGACAAATTTAATGGTGTAATTTTTTTTAAAAAAATAATAATGTATATAAAAGTTACGAAGGTTTAAAAAAATTGGGGGTAAACTTTTATTTTAAAAATTAAATCAAGTATACTTAACAAATCTCCAAAATACCCTTAAAGAAATCTCAACAACTCATTTTTCCCAGAATTAATATGGGCCACACATTTCAAATTTATTAAATTAGACAAACAATCAAATTGGGTTAATAAGTTATCTCAATTACCATGGGTTACCAATTGATCCTTACCCTATATATATATATATATATATATATATATATATAAATATAAAATTCCCCAAAAAAGTCTTTTTGCCTAAAAGGACTAAGAGGAATTTTTAAAAACTCGAAAACCGACCTAAACAAACTCCGATTGAATTCATTTTTACATCATTGGAACCGACTTGTAATTCCCTAAAACGTAAACCTTAAATCATAAACAATAAACCCTAATAATAAAACCAAAATTATAAAAAACAAATCTTAAACATAAAGATAAAACATAAAAGCTAAAAAACATGTCCTAATATCCAATCTCTAAAACTAGTTGTTAAAGCTAAAACCAAAAGACAAATATTGTATTGTTCGATGAGACGGTTCCAATGGCATCCAAATGAGTTCAATCGGAGTTCGTTTGGATCGGTGTTAGAGATTTTTAAAATTCTTTTTAACCTTCTTAGGCACATAAAGTTTTGTACATATATTATTTATTTGAATATAGTTTTAGTTTACTTAATCCATCAAAATTAATACGACAGAAAATTTTGTTTTTTGAAAAAAAAAAAAAACAAAAGTAGAATTACAAAATGTTCATAGATGTTTATTGAATTTTTTTTTTATACAAAATTTGGAACTTTCTGAAGTTAAAAACCGCTCAAATTCGTTTGCCTTCGGTGGGTTTCAAATTCGCACCCACAAAGGCCACTAGCGTCTTATCGTTGATCTACCTTGAGGGTTCGCTAATTAGTGCATGTTTGGGATTCCATTCAAAATTAACTTTTTAACTTATTGACTTAATGAAAAAGTTATTAAGTTAAAAAGTTGTTTGGTAACTTAAAAAACACTTTTAGTTTTAACTTTTTGAGCAGTATTAAAAAGTCATTTTTAAGAAACTATTTTTTCTGGCTTTTTAACTTTTTATGACTAAAAAGTCATTTTTTGACTTTTCTATACACAAAAAAGCTAATTCAAACATATTTTAAAAACTTCATTTCAAAAATTCAAAAGTTCATAAGCACTTTTAACAAAAAGTCTTTTTAAACTTAATAAGCAATCCCAAACATGCCCTTAATTCCCTTTCAAATTATTATGCATTTGGATCTGGTTATCCCCAATTCATATCAAGCCCTACATTTCTATCAATCTAATTCGATCTATACATCATTTATGAGTCTTCAAAATCATGAGGCTTTTGTTCTAGATATCAAATCGCGGAGGATGGTGAGATTAATTACCTGGTTTGGTTTCGAATTTGTAGAGTTTTAGCAAAGAACACATGTCGGTCTGTTCTTGATTATGATTTCCATAAATTGAATGTTTCTCAAAGGGATTTCGATATGATTTTGTTCAGAAAGTGTACGCAAATGAGTTGGTATCTTCAATTTGAATTTTTTTGTGATGTTCTAACCGATTGTATGTTATGATTTGAGTGAATCATTTTGGTTATGATTTAACACATTCATTGTCTTTTCAAATTGTAAGAAATGTGTTCACGTTTTTATAATAAAACAATAATCAAATATAAATAATAACGATTCTCTCGTTATTGGTAAGAAATAATCTAGTACATTACCGCTTACAAGACTAAAATAAAAGAATTTAAATTAATAATTTATATACCAAACTTGTTTTGATCTATGTCTTCGTTGGGTACTTCAAATAGCTTCCTTGAGTAGAGCATAATTAATGTCGAGTCTTCAATTAAGCATCTTGACGATGTTTTCCACCCAGTGTGTCTTTCACTTATTTTTCACTGCAACATAGATTAAATGTGTTGACGATTGTGGTTAAGGAACGTATTCAATACACTTCCCTTAAAACAGATTTCGTGCCTCTTCTCAAGACGAACACGTCTGTCTCTCAGGGTACAACAACCGAAACAGTTTGTGTACTGCCGGGATTAACCTAGCACCTGAAAAAATATCTTAAACAAGAGTTTGAAGAGTTGAAAATTCTTCAAAGTTTGTGTGAGATGGTATGTAGTATTCTTTTCAACCAAAAAACAAGACACCAATTGTCTTGTATTTATAGTACAATATGGTGATATCAAGGGTCTTGAATTAACACGTATAATCAATGCATGTAATTTGAAAAGCCTTGATTTAATTGAGTAAGATGAAAAGTCTTGATTTTAATTTAAATTAAATTTGATAATTAATCAAATTCATCAAATTTCCAACACAATTCACGATTAATGGACCATTTACGTTCGCAAGACAACCATATGTCCAGAAAAGTATCATTTGGAGTTTTAAATTTAAGATTGTTTTTCATTTGATTTTGATAGGGGTGTGTTCGGTTCGGTTTTTAGCAAAAACCGAAACCAACATAGTCAGTTTTAGTTATTATAAACCATTCGTTTTTTCAGTTTTCGGGTTTTTTTTGTCTATTTCGGTTCGGTTTTCGTTTTTATTGTTTTCGTTTTTTTTCTTATCTCTCACACCTAATAATAAAAGTACAAACATGTTTAACAATGGATAATTCAAAAATTAATTGATTGAACACCAACTAATTAAATAAAAACTAAATCATTATCATCATATTCTTTGATTCAAAAAAAATTCAAAAGTACATAACTAAATATACAATAATTCGAATCTTTACCCTTTATAATTGAAGGGTTCATCTAATCCAAATTTTTATCATCTCCAACGGTAGACTGATTGTGTGTTTTTATCCCGTTAAATAAATATAAAAATAGCAACATATATATATATATATATATATATTTAATTTTAAAGAAGATTAAAAATCTGTTCGGTTCGGTTTTTAGATATGAAAAACTGAAACCTTACCAAAACATTCGGTTTCTTTTTTTTCAGTTGTAACATTCGGGCCCATCTACCACCAATATTGTCCACTTTACCCACTCGGAGCTCACGGTTTTGCCTTTAGTTGCCCAGGTGAAAACTTCACAAGGAGGTCACATATCCCTGAATCACTGCAACCTGAGCACGCTTAAGTTTTCATGTGCTCCACAATCAGCTAAGCTCAAAATACGTTGGTAATATAAGAGACGGATTATTACTTATGAGCTAGGAATCTCTCATGTTCACGGCCGATGTAGGATTTGCCTAAGATGTTACATACAACCCTGTTTAGAGACTCATCGTCCTCGATAAGGTTTGCCCCGCCATCCCGTATGGAACATAAGTGGCTTTGATGCCATTCTGTAACATTCGGGCCTGTCTACCGCCAATGTGGTCCGCTTTGCCCACTCGAAGCTCACAGTTTTGCCTTTGGTTGCCCGGGTGAAAACTTCCTAGGGAGGTCACTCATTCCTGGATTGCTAATACCCCGAGCATGCTTAACTGTGGAGTTTTCAAGGGCTCCACATCCAGCTAAGCCCAAAACGCGTTGGTGATAAAAGAGACAGATTGTTACTTATGAGCCACTAATCTCTCATATTAACGGCCGATGTGAGATTTGCCTAGGATGTTAAATCAGTTATTCGTTCGGTTCGGTTTTTTAGGTATGATTTTTTCGATTAATTCGGTTCCCGTTTAGGTTCTTTGTTGTCCCCTAGATTTTGGGTAAATTCGGTGGGAATGGGACTCGAAGTGGAGACAGAGTTTAAATTCGAATTCTAGTTATGTAGTTCTAGTCCCTCTAATTATAGCATTAACCCTTTTGGCATCCAAGGTTTCCTAAAGCTAAAACCAAGTTTATATAAACAACTTATAAATTTAATATTTCTTTTAAATTTTTATTCAAGTTGCTTTATTTTAATAAAATTTAATTTGTCTTTTATTTTATTAAAATCTTATTAAAAGCTATAATGTTTATTTAGAATTTACATAACATATTGATTCACATGTGTGTGTAAAATCAATATTTTAAAATTCTAAAATTTTTTTATTGATTTTTAATTCTTCATAAATGTGTATTGAAAAAATAAATCTCCACTAACTTTCGTTTATTTGAAAACTGAAACGATTTCAAGTGAATAATGACTATTGAAAACCCTAAATGTTACAACATTGATGAGTGCATATTACACAATAAGCTGGACGTAAAACAAAATGATAAGTGCATATTACATAATAACTAAATGTAAAACAAAATTATCAAAATATCATATGTAAAAAAATAAGATAGCTATAAGACAATAACATGAAATATATGTTTTTTTAACATGATGAGTTCTAAAAATATACAATAAGAAAATAATACAATATTACTTTTAACACGTAAAAATTAAAAATTAAATAAAAACAAATTGTTCTAACGTATAAAAATAATGATAAATAACGAAAAATAAGCTAAAACGTAAAATACAATGAAGAAAAAACATTACACAATAACTTGTATTATAAAACACAATTTCCAAAATGGTTTTTTAATAAATTATGTGTAACGCCCCGTCTCCCGGGACACGTCACTTTGTCGGATTTACTCGTAAGCACAGTAATAAAATAGATATAATTCAATCGCAGCGGAAATAAAACATATTATACATAAGTAAACCCGATTACATATATGTCACACAACCATTTTTATTTTTTTATTTTACAGAATTTACATCTATGCCAGTATTCTCAAAACCTGCAGCCAGCATCCATCCAGGGTCACTTATGCCAACTATTTCTTGCCTCGACTAGCTGAGGCTTCACCATCTCTACCTGATGTGCATGTTAAAATTTGTCAGCTTAAGCTGATGAGTTCTAAGTTTAATAAACATCTTTAATTTCAAACAATATATTTCAAAAGCATTTCACAAAAGCATACATCGATATACATATATCATATTATATCAAAAACATTTATTTAAAAATCTGTTCACCCGAAGGCACTCTGTTTTACCCGAAGGTAACTCTGTTTTACCCGAAGGTAACTCTTTTACCCGAAGGTAACTCTGTTCACCCGAATGTGCTCTTTTACCCGAAGGTAACTCTGTTTTACCCGAAGGTAACTTTGTTCACCCGAAGGTGCTCTTTTACCCAAAGGTAACTCTGTTCACCCGAAGGTGCTACTAAAATCTTTAATCACCCAAAGGTGCTTTCAAAATTTCTTTTTAAAAAAATTTATAATCAGCACCGTAGTGCAAGAACTCTTTTTTTTTTTTAAACAATGTCTTTATCTCAATCTATATACCGGCATTATCCTGTTATATTGAAGGAGCATAAGACTACACACTTTCGGTATACCAGGACCATGTCTTTATTAGTATATGAGATTTATACCTCTTGAAAACTCTTTCTGTAAACGTATTTTCAAAACAATAATTCGGGTTGCCTCTTTTATATTCTAAAAGAATACGTATATAAAATTCGGCATTATCCCGGCTTAACATTGGTATAAACGGGAAACATCCCGGCATCACTGTAACATTATATATATCAAAACATTATCAATATAACATTCACATCAGCCCAAAATATTTAAAATAGTAAAACAGGGCTCATAGAACTCACCTGATCTATGCTTCTATCGTACAATTTTAGCTCCTCAATTCTTATCTTATGTAACCGTCAACTTCCTAATAACATCAGTACCCTAATAGGATTACTTAACGTATCTTTATATTTTCAGGTATTGACTCGAGTCTTTAATTGGACAGCATAACGGCTTATGCTTTTCGGTTTTCTTAAAAATACTTGGGCAGAATTTCGGCTTATAAAACTTTATTTTAGAGTTTTAAATTGGACAGAACCTCGTCTTATAAATATATATTTTTATAAAATATTTGGGCAGCATCTCTGCATACTACGTGTTTTACAAAAATATTGAAAATAGCCTCCACGCATAATATTAGTGAGGTTTTAAACAAACAATATCTCGACCATACTAATTAAATAATTATTTTAAAATAAGAGTATAATAGGTGGTTACCTCAAAGTAGCTCGTACCAATGCTCGCTTATCAATCTTTGAACGAAATTCTAGTAACTACCGTACCCGCTCAAGGGTTTTAGGAGGGTGTTTTGACAGAGTTTTGTTACTTAAGAAAAATGAAAATTTGATCATCGACATTCATCTATTTATAGACGAAGATTCCTTCGTTATTAAGAAAGTAAAATATATATGTGGTTCGAAATGTCCGACGTATTGTTTTCAAACAATTGAATTGAATTTGTCACATGTTAGTTTGATTATTTTATTATTTTTTTTATTATTTTTATTATTAATATTATTATTATATTATTATAATTAATTTAGCTTAAATCTTGTTTTTCTCTTATAACTTTTTGCATCTGATGTTTTAAAAACTTTCGAATATGCCGTTGAAATCTACTAATTATTCTCTACATTTCTACCCAAGTTTCGTTGAAAACGGAGCAGGGTCAAAAATAATATATTTTAATATTCACGAGCTTATATCTTGTTCATACATTATCGCATAACGGTCTGGCTTATATTAATGTGATCGTAATTACTTCAGGATTGTTCATAAAAATTTCGAACCCAAACGGTCACAGAAATTCTGCACGTTATTAATAAGCTTTATAACGTGTCCATACATTATCAGATATTTTTATCGTTTATATCCTTTTGATCATAATTACTTTACGAACTTTTATATAAATTTTGAACATAAACAGTTCCCGAAATTTTGCACGTTTATTATTAGGTTGCTAAATTTTTATTTTTTTTTCGGTTGTTACATGATGTGTCGGTTTATATATATAAATCTTAGTTCAACACTATCGAGTAATAAATCGAAATAACCTAAACCGAATTACACACTACAGGCAAGTGTACCTGACGTATGAAGTATAGCTAAGGAAAGTCCGGATATCGAACCTAAGGACACATAATCTAAGAATTAACCCTAAATAAAGACAAAGCTAAAACTAACGAAGGAAATTACTAAATAAGGAAATTGATGTTTTTTAGAAAAGAATTTTATAACGAAGAAATAAAGAAATAATATAATCTCGACAACTGAAACAAATTAAGAAACGAACAAATCAGATAAGGAAGGGTACTACCTAGACTTGGAATCCTAACGGTAACTTCAACAGTTTCGGGAATGAGATACGAGGTATCCGGTCAATAAGGATATGACACAAAGGAAACACTCAGAACCATTAGATCACAAGGTCAGTCTCTCTAATGTTAAAAAATGTTCCAACGAGTCATGTGAAAGATCACCGGAATGTGTAACGGATTACCTAGTCAGTCTCTCCAAACACGGATCGTTTAAGGATTCAGAAAATCGTATCACGTGGTCCGTATCAACAATCTCAATACATCAAAAGGGTAAGGATGTATAGGGATCAATCAAAATATATAAGTTAATACCTTGAATCGCAAGGAATTCTGAGGA
Organism: Mikania micrantha; assembly: GCA_009363875.1. Lineage (NCBI taxonomy): Eukaryota > Viridiplantae > Streptophyta > Magnoliopsida > Asterales > Asteraceae > Mikania > Mikania micrantha. The sequence goes on along the minus strand of CM018686.1, from coordinate 61,136,220 downwards.
ATAAACAGGAAAACCCGATGGTCACGTAATTTGCCTGAAAAACCCTAAAACCCTAATAATCCAAATTCCCTTACGTGATTAGTCTCAGGAATGATAATCCTACTGTTTATAATCCAATTACAGATAATATCCTAAAGTTTAATTGGCCAAAGCAAACCCAAATAGAATTAGATACGAAATCTAAGCCTAAAACTGATAAAACCGGTCAAAACACGTAGTAAACAACCAAGACTTATCAATTGGACATCATCATGCATTTATAGATCATCATAACAGCAATAAATAATCGATGTTAACCATATATAATCTGATCCTAATCATAAACAATCGAAATCCCATAAAAACAAACCCGAAAACCGTAAAAATCAACCGATCGTCATCCAAATCTAGGTAATACAATGAGTTTAGCCAAGAAACATGTTTAGAACAATAATAATATGCAAAACATCAGTTCACATGTCCATGGATTCAAGAACAAACGAGAAATAATCAAGAAAACAAGTAAAAGAACCCGAAAACGCGTTTCCGGACACTTTCATATGCGTTCTGAGCCTCCCCCGAGCATCCAATTCAGCCCCAAACCTTCAAAATCTTCAAAAATATGTTTCTTGTTCGTTTCCAGCCGTCATGGGGTGATTCCTCTCGAATTAGGGCTTCAAAATGGCTTAAATAGGTGATTTTAGGCTTAGGTTTGCGATTGGGAGTCTATGGGCCGGTTCAAAGTCCAAAAAGGAGTCCAAAAGCAGGTCCAGCAGGCCAAAATGACCTGGTCAACGAAAGTCAACGCGGGTCAAAGGCTCACAGGCTGGTCAATGGGGCAAAATGGGACGCGGGTCGCGCCTGGGTCGAATCCGGGTCAAACGCGGGTCTTCTTGTGTGTGCATATGGTTTAGGCGCGGATCAGGGGCGGGTTTGGAGCTATCCGGCAGGTCAGAGCCTCTTTTAGGGCTGACGTGGCTCCACCAGGTGCTGCCACGTGTCAAAGATGCTTAAACTGTACCAGAATTGCAATTTAACCCCCTGCACTTGCTGAAACTCATTTTTAAGCTCCGAAACTTCCCGAAATGCCATTTTTTAACCCCGGAACTTATGAAAATTATATTTCTCGCTTCAAAACATCATAAAAATTATTTTGGGCTTCGGTTTTCTTCAACATTTATTCTGCGAAACCTACAAAAGTAACATAAAAAAAATAAAAATAAGTAAAAATTCATTAAAATCTAATAAAACTAAATAAAAATCTAATAAAAGAAGATAAAATCCCATAAATTAAATATGAAAACGATGTGTAAATAATGACACATCAAAAATCCCCACACTTGAACTTTGTTTGTCCCTAAGCAAACCTAGAACAACGCCAAACCAAATCTAATTCACAAACGTTTCACATCAAGCAAAACCGAGCATGAGTTTACGAATTAATTACACAATCAATCACAAGACTTACAACGGTCAATAGATTTACAACCCAATCGGACACGACTAAAGCAATTTTTTTTTTTTTGAAAAATGGGATTTCTTAATCAAGATTCACCTATTTGTCAAGTATCAAACCATTTACATTCACACCCTCACAATTTTCACTCATCACTCGGTTAAATATATGGATTTTTGCAAGTGAACTCTCATAACCTAACACTGCAACAATGCTAACATAAGCTTGTGCTATAATCAAATCTCCACATAATATCAAGATTAACACAGATCAAAAGGACTTTAAAAGGTTGGCTTAGGCTAAGGGTAGGTAATGTAGGGTTTTAAAGTGGCCAAAACACAAAAGAAAAATCCGGTAGTTGACTTTATTCACAAACAAGAATTTCAATGAAACAAGCTACCAACACTTGGTCTTCTTTGACCTTCTATTCACACATTAATATTTTTTTATATATTTTTTTTCTTTTCCTTTTTTTTCTAGAAGCAACTAACATGAACACATAAGTGTCTAACCAACCGGATGTATTGAAATTAAATTGGGTAATCAAAGTAGGGGGCATTATGGTCCTCATCATTAATGACCGACACTCATCTGTAATGACAGGAAAAAAAATAAAATTGAGACTGCTTGTTGAAAGCATAACATTAAATTTATAAAAGATTTATATAATGGTTGTTGTCATATGTATGCAGCATCTTTGTTACTAAATATTTATAAATACAATTTTACCCTTCAAAAATTAACAGGGTTTTGCTAAATTTAACTTGAATGTTGCATGTTGTAGGTGTTTTAGAACCAAAGGGTTGCAAGTTGCAAAAATAATAAAGGAGGGTTGCAACCTATGGTAAGAGTTAAACCACAGGGTTGCCAATTGCAATTAACTCTTTCTTTTTTGTTTTTATAACTTTTGATTTAAAAATATAAATATTTATACATTTTGTTTTAAAAAACGTCATTTGTTTTTTAAAAAAAATCTAATTGATGAAAACTCGTGTTTATTATTTACTTCAACTTTGAATTCTTTTTTATGTTTTCGAAAAGAGATTATTTTAAAATACTTTGTATTTTTAAATATTTCTTTTTTGAAAAAAAAATATATTTTGTAAAAAAAATTAAGTGTGTTTTTAATAAAAAAAATTTGATTTTTGATTTAGCAATAAAATATTTTTTAATATGGAAAAAGTAAATAATATCTTTAATCATTAATAATAAAATTATTTGATAGGATTTTGAATATAATTATTTAATAAAATGGATAATATAGTTAATAAGAGAAAGAATTAGATGGAAGGTTAATAAAGTAACACTTAACAAAAATATTGTAAGAGTGATGTGTGTGTGATGATTCGAATGTTAACTCTTCCTTATTACGTTAACTGAATAACTACATCTTATTATTTTGGGTCCCAAATTAAAGTAAATATAAAGTTTTATGTTTTTTCTTTTTTTATTAATATAAATGGGCCCTACATTAATTAAAAAAAGAAGAAAAACTTACACCTTTAAATTTAATTTAATGTGAGCACCAAAGTAATAAGATGTAATCATTCGGTTAACGCAATAAACATGGGTTAACATTTGATCCTCTCACTATATATAAAAAATTGAGATATTTTTAATTCAATTTTTTATTTTGTAAATTAAGAGAGATGAGATAAAGAGTGACTTTAGTAATTTTATAAATTTAGAAGAGAGACGAAAAAAAATTATTTTTTTGACATATCTCCATGATCTTATAATTAAATTATTTGATTACCAATTATTTACGATGTTATTATTATTAATGATATATTAATCGTGTATTACTTAGATCAATGAAAAATATATAAAATGAATGTTTTTCTAGAAACATACAAAAATCAAATGCATACATGGGTGTATTTATATGAGAATCAACGACTTGTTGACAACAAAGAATCATTTATACATACACCTGCATACATTGATGTATTTATATGAGAATCAATGGCTTGTTTACAATAAAAAAAACATTTAAAAACATATGATTTAAGAGATTTAAAATTAACTTTTTTACTTCACAAAAGTTACTTTAATATCATTTAAAAATGTGGCTATAAAAATATCTTTATTTCATTTAAATCATATAAATGATTTTTTTTTGTTTTCTGTAATTTGTTTGTTCTCATTTTTTATGGTTTCTATAATTTATAGTCACATCTTAAAAGTTATAAAAGTAATTTTGACCCATTTTAATTTAAAACCTATATTACATTCAACAAGTGAAAAAATTTGGATCAATTGCAATTTGCAAATTGTTCATTACAAACTGGCCGTCGATCATAATAAACGGGTCATGTTAATATCTTCTATATATAGTATATAAAAATAATTGTTGACATGTTACCTTTATATTGAATGTAAAAATCTGATTCGTGTTTCTCTTTTCTATTAATTAAGTTTAAGTTAAACTAAATAAGACTTTTAACCTAAAAGGTCTAAAAAGGATTTTGAGCCAATAGATCATTAATTAATGGCTACGATTAAATCAAGTTGTTGGATTATATTTTAGTAATGATTACTTTTGTTAACTTTTTATCAAGTTTCTCACATTCTTTAAACTTTCATAACTTTTACGTATGAAATTATTTTTTGAATAAACAATACACCATAAAAACAAACATTTTTTTATCTTTAAAATTAGTAGTGTATTATCTTTAAAATTAGTAGTGTATTGCTATAGAAAAAATTTTGTTTTTTTTATTTCGTTGTGTCTTTTGTACATGTCATTATGTCTTTTGTGTTTCCGCTCAATGCTGTGTTTTTCTGAACATTTTAAGACACAATGATGTCGTATAATACATGATCTCAAGCAATGATGACACAATGACGAGTATGAATAACACAATGATCTTTAAAAAGACACAATTACCTGTAATAAAGACACAATGACGAGTATGAACAATTTTGTACATGTCTTTGTGTCTTTTATGTTTCTGCTCAATGTTGTGTTTTTTTGAACATTTTAAAACACAATGATGTCGCATAATACATGATGTCAAGCAATGATGGCACAACGACGAGTATAAATAACATAATGATCTTTAAAAAGACACAATTGCCTGTAATAATGTGACACCATGTATTTTCCAGGTCAGCATTTACATTATTTTAATAATAATTTGTATTATTATTACATACGTGGCACTAGAGTTAGTGATATTTAGTGTGACACGTGACACAACAGTCCAAACACACACAACAGACCGATAATTCGAGGAATTATCGTAAAACGCTCGCACGTGTCTTGAATAATGAACGTTGGTGAAATAAACGAACCACAATCAAATTTCACAACACTTAGGCTCTATGGAACCTAACAAGTGAAGCAATGTTTATAAGTCTCAAAACGATGATCGTGATCGAGAAATACGCGAAAAACGAGCCAAAACATGAAAAATGGGCCTATTGGGCTTGTCCGGAGGCCCAAGCGCTACGCCCGGACCCAATACACCACCCTTGGCAATACGCGCTACGCCCGGGCACAGTACCGCCCGTCAGGCGATACGCCTGAGCTAAAGCACAATTTGCTAACTTTTCTTCCTTTCCTTACTTTCTCACTTCAGAATGATATCCTATTAATATGAATATATCATCATGATTATAACCTTACCATGAAGGTGCTCAAATTTACGATTACCGCTCGAAACTTCGGCATGTCGTAACTTTCATTCAGAGCTTTCTTTCAAAATTTCGTGTACACTCATTTTGATCATTTTGATCTCTTTATCCTTGCGATGCTTAAAGATTACTACTTTACTCGGATTAGATAAACGTATTCTCTTATTTAATTAATTCATCTTAGGGCGTTGCTAAACTTACTGATTGAATCTTTCTGAACGTCCAATGTCAAAGACATTGCCTTGATAGTCATCAAACCGATATTAGATTTTAATTATTTATGCTAATGTCATATCATACAATGTATGATAATGTAGGAACCTATACTGATTCAGGTTCCTAATAATAGGTTGATGACACACTTGATTAGTCAGAATAATCTCGGATTAATCAAATAGTTAATGTTGTTGATTATAACGCTAACACAGGTTCCTAGACAGATTAATGGCTTAGAATTGATCAATCCTTGTTATTGCTTACCCAGATATCATGAAATATCCCAACGTAGCATTAGAATAGGTTTAACAATCATGTTTAACATACTAATCTGCCTGTTATCATAAACATCAGATAATCGTTCCAATGAGTATGTTAATGATTGTGATTAGTTTGAAACACTTGGATTTCACTTTGCCTGTCAAGGATTAATCAAACTAATCAACTACCTTGTCATAATCAAATGGTTAAAATCATTATAACCATTGTTATGATTTCATGCAAACCGGGCATTACAACGGATCAAAACCAGGATTTACCCGTTAACAGTTCGAGTTCTTTGTTTATAATCAATCCTAGCCATTATCTAGGCAATAATCAACAACCCTAACTATATCCTCATGTTCAAAAACAAGATTTAATCAATCATTATCAATCCAGAAGGTTAAAATGAACCGTTACCTATTCAGACGAAGTTCTGCGCGTAAAATGACGATCAGGACTTGCAGAAACGTTCCCCGGTGCGATCCACGAGATCAAAAGGCTTTAAAATTGAAGATTTAATGGATTGAAGGCTGATTTTTCGTGTGTGGTGGCTGGAGCTTCGAAGAGAAGATAGAGATTGTGATTCTAGATGAAATCTGACTTTTCAAGCCAATTATCCGACTCGCTGACGTCAGGCGCATCGCCCCACATGGAACTTCGGGATGGGGCGTACCGCGCGAGGGATAGGATTCCAGATTCTCCGTTTCCTTCTGCGCGTATCGCCTAGATTCTATGTGTGGCCCGGGGCGTACCGCCCAGGCCATTTTCGTCCATTTTTCGATTTTATATTCGTTTTGCGATTCCGGACAATCCGTAACTCCGTTTCACGCACGGTTTTCGCCCACGTTCACCAGCGTACTATCATCCTGGAATAATTTCGTTTGTCAACTCAACGTGGATTTCAAGCACGATCAAATGTGCGATCCACGAGATCAAAAAGCTTTAAAATTGAAGATTTAATGGATTGAAGGCTGATTTTTCGTGTGTGGTGGCTGGAGCTTTGAAGAGAAGATAGAGCTTGTGATTCTAGATGAAATCTGACTTTTCAAGCCAATTATCAGACTCGCTGACGTCAGGCGCATCGCCCCACATGGAACTTCGGGATGGGGCGTACCGCGCGAGGGATAGGATTCCAGATTCTCCGTTTCCTTCCGCGCGTATCGCCTAGATTCTATGTGTGGCTCGGGGCGTACCGCCCCAGGCCATTTTCGTCCATTTTTCGATTTTATCTTCGTTTTGCGATTCCGGACAATCCGTAAGTCCGTTTCACGCACGGTTTTCGCCCACGTTCACCATTTCTCGCGTACTATCATCCTGGAATAATTTCGTTTGTCAACTCAACTTGGATTTCAAGCACGATCAAATGTGCTTATTTCTTTGATAACGTAATTCTTCGATTATAAACAGTTACCGAAATCTCGCACGTTTATTATTAGGTTGCTAAATTTTCGGTTGTTACAATATGTCACCAACATGTCGTTAGGCCAAACACGGTCAACACAGTCAAACACGGTCAACGCGACCCACGTAACAACTTAGAGTTGTTTGGACACGAAAACAGTCTGTGAGACCAACACGAATGTGAACACAAACTCATAACACCTATGTGATATAGGTAACCGCTAAATGCGCACAAAACCTTTCACGTGAAGAACGCACAGCTAAACTCATGTGAGTTTACAGCCCCACTTTTATATACATAACTGTTTTTGTTAAACTCTTGGGGGTAAGAATACAATGCAAATGTTTTAAATATATGACTAGTATGTTGTAAACTATTTTTGAGTGTAACTATTATTGCAACAAGTCCTCACATACCCTTACCGTTAGTTGTGTAACAAACGAGTCGTTTTTACGTAGTACTACTGGGTTTGACTAGCCCACTCGACAACAATTGTGACTGGAGGTCACGACGAGTGTAATATTGATGCTGATTGCCGGGTTCTGTGATGACCCGGGGAGGCAAAGGAACAGTCGAGTTTCGGTAAGATGAACTGACACACTCCGGATCGTAGATCAAACAAACAACTTAACATACCCAGTATATGTCTGTCTTACTGTTTACTACTGTCTAAACCTGTGAACTCACCAATTTTATGTTGACACGTTTTTGCATGTATTCTCAGGTAATTGATGAATCACAAGCTAGGATGCACATGGAGATGCACCAAGGAGTCTGCATGCATTTAGACTCTAGTCATAGGCTTATATTTTGATTTTGTGATTTGAAACACTATGAAACATGTAGTGTCTGATGCAACTTATTTTCCGCTGCAAACAATTTATTTATTCCGCTGCTTTAAACATTAAACTATTCCGCTGCATATTTATGAAACTTGATTGATTTGCAAAACTGTAAGATTGTGTAAACTCATATAGAGTCATTCTATATGACCAAGAGCTATGATCCTGGCCACATCACACCAGCGCGGTCTGACACCGCACGTGAGAATTTGGGGGTGTGACAAATAAAGACACAATGACGGGCATGAACAATTTTGTACAGGTCATTATGTATTTTGTGTTTTTTCTTAATTTTGTGTTTTCCTGAACAATTTAAGACACAATAATGTTGTAGAATACATAATGTTAAGCAAAGATGACATAATGACGAGTATGAATAACACAATGATCTTTAAAACAATACACAATTCCATGTAGAAAACACAATGATGAGTATAACAATTTCGTACAGGTCATTGTATCTTTTGTATTCTGCTCAATGTTGTGTTTGCCTGAACAATTTAAGACACAATGATTTTGCGTAATACATAATGTTAAGCAAAAATGACATAATAACGAGCATAAATAACATAGTGATCTTTAAAAATGACACAATTACCTGTAAAAAAGACACAATTACCTATAAGAAAAACACAAAAAGATAATTATACACAAACGTTTAAGAAAGACACAATGACGATAATTAGACACAATGAGCTGATTTTTTTTATATTTTTTATAGTAAAATTATAGTCATTTTAAAGATAAAAATGCTCGTTTTTATGATATATTTTCTTTAAAAAAAATAATATCGTATGTAAAAGTTATGAACATTTAAAAAATGTGAGAGAAAGTGGTTATGACTAAATTATCTTTTAACAACTTTTCCTTTTTTCCTTTTAAAATTTTAAATTTTCCATCTTAAATTTGATCTCATTATCTAATGGTCAATAATTCTATTTAGCCCTTTTAGGATAAGAAGAATATTTAATTGAACACAATCCTAATTATGTATATATATTTTATTAATTGTTAAATATCAAGCATTGACTTTTGGTAAAGTATATATTTTGATTTTCTTTCCATATAACAAAGTTTTTTTTTAATTTAATAATAATATGATTACAATTTAAGTCTTTTTCTTAATTTTTCTTAAATGCCCCCGAAAAATGTCAAAATCATTTTTTTAAAACATCAATTTTTTATTTGTGTATAACTTGTGTAATACACATGTTTCTAAACTAACACACACACAGATATATACATATATATATATCTATATATAGGGGTAGGTTCCGTTGTTAACCCACTGTATTTGTGGTAACCCAAATAACCCTGCAAAAAATGCTCGAATCTTTGATTTTTTTTCATGGTCTTTATTATACATATTTAGGGGGTTTCTTTTTTGTGTTTTGGCTAATTCGCAAGGCAAATCTAATTTGCGTCGGTGTAAATTCGATTTGCATTTCGCAACATTTAGAAAAGTGCAAAAACTTTACACCGATGCAAATTCGATTTGCATTGCGAATTAGCCAAAACACAAAAAAGAAACCCCCCCAAATATGTATAATAAATACCATGAAAAAAGAATAAAAATTCGGGCATTTTTTGCAGGGTTATTTTGGGTTACCACAATTAAGTGTGGTTCTTATATGAACCAAATCCTATATATATATATATATATATATAGGGAGAGGTTCAAATGTTAACCCTCCCTTATAGCGTTAACCGCTTAACCCTAGCGTTTTTTGCCCGAATCTTAAAATTTTTTTTTTCATGGTTTTTATTATGTAAAAATAGGGGGGTTTCTTTTTTGTGTTTTTGCTAATTCATCACCGTTTAGAAGTTATTGTAAGTGTAAGTTACTTACACTTACTTACATTTACTGCATCAGATACGGGAATGTAAGTAAATGTAAGTAACTTACACTTACAATAACTTCTAAACGGTGATGAATTAGCAAAAACACAAAAAAGAACCCCCTCTTATTTTTGCAAAATAAAAACCATGAAAAAAAAATTTAAGATTCGGGCAAAAAACTCTAGGGTTAAGCGGTTAACGCTATAAGGGAGGGTTAACAATGGAACCTTCCCCTATATATATATATATATATATATATATATATATATATATATATATATATATATATATATATATAGAAAAAGATCACAACAAAGTATTTTGTTTTAAAACCAACCCAAACGAACTTCGATTGAACTTATTTTGATGACATTCGAACCATTTCACCGAACCTTACAATATTACCTTTTAGGTTTTAGTTTTAACAATTAATTTTAAAGTTTAGGTTTCAGGCCTTAATTTTAAACTTTTAGATTTTATCTTTAGGTTTAAGGTTTGTTTGATTTTAGTGTTAGGGTTTATTGTTTATGATTTAAGGCTTGGGGTTTATGGTTTGACAAACTGGTTTCAATAATGCAAAAATGAATTCAATCGAGTTTGTTTGTGTTGATTTTCGAGTTTTTTAGATTCCTTTTTAGCCGTTTAAGGCAAAATGGAACATTCCCATATGTGTGTCTATATATACGTACGTATATGTATATATATATGTAGGGGATGGAATTTTTGATAACCCTCATCTTTTGTTACAACTCATTAACCATCATCGAATGGTTACTTGAAAAAGGTAAGTATGTAGGATCGTGACACGTGTCAGATTCCTTTTTTTTTCTTTTTTTAATATAAAGGGTATTTAAGACATTTGTTATTTAAGTAAAGTTTACCCCCATTTTTTTTAAACATTCATAACTTTTTAATACTATATTATTTTTTAAAAAAAATTGCAATTGCACCATTATACTCGTCTTATTTCTTTCTTTAATTTCATTATAGTCTCGACTAGTTTTTTTTTAGTTTTTTTGATGTCATGTATTTACATCATTGTAACGAGCTTAAAGATAGCAAATTAATTAAAAAAAATTTATAACAATGGTATATTACAGTAATGTAACAAAAAATGAAGTAATGTAACAAAAAATGAAGTAATGTAACAAAAAATGAAGTAATTTACAATGAGATAATTAACGGTGACGTAACACATTATTTTATTTTTTTCTCTAAAAATGATAATTACAATGATAAATTACAGTGATGTAATAGAACACATTATTTTGATTTTTTTCTCTCACAATGATAATTATAGTGATGTAATTTTTCATTGTTCTAAAAAAATTTAAACTGATTTGTTGTCAATGTAAATTACATCACTGTAATTTAAACCAAATTCACCGAAAAAAACCGAAACCGAATTTTACGTCAATGTAAATTATATCACGATAAATTACGTCAATGTAAATTACATTACTGTAATTTATAATTTTTTAAAAAATTTCAAATAAATTTGTTATATTTAAGCTCGTTACAATTATGTAAATATAGGGCATTTAAAAAAAGAAAAAAAAATTAGTCGAGACTATAACGGAATTAAAGAGAAAAATGAGACGAATATAATGGTGCCATTTTTTAAAAAAAATAATATATTATAAAAAAGTTATTAATGTTTAAAAAAGAGGGTGGGAAAACTTATAAGAGGTAAAATGACTATGATGTCCTTTTTAATATTTTAATGAAATGCTTATGTGTAAGCTTATGATTGGTTGAAATGGGTTATGTAGTTGTAGCAAAAGATGAGGGTTATTTTTTATACCTTGCCCTATATATGTATATATAATTAAAAATATGTTTATAATTAAAAGAAACCTAAGAAAGACCGAAAGAGAGAGAGGCACAGTTGTAAGTTTTGCAAGTGTTTTGGAATGGGCTCTGAAGTGTCAATGTGTGTGGTGAACATGATGAATATATAGACTAAGCCCATGAGATGGCTTGTCCTCTTGAGTCTAGGCTCTAAAGTAGAGGAGTTCAAAACGGTTTTATTTTAACCGGTTCAGGTTCCAAACGGTTATGGTTCCGGTTCCAGTCAACAAAGTCAAAAATCGATTCCTTTTTTGGTCACGGTTTTTGACATGTTCCAACCAGTTTTTGGTCGGTTCCGGTTTTGTCCGGGTAAAAGTTTTTCCGGTTCGGGTTCAGATTTCTCCGATAACCCAGAACCACATGTACCCACCAGCTTGGCAGTTCGGGTATGACCGATTCCGATAATGGTTTTCGCTTCCGTTTCCGGGTTTTTGCCCACCTCCACTCTAAAGAACGGAATTAACGGTGCACAATCAAGCTTTTTTTAAAAAAATTGCAACCGGTCCAAATCGGTTCCAGTTTTGGTCAACAAAGTCAAGAACCGGTTCCGGCTAGAGCGGGTTTTTGACATTGTTTTACCGGGTTTTGGCAGGGTAAAAGTGGAACTTGTTATGGTATTCCAGAATCTGTTACGATTTCCCTGAGAAACCGGAACCACTTGTGCTTGTCAGTTCGGCTAGGACCGATTCTGGTTTTCAGTTCTGATTCTGGTTTTTGGTCCCAGTTCTGGTTCCTTGCCCATCTCTAAACGGAATCATGGAGATACATTATATATAGTAGGGGCAGGGGTGGCCCGGAGGAGGGGCAAACCCGATCTCCGTCCCGGGCCCTTTTTTTTGGGAGGACAAAATTTTTGATATATATGTATATATAGAATTTGATTCAAATGAGAACCAAGTTGCAGAGAACTAAAAAGAAACATTTATAAACAAATGATTTAAAAGATACAAAAAGTAATTTCGTTTTATATATAATAAGTTACTTTCATGCTCTTTAAACTAAATGTGTTCATTTGTTCGGCTAACGGTTCATACATATTATATGCAAAATAATCACGGATAACTAGTACAGGTTTTTCCGGTCTCCCAAATATGTCCTAGTAGTACCAAAATATCGAAATAGTTGAAATTTTTGGGTTGGGTTTATTAATTTTTTGGTTGAGTAACTTGAGTTAAACGATTCTCGGGTGCGGGTACAGCCTTGGACAACAATTTTAAAAAATTTTAAATATTTCAGATATATGAATTATTCAAATTGTTTTTTATTAGAATAATTCTCGGATGATTTTTCGATTATTTAGGATAATTCGGATAATTTTTCAGATATTTCGGATAATTTTTGGAAATGTCAAATAATTTTTTAGGCATTTTGGATAATTTTCGGTATTTCGAATACTTTTTGGTTTTTTCGTATATCCAAAATATTTTTCCATATAATTTTTAATATTTTTTCAAATTAAATAATTAATATTTTTTTCTGAATTTGGATATATGAATTTCGGACATCCAAAATTCCGAACACGGATTCAAATATTGAATTTCATTACCCAAAATTTTCGAGCATATCAAATTCTACATATCCAAATTTGAACACCCTTATATAGGTTTTGTTTATATTTTATTTATTTTTTTAGTTTTGTTTTTGATTGAATATGGAACAATAATAAAAAATTATAAATTTAGACCACATTTTTGGCAGAAATTAGTCCGCCTAATACAAGAAGTTTACGATACCAATTACATGTTTTGCATAGATAACATTAACATGATTAATTATACAAAAGAAACATATGAAGTTACAACAACTTGGTTCCACGAATCAAAACATGTAAAGAAGACATTTGTATAAAACTACTATTTTTTTTCAGTTAGTGGTGTCGTTTGTTATGTTACCAATACGTACAGTCCGAAAATACAGTCTACAAAATTCCAATATATACCTTACTTTAAACTTAACTTTGCTTGTATTGTATTTTTGAAATTATAATTTTTTGTACTATATTTTTCTGATGTACTTTTTCGTATTTTATTTTTTGTTTTGTATGTTCTGTATTACACCACAAATGTAGTAAACTTTTAGAAAAATCAAGTACATATTTCAAAAATACTGTAAGCATGTAAAAAATATAGCATAATCTGAAAAATATACATAGAGTTATTTTTTATACATCAATGCTATACTAATGTTAAATATTAAAAAAATGATAGATTTTATAATGTAATTCTTTAAAAAAATACACTACTACAAAATAAGCCTAATGCAACCTGTTTTGACACAAAAGGTTGCAAATATGTTGCATTAGGTGAAGTTGCATTAGCCTAATGCAACATTTTTCTTACATAATGCAACTTTTTTTAAAAAGTTACATTTAAAAATGTTGCATTAGGAAAAAGAAAGTTGCATTATGTAACAAGAAAGTTGCATTATGTAACAAAAAAGTTGCATTAGATCTAATACAACTTCAGTTAATGCAGCCTTTTTTTGACTTTAAAGGTTGCATTAGGGTTATTTTTGTAGTAGTGATAATTTCGTGTGAAAGGTCAGGAATATTTAAAAAGAGTAGGAAAAAATTTGGGGAAAAAAAATTTGGGGAAAAAAAATTAACAAATGTTTTTATATCCAAATTATCATTTTTTTCTTCTATTATGTCACATATTAAACTTTCTTTATTTGATATTTCTTTTTAAGCAAAAATCATTTATTATTTGAACATTCTCATATATTTGTTATGCATGATTAATTTAATTGTAAAAAGCATAATATTATCATAAACATATGGTATGTTTATAGAACACTTGAACTTTGATTTACTGTTTTTCTTATAATAAATACATCTTATATTAAATAATAATATTAAACATTAAATATACTTATGCAAAACAAGTAAACAATGAAATTTAATGCTAAAGTTCATTACATTCGATGTTATATTAGACATCATCATTAATTCCAACATAATAATCTGATTACATTTTACACTAATCAAGGCAAAGAAAAAAAATCTTACCAAACCAAAGGTAAGCTGATTTTAAAATTTCATATGTAGCATTGTAGCAATATAATTGATATATATGGTTTAGAATATTATGTATTATATAGAGCCGATCCCGAGACTCAAAAAAATTCAGAGGCTTGGGGCGAGAAAAAAAACGGGCCTTTAAAATTGAGGTGCTTAAAACGAACAAAAAAAAAGACCCTTTAGCAAATTCAAATATTAAACTAAAAGTGTTCAAGAAAACTGAAAATCGAACCGCATTCATAACTGAAAAAAATTGAACTGCATTCGTAAATCGAAAAAAGCGAACCGTATTCACTACCGAAAACCGAGCCAAATTTTGAATCAGTTCGGTTTCTAACCGTATCTGAATTTCGGTTTTTGGTTCGGTTATCGTTCCAAATTTTTTGAATTTGGTTTGTTTTCTTATTAATAATATATGAGGTTGAATTTGGTATATTTGGTTTTTAATCGGTTTATTCGATTGAATTCGGTTTATTCAATTGAATTCGGTTTCTTCGGATCAGTTTATTCGATTTTTAACTGGTTTATTTGATTTTTAATCAGTTTGTTTGTTTTAACCGAAACCAAACCGAATCTCAAATTCGGTTCGTTTTCGGATGGGGAAAAATTTGAAAACCAACTAATACTGTATGACAATCGCGCACACGAATCTAAGTATCATACGCGACACTAGTACCATTATTTATTTTAGATTGTAGGTTAGTGACATTAGTAAATGCCACTTATAAATGCGTTAAAATCGTTGTAAAGACAAGATTAAGTATTATTTAGCATTAAAAGAATTGTTGTTTACAAAATATATGTGTGTGTGTTTCATTGTTTTCTAAAGCTTATTGGATTTAATTACTCTCAACTTTAACCTCTTAACCGGCAATACTTTCAACTGAGCAAATGTTTATTAACACTCGCAACTTTCAACACATTTTCCATTGTCACTCCATTATACTAAATTTTTGATGACGTGACACCTGTTATGGATTGTCAATGAAAATGTGTTAAAAGTTGCGAGTGTAAATAAGCATTTCCTCAGTTGGGAATATTGATACCTAATATGTCAAAGTTGGGAATATTTAAATCCAATAATCATTTTTTAAAAATTTTACACAATAAAATGTAGTGTTTTTTTAGTTGCAGTTAATTTATAGTGTTGTTATTAATTTATATTACATTAATAGTTAGAATTTTTATTTAAAAAGTTTGATTATTAGTTGGTAGGGCCTTCAAACATGTTATCAATTGAAACAGCTGTTAGGAAATGAGTAGGAGTTTACTTTCTCAAGCACATTTTTATGGGGAATGTCTTGTGAACGCTGGACAAAATAAAATAAATTACAGTTGTTTTCTGTTGATTTTTCTTAAAATAATGATACTATTAAAATATACACGTAAAATCATATAATTTCATTATTAATTAATATAAAATACTCTTAAAGTGATTGATTATAAAGCAATCTCGTTATATAGACGACTAAAAGACGTCTCTAATATTTAATATCTTAATAAAATATTTCAAAAAAATATATCATATATGACGTTTTTATTTTTATTTTTTTAATGTTTTGTAAAAATTAAGTTTTAAACCTTAAGCTTGAAAATCTTTTAAATTAAACATTTATCTCATTTGACATTTGACAATCACTTTTTCTTATTTAAAGAAAAATCAAACTTTGACATACTTTTATTTCTATAACTATCACACAAATTAAAGTAATTTTTATGTTATAAAATATTGTTTTTAATAAAAATATAAAATCAAATATTTTGTTTTATATCAAATTATAATATAGTTTGTCACTTCTGAAATATTAATTATCTTAACAATTGATTACAAAATTTATTGATGGATAACAATTTTCTTAATTTCTAAAACTAGTACACAAGATTAAATGAATTAATAAATTTCTTAATTCAAACAAAATAATAAATGTGGTGTACAAAAAAACTGTTTAGAGATTTTTAAATTTAGTTTAACTTTTATTTTATATTTTTGTATGCAATAAAATTCTTTCAATTATGTAAATTTATGAAAAAGGTATGAAATTACGTATCTATGTGTAAACATGTGTAATACACAAATTTACAACTTAGTTAACTACAATACCATATATGACATTTTTATTTTTTCTTTTAATGTTTTGTAAAAATTAAGTTTTAAACCTTAAACTTGAAAATCTTTTAAATTAAACATTTATCTCATTTGACATTTGACAATCACTTTTTCTTATATAAGGAAAATCAAACTTTGACATACTTTTATTTCTATAACTATCACACAAATTTAAGTAATTTTTATGTTACAAAATTTCTAGTTAATTTATAGTATAATGTTAAATCTTATTAATATGGTTTTTTTATAAAAATATACAATCATATATTTTGTTTTATATCAAATTATAATATAGTTTGTCACTTCTGACCCATGACCTACCAACTTCAAACCAAGCTCTTACAGTGGTTGAACCAAAATACCATTTGAGTGTCACAATGGAATCAAAGATTCATGACATTTTTTTATGTTAAAAGCAAAGCAAATAAAAAATAAACACTAACACTTGCACAATTTGAGTTATATAATGGGTCACACAATTACACATTAAGGATGTTCACATACTACTTCTCTTACAGTGGCGCATCTTAGTTCAGACCGGGGGGAGGCGCACCCCCTGTTTTTTCGTGCAGTAGTGTATATTTTTCGATACGTAGTGTAAAATTTTTTAAAAACTTTTATTTCGCGCCCCTGAAAAAAATTATTTCGCCCCCTTAGCTTACCTGTCAAGCTCCGCCATTGTTCTCTTATGTTTTAGACTTTCAGTTATCAAAATGTCATCAATAGAAGGGACTTCTATATGGTTTTTATGTTTAAAACCTTTGTGTGTCACATGTATTATTGTTGTTGTTATTGTTATTATTATTTTTTTTTCATAAACCTATCATCTATCTTTAAAATAACTGAGACTTTTCAACCGTTTTCTAACATAAAATTGATGTTTTTGACTTTTGGCTATAACTAGTGTGTTCCCCCGTATTGTGAAGGGTATTCCACCACGATTCCATCTATCAAAACGCAAATATGTGTTGTCACTCTGACGTAAAACCCTAAAAGTTAGTCGTTGTAAACATGTCCACTCGGCCGATATGAGAATTCGATCACGACAGCAGTAACAAACCACAGACATTAAAATGCATACAAAAAAAGTGACGGCAGTTATTGTCCATTTGTCTTAAGACAATAATTAAGAGTTACTTCTAATGAATATGAACCCAAACATAAGCACATATTTGTTAATTTATAAAACCAAACCATAAAAATATTTATGTTTTCTAATTAATATTATTATTTGAACAGTACTATTTAAATATTTAGGAATTTCATAATATTAATATTATATAATTATTAGTATTATTTAAATATTATTATTAAGTAAATATTATTATTAGTCTAAATTGTTTGTGAAGTAATTAGGATCAAAATGATATACATACTCGATAATGTATGGACACCGGACAAGTTACAGGTTTGTGAATAATACGCAAAATTTATATAAATCTTTGGATTAGAAATTTATATAAAAGTTCGTGAGGTGATCACAATCAAACTAATATAATTATGACTAATATCTGATAGCATAAAAATATCTGAGTAAAGTAAGAGGAAAAACTGAAAATAAGAAATTTTGGAACTAAATCAAGTTTTTTGATTAAGACTTCCATTTTTTTGCAGCGGTTTAAAAAAATCTTTGATGTGGTTTAAAAAAATAAATAATTACGTATATCCTCTTATTTACAAATCTAATTATATATATACTGGGGAAATATCAAATAAAAAGTCTATTTTGCCTAAGAAGGCTAAGAAGGGTTTTAAAATCTCCAAAACCAACCCAAACGAACTCCGATTGAACTCATTTCGATGGCATTGGAACCGTTTTATCGAACCTTACAATATTAGCTTTTAAGTTTTCGTTTTAACAACTAGATTTAGATTTTAGGTTTTAGGGCTTGATTTTTAGCTTTAAAGTTTTATCTTTATGTTAAAGATTTGTTTTTTAAGTTTTGGTTTTAGTATTAAGGTTTATTGTTTATGATTTAAGGTTTGGGTTTTAGAATTCGACAAGACGGTTCCAATGATGCAAAAATGAATTCAATCGAGGTTTGTTTGAGTCGGTTTTCGAGTTTTTTAAAATCCTTCTTAGCCTTCTTAGGCAAAATAGACTTTTTAGGGGAACCTTACCCTATATATACTCAAGTGAAAAAATTAAATATATTCCCTTCTTTTATAAATTTTCTTCTTTAGACAAAGGGATATATGTAATTTAAAACTTTAGGCAAGTATATATGTAATTTAAATGGTTAGATAAGGAGATATATATAATTTATTTTTTAAGTTGGGTATATGTGTAATTTATGAAATTTATATAGGGATATATGTAATTGCCCAAAAAAAAAGTTATTCTGTAAAAAAGTTTATATCATAACATGGATTAAGTTGAATTTATACCAACATCTAAATAAAACTAAGCATGTAAGAAAATTTGCATTTTTTAGGTTAATAAACTAAAAAGGTAAATATGAAATTTCAGAAACTCAAGGGGTCAAAATTACATTTTCGTGTTTACAAAGTTTTATAAGGTTTAGTAGGTAAAAGTGTCAAGCATGAAAGTAGAGGGAAAGAGTTAAGAAAAAATATGGGTAGTTTTAAAACTCTATATATAAACCTCAATTTAAAAGTTTTGAAGGTTAGATAATTAGAGGTGGTCGGTAGCATGTTAGTGACACTTCGATTGAGTATATGGATAAAATCTAAACTCTAAAAATCTGAAGGGGTGAAAATGTTAATATCCTATAAAGTTAGTGGTGAAACCTGAAAATTTAGAAGTAAAAACCTAATAGTTTTGACATTAAGTATACAAATAAACTCTAAATTAAAAAAAAAACAAAAAAAAAAACTAAAGGTATAGTAATGAAACTCAAAAGTATTGACATTAAGTTTTGAGATAAACTCTAAACTTTAAAAAGTTGGGAGAGTTAGAATAACATTTTACAAAGTTAAAGAATGATACTTGAAAGTTTACAAGTAAAATTCAAAGATATTGAAAGTTTAAGGATTAAAAGTGGTCAACGTCAATTGGGATAAAATATAAAAACTTAATAGTGAAACTTAAAAGTTTTAAAAAGTTAGGTTAAAATAGGTTGGTGGAATTGCAACTAACAATTAAAACGAGTGAAGGGTTAAACTTTATGCTCTAAAAACCCGAGGTAGTCAAAGTGACGTTCTATAAAATTTAGAAATAAACCTCAAAGTTTATATGTGAAACTTATAATTTTGATAAATTTTTTGGAGGTATTTACATATTTTCCCTTCCTAACTTGCAAATTTACATATTTTCTCAAATCATTAAGAGCATTGGACATTATGCATTAAAAATTTGTACCTTGGGGAAATATGTATTTTTTTAAGTTAGGAAGAGAAATATGTAATTATCCCAATTCTTTATGTCTAAAAATCTAAGTGGAACAAAATAACATCCTACGAAAGTGACATTTCATAAAGTTTATGGGTAAAACATAAAATTGTATAAATAAAATTAAACAGTTTTGTAAGTTAGAGTACTAGAAATGGTTGGTGGCAATTGAGATAAAAACTTAAAATCTAAGAGTGAAACTTAAATGTTAAAAACCTGAAGGGATGTAAGTTGTCGGTCGCAACCTGTCATCATCACTTTAAATTAAGTGTAGGGTTGAACTATAAATTCTAAAACTCGAGAGGGTCAAATAACATTCCATAAAGTTTATGAGTCAATCTTAAAAGTTTTAACGATAAGTACTTGATAAACTTTAAACTAAAAAACCTGAGGAGTGTCAAAATAGCATTCTATAATATTAATGATTAAAATGCAAAAATTTATGAGTAAAATATAGAAGTTTTGAATTGAAATGTAAAACTTTTAATTATAAAATCTACATGAATTGAAGTTAAAATAACATTTGACTAAGCTTAGATTTAAACCCTATAAATTTTGAAAGTTAAGGGGAAAAAATACCTTTTACAGAGGGACTAAAGCTATATTAAAGAAGAAAAAAATGAAGAATTAATAAAAAAAAAAAAGAAGAAAAAAAAAATGAAGAACTAAAGTCTAATTGAAAACTTAAAACAAAACAAAGTAAAAAAAAGAAGAATTAAAAGAAAATTTTAATTAATTCCAAATATTTAAACGTAAACAAGTAAAAGTTATGAAAAAATAAATAGAGAAAAAAAAATTGATTAAAATTCCGTAAATAAAACTTAACAGAAAATAAACAAAAAAAAATTAGGTGCTAAAGAAAATTTTTAATTAATTAAAAAGCACAAGCATAATTAAAAAAAATAGCGACCACTTACATTGCAAATTCATTAATAGTATAATGTATTCAAATGCGAGCAAGTGAGCAACCTTGTTCCTTTAGGTAAAAGAGAAATTAAATTTTACTAGAGCAATGTTGTATGATAATTTAAATTTATTTGTATACTACATTATTCCTATTATATGATAAACAAAAATAATGTAGCAAACTTTGAAATTATTTTTTTTAAGTTTTCAAGGATATATAAAAAAAATTAAAATATAATTTCATAGAGCATAAAATATCTAATGTTAATGTTTAAGCCGAATGTTATTTTCTTTAGTTGTTTTATTTAATGTATTTTTAGTTTTTATTAAAAACTTGAAATATGCATTCATAAAATTTTTTACATAGTTTGGTGTTTATTGATTTTGCATGTATTTTAGTATAGATTTTGATACAAACTAAATTGTATACTTTATTATTTGAGAGCCCCAAATTCTTATGGCCACCCATAAGAATTTTCTTTTAATTAATTCAAACGGTTGCATTAATTGTTTCTATTGTAAAGCCACCCATGAACAAAAATATATAATTTTCTCTTAATTAATAAAGAATGTAACATGATAATTATTATCATAGATATTGTATATTAAAATATTGTTCGCTTTGCTTCTCATGCGTTACCTATCCAGAAATTCACGATTTTATTTTCAGAGTTGTTCGCCTAAACAAAAAGTGTATTGATAGGGGAGATATTAACCTCCTTATAGCAATGATGTTATTCTTTCTTTCAACTGATGTGAGATATTACATAAACTAATACAATTTGTATTATATTAAATTTTGTTAATAACATTGTTTATTTTATACATTATATATGTATATTCATCAAAATTATTATGTTTTACAACCCTTTTTTAAATTTAATTAAATTTAAAGAACTTAAATCATTTATTATTATAAAAATGCACTCAGGTTTTTCCTTTGCTTCGATTGGATCATTTAACTTAGGTAGAGTCAAATTTATGTTATATATTTAATAATTAAATAATAATAAAGATGTAATATAGTAAATCCACATGGTTTGAATATGTTATTATAAAATTACAAAGTGGATTATTATCTAAACACTATAAACACTAGCTTTTCAGGCTTTAATCCTTAAAGATCGGACACACTAAATCTTATTTTAGATCCTGGAAGTTGTTTTATATTTAAAAATTGTTTATTTAATTTTTAAATATTTTCAGTACATGTAAATAATATAAAGTGTGCTTTAGATTAGAGAAGGTGATGATGGTGTTCCTTCGATAGATATCATTGCATATTTCTTCCTTTGAAAATGCATCAAGTATAAGAAAACTTAACATATTAATTTTTTTTATCGACAAATCACCTGAGTATCATCATGTCGCATGAGCTATCACCCGATCATATTAATCACCAAGTTGCTATTTCAGAAAGAAACTCAATATTTTAAGAAAACTTTCTTGTGAGATTTGAACCCAAAACCTTATGGTTTCCAAATCTTATCACACTACTAAAATGTCACTGGGTTGTAATGCCTTTTGCAGTTAATATATATGTATGACTAATATAATTTTTAGTCTATAGGTGGCTAACTTAATTTATACAATTTTAAAATTCAATAGGCATTTATGCAATTATGCTCAAGTGTCACTCTCTCTATATATATTATTATCTTTCATACACTCCGTTTGTTTAATCTTAATAAATCTTGAATATATACTTTTCATATCTTATAAAATAAAAAAAAGAATAAATTTATTTTCTATAAGATGATAAAGAAATAACATTTATTAACTACATCCATGATAACCAAATTTTGAAAATGCATATGATATTTATGAAAAATACTTAATTCATTTCTTATGATGATTAATAACTTTATAAATATATATAACCATAGCAATTTGGAAACAGTGTCCAGTTTTTATAAATAGATGTTTAATAAGAAGTAGAATGATAAACAATAAACACTTAAAAAACAATTTCACATATCTCCTTTAAAGAATATATTTTTTCTAATATAATATGTTTTAACATAAAGAGTAAATTGTCAAGATGGTGCTAGTGGTTTTCTAATATTTCACTCTTGATCTTTAGGTTTCATAAATTACTCATATGATCACAAAGTTTATACATTTGTAACACATTTTACGAGTAAATATTTGGTGATACATGTGAGAGTAATTTGGTGACTTAAAGACTGTATATGTTATAAATGTTAAAGTTTGAGACCATTTTTACGAGTAACTTATAAAACATATGAACCAAAAGTGAAATAATAACAAAACATAGGCATCATCTCGGCATCAATGAAATAAGTTTTATTCACTAGCATTAACATTTTAAATTCTCTTAATGTCAAGCTACTTTAGAACTTGAAGCATCAAATCCATGATTATCTATATATATATCTATATATATATATATATAGGGGATGGTTCGAATGTTAACCATTCTTTATTGCGATAATCGAATAACTACATCTTATTACTTTGGGCCCACATTAAAGTAAATCTAAAGGTGTAGGTTTTTTCTTATTTTTTTATTAATGTAAGTGGGTCCTACATTAATCAAAAAGAAAAAGAAAAAACATACACCTTTAGATTTACTTTAGTGTGAGCCCCAAAGTAATAAAATGTAGTTATTCGGTTAACGCAATAAACATGGTTTAACATTTGATCCTCTCCCTATACATATATGCGCTTACGTGTATGTATTTGTGTTGACGACAACATCTATAAAATATGATATACATATCCTATTACTAATAAATGATTCCAAATAAATGTCACATGGCATTCGCACATCCACTTTCTTATTTGATTTAATTGATAATTAAATAAAAACATTCTTTTATCTATAAAATTATATTTAAGGAATGTTTAATTAAAATCGTTTTCTAATTAATTTAGTATTGTGTTAAATCCTATTAATACTATTTTTTATAGAACAAAACCATTTATTTTGTTTTATTTTAAATTGAAACAAAGTTTGTTATTTTTCATATATTAATTCTATTAACAGTTTATCAAAAAAAATTATTAATTGATAAAAACTTTTTTAATTTTTGAAATTCATAATATAAGCATAAACACAATAAAAAAATTGAAGTTCAAATAAAGCATAAATGTGATGTAAAAAAATGTTAAAGATTTAAATCATAGTTATACTTTTATTTTATATTATTTTATGTAATAAAATTCTTTTAATTATGTACTTAAATTTAATAAAACACCATAAAGTTACATAATTTTTATTTTTAAACTCGTGTAATACACGGTCTATAACCTAGTTAGTAAATATTCGTTGATTGTATTTTGATCTAGTGAAACCTAATGTTAATTCTTGTTAACTGATAGTTGAATTATAAAGAGGACAATGGTTAGTGGTTACACATGATAATAAGTCAACTCTTTTGTGTAAGAAAAATTGTAAATAACATAAAACACAAAAAAGCTTTTTATTCTTTACAAAAAATATTAAATTAATTATAAATCTGGAATATAAGAAAACATTAATTTCTAAAGTTACAAAATAAAAGCCAAATAAGTGTAAAATTGATTATAAAAATTAAAATATAAAAAAAATAAAAGAGAGTAAAAGAGGAGACACATGAGAGAGAGAAGGTGAGTGATGGTAAGATTATTCATCACGATGTATTATTTATTTATTTTTAATAAGTACATATTATAATCCTAGCCTAAAATCCTGTATATTACACGGATTGAATAATAAAAAATTAATTCGTTAATATTAAATAATAAATATTTAATAATTATAAAATTGTATTTAAGATAAGATATAATTGAATTGTTATTATTCTTTATTAAATTTCAATAAATTAGTACATTATTGAAATAAGAACAAAAAATATTTATTAATATTTAATTATTAAATATTAATAGTATTTATTAGGAGAGAGAGGCCGGAAAACATTTTCAGATTTAACCAGAACGCGACACGTGTCTCCTAAAAATACTTCTTTATTAGAGTAGATTTATTTATTATCTAAGGATTAAAGCTATTTAAAAAAAAAACTAATTTGAATCACTATGGATCACTATAATATCATGGTGCAACTAAAGGTAGTACGGTACCACCTTTTAAATAGATTTACCTTCCCAATCCACTTCCTCTCCTAATATGTGATCAGAATCGAAGATTGCTGCTAGTCTGATTTCATTTCTATAATTTTATCGACCTCTTTCTTCTTTCTATAATACAACTGATCCGTAAGGCTAAGCTGCCCAAACTGATCTGCAAGAGAGCGCCACTCATCCCTCTCACGATCATATCCATCATCAAGCCACTAGTTTAAGAGGAAACTCAATACTTTAAAAAAAATCCCTTATAAGATTCGAACTAAGGACCTTATCTCACCACCAAATTATCGTTAGGCTGTAATGTTTTTATCGATTAAAACTAATTAAAAAAGGGTGTAAGAAAATGTAATTTAGGAAGTTTAATGGTGAGACCAAAGCCATTACAACCTAGCGGTATTTTGGTGGGAGATAAGGCTTAGAAACCAAATGATCCTGGGTCCAAATCTCACAAAGGGTTATTTTCAAAGTATTTAGTTTTTTTCAGAACTAGTAACTTGATTGTGGATATAATCGGATGGTATTGCTAGTGGCAGAATGATACTACAAGATGTAATTTAAGAAGTTTAATGGTGGGACTTGTGGAATTATATGTTTTGTGGGAGACATGATGAAAAGTGCAGAGGAAGTGGTGATACCAAGCGCACTACCAGCAGACAACATGGGCCCATGGCTATAACCACAAACTCCTGCTCTTGTTTCCTCTTTGGTGACCATTTTCTCCTTCAAAACAATCCATTTCCACTTGACAAACAACAACTCTTATTTCTCTCTCTTTTTCTACTTGTACCGTACAACCCATTTCTGCATTCTTCATCCCATGTTCCGGCTCGGTGGCGGTGGCAGTGGTGGCGGTGGCGGTGGTGGTTGTGATTATGGGGATGAAGAGGGACTTGAACTTGGACTAGGGTTGAGTCTTACTTCTGGTGCCTATGCTTCCTCATCAAATGGTGCTATAAGGTTTATTTTCTGCCCATAACATCTTTCACTTGTGTTTGTGTCTTGTTTCAAGTTGTGTCACACTCACTGCTGACGAAAAAAGAGGGGGGCGACCTGTTTGGGTTAATTTTAAAATTCAAAACTAACATGAATCATGTATTTATTCATGTAACTTAAACACAAACTGTTTAACAAATTTGTCTAAACGTGTCAAACAGTTGGACTATTTAACCTGAATACAAACCATATATTTTTTTCACGCAAAAAAATAACTTTAGTACGTACTTTCTTAAAATCATGTAACCAGAAATGACCCGTTAAAACCTTAGGATCTAAACATGTCAAACCATTTGATGGTTATTAATCAAAGATATAAACATATTAGTCAGGTTGATGAGTTTGTAATATATGAGTGTAATGGGTCATAAAGGGTTGATTTTTTTTGAAACAACAAATTTGAATCGCTAACAGATCATTAGAGTATTATCATGTCATCAGCACCAAGATCTTATAAGGAAACTCAACCCAAAATCTTATGATTTGAGGCCTTATCCCAGCATCAAGATGTCGTTGCGCTATAATGCATTTGCCAAAGGGTTGACTTGTTTAATTCACACCTATACGTAGGGTGGGTGTGGAGTGGGGATGGGATGGGGGTACAACAAGATTCCTAATTTGGTTTCATTGCATTTATGTCAACCACATGCAATAATAGTTGCATACCAATAAAAAAGATGATTGCTAAAATTGACAAAAAAAAAAAAGTTTATTTAAATTTGTCTTGTTTCAGATGATTCTTGGTTTGGTTTCAAGCATTTAAGGCTACTATTATATGCATTTATAGTTATTGATTGAGGTTCCCTATAGTTTATTTCAACCAGAGAATGTTGGTTTTTTTTTCATTAAAAAAAAGAAGAAGAAAAAAAGTTAGCTTTAGATGATTCTTTGTTTGGTGTAACCATGTTTGAGAGCTCGGCTCGTTTTAAGCTCTATACCAAAAACTAGAGTTCTCTTCGTGCGTAATATTAAGTTCGAGACCAACTCTGATTTGGCGTGCTTATTATTTATTGATTTTATTTATATTATTTATATGCATGTATATATATTTATTTTTATACATTTCTATAAATATAACACAAAATATATTATTTAGTTATTTTTAACGCGCAAAATATTTATTAGTCAAGCTAAGCATATGAAGCTTGGGTTCACTTGGTACTCCACTTCAGCTCAAGCTCATTTAAGTTTAGGTCAATTCAATCTTTTAACTAGCCAATCTCGAGCAGCTTACAAGCGGCTTGGCTCGTTTACGGCCCTTACCGCTTGAGCCTTTTTAAAGCTTATTTGAAAAATACCATATAAGACCTTTTAGAACATGAAAAACTAACCTCTTTTGAAGTTGGACCTTGGTTAATAATTAATACACTACTTGTAAGTTATATCATGGGATAAGGGTAATGTTTCTTTTCATCCTTCCCTCGGATCCTACTGATAAGTGGGAATATACTGAGTAACTTTGTTACACTACTTAGACCATGGGTTTTTTAATTTATCCTTTTTCAAAGAAAATCATTGGAACTTGGATTCAAAATGGGGCTAAATCTTGAATCTTGATAAAGATTTTATGATGTTTTTAAAGCAGTCAGGTGATTGGATGGCCACCAGTGAAGACTTATAGGATGAACAGTTTGGTAAACCAAGCAAAATTTTCCAAAAATGAAGGGGAAAAGGGAGCAAGTGGGAATGATAATTTGACAAAAAAGAAAAATATAAATCATGAAGACAAGAATGATGAAATGGTCACCAAAGAAACAGGGCATTCTGGATTTGTGAAAGTGAATATGGATGGATTACCAATTGGAAGGAAAGTTGATTTGAATGCACATGATTGCTATGAAACTTTAGCTCAAGCTCTTGAAATTATGTTCTTGAAAGCTTCCACAAGTGCCAAATTTATTCGTAAGTGCAGCTTTTTAACGGGTCAAAATGGGTGGGTCAAACGAGCTAGGTAACAGGTCAAAAAGGTAGTTTTGTTACATATCTAAATGAATCATGTTTTCAAAAAGAATTTTTGTAAAGATTTAGGGTGTCGATTATGACCTTGTTTTAAAAGGCGCTCTTGAGATGTGAGGCGAGTGAGATGATAAGGAAAACGTCTTAAGGTACTTCAAAGTTCAAATACACCTAGGTCAAAGATGGTCGAAATCTGATATGTAAAAATGACTAAAAGGATAAAGAGATTATAAATTACTCATAGAATAGAGACATGAAGAGATACAAATTTTGGTTATAAATAAAGCTTATATGGTTGTACATAGAGAAACGTGTTGTGTTAGCGAAGCTCACTCCTTGGATTTCGCGACCTAAAAGGCTAAAACGTCTTAAAGCATTTCATGCTTTTTAAAACCAAGATTATGATACCAAAACTCATAAAATATCTTTGCTAAAGAAGTCTTTTAAATAAAATGATTTTGGAGGTTTTACGCTCTTATGTTGATTCAATCCAGGTGCCGAAAAGCATCAACGCTCTCGCCTTTTGGATGGATCTTCTGACTTTGTGCTAACATATGAGGATAAAGAAGGAGACTGGATGCTTGTTGGTGATGTCCCATGGAGGTACCATGTTATATAGTCAACCTTTTGACATTAGAAGACTTGGTTTTGACCAATATATGTCTCAGTTGACCTGAATTACTATGTTTTAAATCTTGCTTACATGATTTATATGGTTTAACCAGGATGTTTTTAGGCACAGTGAAAAGGCTAAGAATCATGCAAACCTCAGATGCCAATGGACTTGGTACGTTTCGTGTAGATAAAACACAAAAGATGGCAAAACTGGCAAATTGGGTAACGGGTTGATTCGGGTTCAGATTAAAGCATGTCAAGTTTTCCGAGTTTTTTCCCAAAAGGGTATTGGTGGAAAAATTATTTACCAAAATGGGTGATTTGAAAAATATTTACCAAAATGTGTGTTTTTCACTTATTTCATTATTTTTAACTAGTTTATTATGATTTTTTTGACTCAATTAAAATAGAAAAACTAAAGAGACTAAAGTGAATTGATTAAAAAAAAGGAAAATGGTAATATAGTATAATAAATTAGTTAAAAATAAAAAAATAATAATGAAAAACACTCATTTTGGTAAATATTTTTCAACTCACCCAATTTGGTAAATAATTTTTCTACCAACACCCTTATTGAAAAAAAAACTCCAAGTTTTCCTATGGGTTGGGCTACATTTGCCAAAAAGAAAATATATATGTTATCATACACTATAATACAAATTAAAAAAAATACTAATGCAATATTTTTGTGGGTTATACATAACTTAAAAAAATAAAAAAAATAAAAAATAAAAAAATGAAACTTTTGAGTTGTGGGTTTTTAACGAAGCAGTCTCTCCATCACATTGGTGTAGGGATAATGTTTGTATTCATCTCTCCTTCTCAGACCCCACAAAGTAAGATTACACTGGATATGTGTTCTTGTACACTACAATACAAATGAACTTTCCCTTCCTATATGCAGCTCCAAGTTTCCAGGAAAATAATCAAAAGCCCAAAAACAAGCATATTGAGTTAAAAAGATGAAGAAGACACTTGAACAAATTCACCACAGACTAGAAAAGTTTGAAGCTTTTGTTTGATAATGATAATCTTTGCTGCTTTACTATATATGTTTACTCACTTTGGTTCATATACTGGTTTGTTTTTTTTTGTTCATTCGATTCTTTTTTCTGTTTCTTGTTGTCGTAAAATCATTATAGCTCCATACGCAACACGAATGGTTTGATGATGTTATTTACGAACTTGATGATCATATTATATTTTGATGATCAGTGATTGTCTTTGTACCTTGTTTATCTTGTTTGCCAGCAATTCTTGAATGTTAAGAAGTTTATATGTGTGACCAGATTTGTGTTTCATTTAACCATGAGAACACAACTACTTTGCCAAATGAAGAGGTCCCAAACTTTTAGGGTAAATCGACTTTGTAGTTGTAATAGATTCTGATTGTAGTAAAATTTCTAGTTGTTTTTATATTTGTAATTAATAAGCTTGGCGAAATAAGCGGTCTAAGTCAGGGTGGGTAATAACCAACATGTTATAATAGGTTCGGGTCAGGATGAGTGTGAATCAAGATGAGTTTTAAGCAAAATTGGTTTCGTCTAAATGAATTCTTTTAAAAAGCTTCAATTTATTTCAACTTAAAATAAGTTGTAACTAAACAAATAGTATATTTTAATAATTTCAGTGATTTTCTCATCAAACATATTATTGATAATTCTTACCCGTTTAAATTCATTCTATTAACATCGTTTTTAGGTTATCCATCTTGACCCGCATCGTGCAATATCGGTTCGAGTCTAAATGGATTCTTTTAAAATGCTTCAATTTATTTCAACTTAAAATAAGTTGTAATTAAACAAATAGTCTATTTTAATAATTTTAGTGATTTTCTTATCAAACATATTATTGATAAATTGTACCCGTTTAAATTCATTCTATTAACATAGTTTTTATGTTATCCGTCTTGACCCGCATCATGATAAGGTGTTACTCATCTCAACCCGCCAACCCGTTATAGTGTTACCGATTTAACACAAAATACAATAATTGTTCACTCAAATCAACCAATTTATCTTGCTTTAGGTTAAGATTGTCAGGTCTAATAATTAATATACACATTTTATTTGTGATTTATATTTTTTTGTAATTTTCTACTTCATGATATTTTTTTATTTTTTGTGTCTAAAACTTGAAAAGAGCTTTTATTTATAGTTAAAAGAGGGCCCTGATTTTGATATTCGCTTTGGAGTTTGGGCCATCAGAAGGCTTGAGACGGCCCTGCTAAACTACTTTGCCAAATGTAGGGATGGCAATGTAACGTGTTTGGGACGAGTTTGAGTAATCACAGTCCCACACCCGATTATAAAAGCTTGTCCCATATCCGTCCCATATCCGTCCCAAAACCCATCAGTTATCCCGGCAGGTTTCGGGTATACCCGTTAGTTAGCTAAATAAGAATAATTGGCTCAAAACAGATCGAGTATCGGATAACTTTTAATAAATTTATTCTTTTCATAACCAAAAAATATATATTAAATATGCGAAGAACAAACGGTTAATATATCAAATAACATGAAATTGAAAAATGTTATAAGTTGATTAGCATTGTTCAAGATAAACAAAAGAAGAACGATTATCAACAAAAAAGTTAAAAAAAAACTATTGCAGTTGCCACAAAAAACAAAGATAAAAAAAGAAACAAATCTCATGAACAATTTTTAAATTTTCAAAAGAATAAAAAAAGAAACAAATCTCATGAACAATTTCTAAATTTCAAAAGGAATAAAAAAAGAAACAAATTCTATTTACTTCAAATGTATATAAATGGGTATTTATAAACGGGTACACAGGTAGAGTAAACGGCATATATAATCGGGTAGGGTAACAGGTATATGAACAAATCCAATGTCCGTCTCATACCCACAAAAATTTGAAAATTAATCTTATACCCGGCCCAATACCCATCAGGTTCGAGAATACATGTCCCATATGTAGCGGGCTTCAGGTAAACACGTCAAACGCTGGTTTTTTTGCCATCCCTAGCAAAATGGCGTGATTAAGGAGTTAAAGCTAGATAACCAAGATGATCAGTAAATAATGCAAAATGGCATTTTAGGTTAAAGCTAGATAACCAAGATGATCAGTAAATAATTGAAAGTGACCACTACGCGGCGTATACTTGACAGAGGGTGTTAAAATATGTTTTTAGAGTGTATAAAGAACCCATCCCTTAAAATTTGAAGGTGGCATGGTATTTTCACTTCAATTAGTTTAAATAAATTGTTCAGAATGTACTTCATCTTTTAACTTTTTAAAAGTTCAAGGGAATGACTTCTGATTAATAGTGTGAAAAGGTCAAACCAACTTGACTTCTTTTGACCTTTTGGCCCAGTTGTCTGACCCCCTAATATTGCCAACTTGCTAAAATAGCAACAATTCTACATCCCATAAATGAAAATAAATAATCAACTATCAGAAACTTAGAACATTGATGACTTGAAAATATGAAAGAAGACAATGTGCACAAATGCAAATCTCAAGCTTATTTCAGAATCATGATCAACAAACATAAAAAGATGGTATTTTAGAAGCAATCACACCATAACTCCCATACAACAAGGTTGTGTCGATGAACTAATGTAAACAGCCACGAAGTCAACGCAAAAAGTCTCTTGGATCTGTTACAAAACCAGTTAAAGCGGAAGCTGCAGCAGTGTATGGAGAAGCCAGGTAGATTTGACCGTCTTTGTGGCCCATTCGACCGGGGAAGTTCCTATTTGTAGTTGAGACACACACCTGCCATCATTAACAATGTCAGTTCATGCTAAATGCAATTCTGATTGCACTTTTAAAGTTAACACCAACTTTTCGAGATCCAGTATACATGGGTAGCACATTTTACTTGAAAATTAACAGGCTTTTAGCAGTTTTCAATCATTTTAAATGTCAATTTATGTTACATGCAATTTTAATGGGATTAAAGATTGCAATGTTGAAGTTAAAAACACCAGCCCTTTTCTTGATGCAGCATAAATTGATGTGGGTAGCAAATTTTAGTATTTTACTTTCAGGCTTTTAGCAGTTCAGTCATTAACTTCATGCTAAATGAGATTTTAGTGGGATTAAAGATTGCACTTTAAGGTGAAAACACCATCCCCTTTCTAGATACAGTGTAAGTTGATGTGGGTAGCAAATTTTACTTGAAAATTAGCAGGCGTTTATCAGTTTTCAGAGTGAAAAAAAGTTCATTTCACATCAAATGTCAAACCATGTGACTATTTCGACCCATTTACTCGGGAATACATTGATTTGGGTATGTTTTATTTCTAGTGGCTCAAACACAAACGATATAAAGTTTGGCTAACCAGGAAGAGGTGTAAGTGGTTCAAGTAGCTCATAATGCATAAGAGCTAGTACATCATCTCTTTCAAATTAAGCTTGTTATTGGAATAATTTATCATTTGCAATCATAAAAAAATACAATCCTGTTTACAGAATTTTTTTAGAAAAATAGATGAAAAGTGCTTCGGGTCAACTCAACCTGAACCGTATCAAATATACTTGTTTTAACCCGTCCCCACTCATTTTGCCACATCCAATGTACTGGAAAGGAAAACTGACCTGAGGTTCGTTAATGCGAGCATAAGTATCTTTTGGACCACCCAAACAGGCCCCACAACTAGGACTAGTGGGTGTATCACATCCAGCAGCTTCAAATATCTGGGAACAAGTTTTTCCACCAGACCCAGGCACAGGGAGGGTATAAATGTCCATCCAGACCTACCAAAATTTATTGTAATTAGCATATACTATACACTTTATCTTTAAAAACAAAAAAAATCACCAACTTGTAGTAGTTAGCATAAGACTACAACAAACCTTTTGAGTAGCAGGAACAAGAAAAGTGGGTACTTTGACCTTTCCACCCTGCAAGTTGAATCAATGGTTATGAAATCAAAAAGCAAAATAAAATAGGCAGTAAGTTGTTGTGAAATCTTACTGAAGCCAGTAGAACTTTGGCAGCAGCTAGAAAATCTTCGGTTTTACCACCAGTACAAGATCCGATATACACTCTGTCTATTTTGACATCCTTGCATTCCCTTGCTAAAGCACGGTTATCAGGAGAATGAGGCTGCAAGACGTAAAAACTAGCATTTACATTAAATGAATCTAAAAGGGCTAATTTCAAGCCTTTATATTCGCCTGAGGCCCTAATATTGTTTATTAAAACTAGAGCCAGCAAGATGTCTGTGTCAGGTAGGTTGGATAATGGGTCAAAATGCTGGAATCAATTGGATCAGATTTAGGTATGAAAGACACGGGTATTTGTAGTGAACTAACCACTACTCTTTCTTTCTTTTATTGAACTCTGAAAAATTAATTGATTACAAAATCCTACCTCTATTTACAATAGACTTAAAAGAAACATACAATGAATCTAACTCCTAATCTTTAGGAACAAACTTTAAATAAAAACAAATAAAAAACCAAACATAAAGGTTAAACTTGGCTGCTAAGACTTGCCCCCCAAGTCTTCGGAATTAATCAACACCAAACATGTCATATTTATCAATGATAGAACAAGCAAAGCTGAGTGGGGTTGTCCTGAAAAACATTTTTGTCTTTTTAAGAAAAAGTTATACACAAAGGCTTTATATTTACAATTATAATCTAGATTTTTCAATAAAACGTGTACATCTTTAAACCCGTTTGACATTTTACCAGCAATCTAAGTCCTTTGACTTGTCCAGTTTGAGATAAATTACAACTCAAATCAAGACATCCAAAATTAAATTGGTTCAAAATTGCGAGCTCTACAGAAGACTGCAAAGTTTAATATGGGAGGTAGATTTGATACCTTAGCCACTAGTGGTTCCAATTTAGAGACATCGAATCTATACTCAGCAAGAAACCTGAAATGCAAAAAAGAAATATAGACACTAAATATGAACTAAAAGTTAATTATTTATGTAATACGTGTAGATGTTAATAATTCTAGTAAACTAAATCAAGACAAGGGCAAAAATGGAAGCAGAATCACTTTGCTTGATCATCACTGTAGACCGGTTCGTATGGCACGGATGTCTTGTCCTGCAGCATATGCAAATCTTAATGAATGAAAAGCTTAAACGATTTTGAAGAGTGACATATTGCAAGTAAAAGAGATTAACAATAAAAATTAATGTTGAGTGTCAATATTATAAGTTAATAATATAAAAGGGTCCCTTATTTGGTTATAAACATGTACCATATACGCTTAAACATTGATTTTAGAAGTAAGTTACCTAAAAAGGAATTTGAACGAACCTCAAGGTATTTAAATGTAGTAGCATCAGCTGGAACAATACCATTTTTCCCTCCAGCTTCAACAACCATGTTGCATAATGTCATTCGTTCTTCCATCTATGCACCACAAATGAGAGCATCAATGGAATTATATTGATGATATGATAATATATTCGACCAAACTTGTTTGTCATGTCCCATAAAGGCATAAAAATTGCAACCTTTTTATGATAGAAGAAAACCCACGTTTTTATGATAAAAGAAGACCCACACCTTAACCCATTAAAAAGGGTGTGCCTAGTTATTGACTTAGCTCCTGCTTTGTGCAGGGGCCGGGGAAGGGTTGGATCGCTTCGCAATACGATGTACACAGCCTTACCCTACACATTTGTGCAAGAGGCTGTTTTCCACAGCTTGAACCCGTGACCTCAAGGTTACAAAGCAACAACCTTACTAGTTGCTCCAAGGCCCACCTCCCACACCTTAACCCATTATCATCATTAAAATATACTATTGATGGCATTATTTGGGTTTAATTGTGTTTATCGAGAGGTAATTTAAACATATGACAGATTCAAGCATCTACAAGCCAAAATTGCAATCTTCATAAAAGAAAAGAGTCTCTAATGGATGAATGTGGCAAAATAAATAGGTTAGGAGGTTTGGTAAAAGGTCAGGACATGTAACTTTTTAAAAAGATGTGAGGTTGGGCTGTTGGATTGGGGCACCCACACAAACACTTTTTTTGTCTACTCTTTCCGAAATATATTTAGTTGTTGAATATGAATACACAAACTCTATTACTACAATGATAATCTAGTTATTTCACAAAAAGATAATTTAGAAAGTCGTGCATTTTGAATACACTTTTGGCAACTTTTGTCCCATTTTTACCTTCTAAACTTTGTGAATTTACTCATTTGACTTGCTACTTGTTAAACGAAAGTAAAACTCAAATCAACACATTTATCCCAAAATAAATCGAAGTAGTTACCTGGGGATAGGGTATATTAAAACCTTGAGTTGCTTGCTTTAGAGGAAACAGGGAAGAAAAAACTTACGGTAAGGCTTTCAATAGTTGAACCAACAAACTCCATTGCTTTATAAGTTGCACCAGACATAGATATTTCACCAATTATCTATAACATAAAAATGATACAAACATTTCACCAATTATCTAAAACATACAAAAAATCAGTGAAACTGAAACTTAAACCTAATATATTTTCAAACAATCAAAGAAACCATAATTGGCCAACAATCAAAACGAATTGTTTTAAGATTGTTACATATGCATTAACATCATACTTACTTGCAAGATCAAATCCTTTGCAAGCAGATAATCAGGCATTTCCCCATCC
This sequence comes from Mikania micrantha, assembly GCA_009363875.1. NCBI lineage: Eukaryota > Viridiplantae > Streptophyta > Magnoliopsida > Asterales > Asteraceae > Mikania > Mikania micrantha. The sequence goes on along the minus strand of CM018686.1, from coordinate 61,100,103 downwards.
AATACAAATCTTAGGGTTGGAGGCACCTGTAAATCAAAGATGACAAGAGAAGAAAATTAGAAATTAGTCAATTAATTGCCACCAAATACTATTTTACTTTCATATTAAAATTTAATATAGGCATAACTAATTAAAAGGTGTTTGGATGCGTGTTTTGAAGTAATTGTGGTAATTGAAGAATCAAAGAAAAATAAACAATTAGTTAATTGATTAAAGTTGGGGATAGTTTGATAGCTTCACATTTGATCTCAGAAATTATTATCTGACTTAAGCACAGAAGCAGCTTAATTATAGATAAGTAGAATTCATGTTAAGTAGTGGGACTGATGTTAAGAGATAAATTACATTAATCTTTTGAGAAGATTCAGATCAAGTGGCAAGCTAATGTGCCTGTCTTCAATGCTAAAATAAAGGCAACAAGAAATACTACAAACCTTAAAAAATGTTTTTTATACCTTAAGCAAAGCTTTTCCGGTCCCTAACACAAAACCTGCATCTGTGTTTCCAATTCCAGTAGCAAACTGGCCAAATGCTCCAGCAGTGCAGGTGTGAGAATCCGTACCAAGCAAGACCTAAAAAAGAGTTATTTGCGTAGAATCAAATGTAAATTCTTTATACATTAACTAAATCAAGCAGGCAATTTCGACAAATTCACTTATAAATGGGTAGATTCATGTTAGGTTTTATCTCTAATGGATAAAAGATAGCCAACAAGAATGCCGGAAAAATGAACCAAATAGGTCTAAAGTCACCCAAAGTGTATGGTTATAACAAAATGCATATAGCCTCTTTTTGACCTGCTTAAAAAAATAATATTATTATTGAGAGTTTAAGCTATGCAATAATCCACTTTCCTTATTGTACCAATATGACCAACTTACCTTTTTATCATCAGGATAACCATTAAAATTTAATTTACCTGATATTGTAAGTGTCAGCAACCTGCTTAAAAAAAACTTAGGTGGCTTTTTTTTTTTGTTTGCTGATATAGAAATTAAAAATTTTAAATAACTAAATATTTGATTTAATCTTAAAAAAAATAAAGAATCATATTATTTTCTTAAAAAAACACGAATATTTATTTATTTATTATTATTTTAGCAATTAACGCCCCATTTGCGGTGCATACATATAATGTATATATGTGTGGGCTCTCAAGGGGCCAAAGTGAAATTGCACTAATTTTAACGTTATTTTATTTATTTTGTGAAAATAACGTTAAAAGTGTTGGGATGATCAACTTCAAACGATAACTTTGCGTTGGGGACTCCTTCGGAGCAACCTCTATCCCAACTGGGATAGGGGTAAGGTTTGTGTCCATCATTCCCCCTAAACCCTACTGAAAAGTGGGAATATACTGGGTAAGTTTGTTTGTATGTTTTTTTATTTTAACAATAACAGTTATAAGATTCATCTTGGGATTTTTTCTTAAATACAATTCTTGCTATAACAAATAACCACTTAAGAGGGAGTGGCGAAACGGTGGTGCAACAGTGGGAGTGGAGGCATCGTAGATCAAGAGGGTGTGAGAAGATATGTTTGTTGTGAAGGAAAGGGACATTTATTGTTAATATTAACAACGAAATGACACATCATTGATTTATTTCCACGTAAGCAGAAACAAAAAAAAATGCCACATTTTACATATTAACCATCTGAACCACTAACTGGTCAACAAACGTGCATAATGAAACAAGATTCAAAAGTTTAATGGTCATCTTAAAAATAATAAAGGTGGTTGTGTTGATACACAAAGAAAACTAGATTTTTATTGTACAACTCAAACAAACAAACAAACTTACCCAGTATATTCCCACTTTTCAATAGGATCTGGGGGAAAGGATGGACACAAACCTTACTCCTATCCCAATTGGGATATAGAGACTGCTCCAAAGGAGCCCCCGGCTCGTAGTTGTCGTTTGAAGTTAATCATCCCAACACTTCTAACGTTATTTTCACATAACAAGTAAAATAATGTCAAAATTAGTGCAATTTTACTTTAGCCCCTTTATGGCCCACACATATATACATTATATGCGTGCACCACAAATTGAGCGCGTCTTTTTTCTCGATATTCTTTTAATAAAATGATGAGTTTTGAAAAATTAGTGGTGATTTGGTGAAAAAACATAAATGTGTACTTTTAATATATAGAAGACAATGATAAAATAAAAAACAATTTGTTTAACACATAATAAACAATGATAAAAATAACATCAAATTATTTAAAACGTAAAACACAATGATGAATACATGTAACACAATAACCGGAAATATGTGTTTTCTTAAATGATAAGTTTAAAAAAACAAAATAGTAAAATAAAACATTTGTATGCTTCTAATATGTAAAACATAAAAATTAAATAATAAATTAATTTAATACATAAAAATCAATGACAAAAAACAGAGCTAAAACATAAAACACTGTGATGAATACATATTACACAATGACCTAAACGTAACAAAATGATAAATACATAAAACACAATAACAAGAATGTAAAACACAACGATCAAAATGTACTATCTAAAAACTTAAGATACATTTAACACAATAACATGAAATATGTGGTTTCTAAAATGATGAATTTTGTAAAATAAAATAAGAAAATAACACAATTGTGTACTTCTAACATGTAAAACAAAAATTAAATAAAAACAAATTTATCTAATGTACAGCTCAAACAGTAAAATATAATTTTCAAAATCATATATACATACACTGATTATTTAATATATATATATATATATATATATATATATATATTCTTTAAAAAAATGGTTCCAGGTGCCCATTTTGCCAATTCTAGAGTTTTGGTAACTAAGTTTAAATTGGACTAATAGATTTGGAAGTACCTCTCCAGGTCTGCAATGACCTTCTTGTGCAAGAGCAATATGGCATACACCTTTGTAATCAGGGTTAGCCTAGAAAAAAATATAATCAATTTTGTTTAAGCATCCATCAAACATGGGATTATTAAACTAATAATAAATAAATTATCAAATCAAGATTCCAAAAAGCAGAGAGATGATACCTTGAAATTGCTAAGATCTTTAATATCATAAAAATATTTGATCCCTTGCTCGTGTGAGAATTCCCTAATGATATCAACATTTCTATTTGCTCTTTCATCAGTTGTGAAAATATAGTGATCAGGTATGATGACAACCTTTTCACGGTCCCAAACCTAAAACAGCAACCATATAATTCATATATGATCACAATAAATCACCAACAAACACATTTGATAATTTCTTTTTTGCTTATAATATCGACCTTCATACAGTACCTTCAAAGTAACCACTTTGAAAACAATAATATTTCATATAACCATGACACCTTACCTTTAAAGTTTCTAGTTTCCTTTTGGCATAAAAGAATACTTGTTATTTAATCTTTTACCTTTGCATCATTCCCAAATTCTTTCTTGAAAATGCCAATCGAACCTGGGCCACAAACATCATGTGTCATCAAGACATCGACGTTGACCCAGACATTTTCGCCTGGGCTCAACTGGGATCTCTCAGAAGCCCTAGAAAATATCTTCTCAGTCATTGTCATCCCTGTCTTTACCTTAAAAAACCAAACTCAAACTTATTAATTTAAGAAATGCTTAGAAACATGGACGAAAAATCGATACAATCCCTCTATTAGTTTGCAACAAGTTCTTGACTTTTTAATATCAAGACGATAAATAGGTGAAAAGATTAATCGATAAGCAAAACTGGGCATAATTAACCTATTCTCATAGTTGATTTTCTTCCAGTTCTCAATTTTATTATGTGAAAAACACTAACTTTTGAAAAAGAAAAATAAAAGGATCCACAGCTCACAATAAGGTGTTTGATGTGCTTCAAACCATATCTGGAAATTTGATCGCTGCAGATAAATTACCTAACTAACCCTAGCATCAACCAGATTTTGCTTATTTGCTCTTACTTATCAAACTGATAATGTTAAAGCATCAATTGATAACATGATTGGAGCAAGTTTCTTCATGATAATTCTTAAAGATATCAAATTGATGGTATCAAAGCATCTGCTAGCATTGTCGTCACATTTATGATTTCAAAAGTACAAACAGGCATGAATTTACAACATTTAAGACATTGAAATGAGAACAGATTAAGAAAAACCCTAACTGAGCCAGTGGCGGATGGTTTCCGTTCAGATTGTTGCGGTGTCATCACGGATACAATCTTCGTCGATGCTTTCTTGTGAAAGATTTTGATTGAATTCGAAGGATGAGCGAAGAATTGAGACACACTTGCGTCTTTCTGAAAGATTTGAAATCAGATATCACGAAAAATGAAAAGAAATTGGAGCTTGAAACTGGTGTGGTTACCTGGTTGATGAAAGGAGACGAGGGTGAGGAGATTGCAGATGAAGCCGCCATTGATGAAATGGCCATTGTTGGGGTTGTGGACGTGGTTGGTGCAGTCTGGTCAGTGTGGAAACAATGACATAATATATACATGGACACCATATTGTAAGTTTTTTTAAAAAAAAAAAAATATTTATTAAATACGTGTATTTGAAATTTTATTAATTACAAACTCATGTATTACATAGGTTTGATAAATAACATGTTATAAACAACATTTTTTACAAAGACTTGTGTGTTTATTATTAATTGTTTGTAAAATAAGAATTATTGAACGTCTAAAAATAACATACTACAAAGAAGGATTACAAATTATAAAATTATATTTTAAGGTATTATATAATTGAAATTTTCGTATGATTTATTAAGTTTTAATTAATTTTTATGATAAAAAGATCTATATATTTATATTTAATTGTATAATTAAATTATTTAAAATGATTTATTATTAATTATTAATATTTAATATAAAAGATAATTAAAATTTAATAAGAGAGAGACGAGAAAAATATTTTTTGAGTTTATGAGAAGATGACAAGTGTCCTACTTGCTATGCTTTTATTATATTAAAGAATAGATTTTTTTTTTATAATTTTTTTTCTTTTCGCATTGGTTAAACGTAATAAAATAAAGGAAAACAATTATTTTGGTAAATAAGTTTTCAACTATACTTATTTGGTAAAATTTTTTTCAACTACACCTATTTCGAGAAAAACTCACATATTTAGAAATGCTCCCAAGTGCTAAGTGGTGCTGGAAAGAAACCCATTTCCAAAACCAAGCCCGACTCTTTTATCCGGAATTAGAACTGGTTTTTATCTAACTGTGACAGCCGATTTTGTTTTATAAGATAATCTTAACAAAAATTAGAATTATCATAATCGGTTTCAACTCTATCTGACCAAAAATCGAAACCCTGGGGGTAGGCCTGTAACCAAACAGTTCGTGAACTGTTCGACGGGAAGTTCGTTTATTTAATAAATGAACGAACACGAACATAAAATTTGTGTTCGTTTAATTAAATGAATGAACATGAACACGCCTAGTGTTCGTTTATTTATGTTCATGAACTGTTCGGTCATATTCGTCCATTTGTGTTCGTTGATGTTCGTTAACTGAAATGTAATGCCATTTTATTTTTGGTTAACTATCTAATTACGAATAATATGTATTTACATTTAATAGACATGCCGTTTGTGTTCGTTTATTCTTGTTCAATTGTGTTCGTATATGTGTTGTTCAATAGTGTTCATATTCGTTTATAATTGTTCAGTTGTGCTAAATAATGTTCATTTATGTTTGTTTGTTTATTTTGGTTCGTTTGTGTTCATTTATGTTCATAAACAATTCGTTTAATTTATTGATGAACGAACACAAACGTACACGAACGCATTCATTTTCTTAATAAACGAACACGAACACGAACACAAAATTCATGTTCGTTAATGTGTTCGTGTTCGGTTAAATCTAAATGAACGAACACGAACATGCTTGTGTCCGTGTTCGTTCGGTTCGTTTACAGGCCTACCTGGGGATTAGGTGCTTCTTCCTAGGAAGGTGGAACTGTGGAAGACCAATAGTAATAGCTCTTAGGGTGATGCTGGCTTCATTTCTGAATCTGAATACTCAGTGTGGGTGTAACTATACCCTTCAGTTTCTTCGGTTGTCGATGGCGCCAAATATGTTATATTCATTGACCATTTTTGTAAGCAGAAAAATAGATTCTAAACAAAATATAATCAAGTGATTTTATGAACTAGAGTTTTAGTCCATATACTAAATATTCCTTAAAAAAACTTAATTCTTTAAAACCAATGACTCTGACACCAATCTTATTTTTAACTTCAAAATTGTTTCTTCATGCAAAAATGCGGATGAGATCAAGGTTTTGGATATTTTTAAGATTATTAATCATGATAAGCTTTCAAATGTATTTAAAAAACTTGACCTTTAAAGGCATACCTACAAATAATTAAGATCAATGCCAACATCAAAATGCATCTTTCAAAACTGATTATTGGGACAAAGTTGAAAAGAATATCAAAACCAAAATTAATATACGAATATGTCGAGAAAAATAAGAGAAATCTCAAATAGGTTTAATAAATAACATTAGTAAATATAAAAAATGACATTTTTTTTATAAAACCAAGGTTATTTTTCACAAAATATTATAAAACCCAGGTTATCAACTAGAGTTTTAGTACCACGTGTATTATATGAATAAAATAAGAAAAAAATTAAATAGTTATTAATAAAATATTAAAAATATAAAACATTTGAGAAGAAATATTATTAAAATTAATTATAACCAAGTAATTTAATTAATAAAATAATAATATCATATTTATTAAACTTTAATTCTTTAAAAAGCTTTTTATTACATTTTGTTTTTAAAAAAGAAAAAACTTTTTTTAAGCATTCTTCTGTAGATAAATAACCACAAAATAAGTGAAGAGAGCTCTTAGGAAGATGAGAAATGCCAAAAAAACAGTGGAAACGAACAACATTCATATGGAAGTACGTAAATATCTAGAAGATACATGCCTCATGTAGTTGACAATGTTTTTTAATAATATACTCAGTGGAGAAGCAGTGTTTTGGTCCCTCTTTACATAAACAATAGAGAAGCACGATGTTGTGGTGATTATAGGAGGATTAAACTTTTAAGTCATACTATAAAACGTTTAGAAAGAGTGATCGAGACAATATTGAGAAGAGAAACCCAAGTCATAATAAACCAATTTGGATTTATGTTAGGACGATCGATTCAGAGGAGACACGCATTATGAGAAGGTGTATGGAGAAATGTAGGGAGAAGAAGCAACATGTACATATGGTCGGTTATGTTTGGTTTTGGTCGGTTATGTTCGATCAGTTATGTTTAATTAACTGCATATTTTGTTTAGGTTTTTTGACTAGATGAATGTGGGCCTTAAAATTTGAGAGTGCTTAACAAAATACATGTTAATATCACAATACATATAATTTGAGCTAGTCCTTCACTATCCATCATGATAATCTAAATTAAAAGTTAACACAAAAACAAACATTTGAAATCATCTGACACACTTAATACATTTTAAGTTCAAAAACAAAACATTTGAATAAAAACTTCTTCATTTCTTGTTCGAATCGTCATCTTCAACAATATAATCTTTGTGGTTTTTTCCCCTATCATCAAATTTACAAAAAAATTATATGCTAATATTAAATAGAATAAATAACTTATATAGTTTAAAATGAAATATAATTACAATTTTCTATTTTCTCCAAGTGCTCAACCAAGTCTTCTAGTGACACACCATAGAATTGAGACTTTCGTAAATCCGTCAGTGTTGACAGTAGCCAATCTTGTTCACAAACTAAGGATTCGACTGTGTTTGAAGAGAGCTTCTATATATAAGAGTTAATTGTTGTAACAACCGATTTTTTATAATCGAATGTAATTATAATAATCGTTAGTTGAACGATTGTGATTGTTGAAATTTGAAAATATGTGAGAAATCATGAACGTGGGAGAAAACCGTGCGTGAAACGGAGTTACGGATTGTCCGGAATCACGAAATGAAAAAAATTACAAAGATATTGTGTTTTGGAACTCTTCGCGGTACACGAAGACTTCATGAGCCCCTCTTCGCGGTACGCTAAGAACCCAAAATATCTGAGAATCCCGAAATTCTTCGCGGTACGCGAAGGCTCCATAAGCCTCCTTCGCGGTACGCGACGGGTATGGCGGTTTGACAGATTCTTTATCTTATCAGAATTCAATTAAGAAATTTAATTTTTTCAATATCTCGACTAAATTGAACCTGGGGACGAACAGAGCAACTTTTGTTGCTAGATCTGTGTTTTGAAGCCATCCAGATGTTTGGATCGAGCTAGGGTTCGATTCTACAACTCCTGATCGTCGTTTTCATCCGAAAACTTCGTTAAAAAGGGTAACGATTCGATTTCTCCTACTAGTTTACTATTGTGTGGATTAAAGCTAGTTTTGAATGTATTACTATGATTATGGGTATTGATTATTGCCTAGTTGATAACTAGGGATTGTTAGAAACGAAGAACTTGATATTTTGATGGTTAAATCTTCGTTTTGAAGCCGGGATAATGTCCGGTTGTTATGAAACCCATATCATGGTGTGATAACTAGTAGGAATGGGTAGAATATGATTTTAAATGAAATATGGATTATGATCCATGGGTTAAATGATGATTGTGATGAATTGGTGTTAAAAATTATTAACAGTTATGATCATAAATGAATTTTGATTAAAAGAAGTGATTGAGATCATAACTAATATAATGAACATCAATTATTTGATGAAATGCGTAAGGGAGGCATGGGATATGATTAATTATAATAATTGACTAAAACTTACTAAATATAGTAAGATAGAGTCAATTATGTGATAAATTGACTTTGAAGAAGTCAAACCATTCAAGTGCGTTGAACTTGACTGTATGTGTTATATGTATTGAATATAGTTGTATATGTGTGAATATGCAACTAGGTATTGGTGGTGAAAATCAAGGGATAGGCCACATAAGTGGAAAAGAGGTTGTAGGAAGTGAACAACTGTTTGAACCAGGTAAGTTACCCAACTTACTGTAACATTACATATAAGTAGTAGAAAGAGTCTACTTGATTGTGATGTATATATATTGATTGAGCAGTTTGATTTATTTAGTCAATCTATATATTTGGTAGTACATCTATGATGAAAGAACTTGAGTGAAAGCATCATAGTATGAATTGGTAAATTGTTGAATAATTAATCATTAAAGAATGATTAATTGATTTATCTGAATGAATGTGCATAACTAAATTGGAACTACTTGAGTTAATAGACTCTAATGTATATATGTTAAGTTCCAATGTGATTATGTCACGATTGAATTGAATTATGCAACATAGATTGCATAAGAATAGTCGGATGAGCCGGTGTTTGAGTAAGTAATCCCACAACTATGACATCACATAATGAACATTTAATTTATTGTTGAATAAATTGTATGATAAATATGGCATTGGTGATAGGGGAAAGTTGAATAATAAAAGTTCAACAACCTATGATAAATCCAATACCTTGGTGAATAAAAGTGTGGGAATTCTATGATGGAAGTACCGATGGGTGAACATCATAGTAATTTGATTGAATTATTTATGACTCCACAATTGTGGATAGCCAGAGGTGCTGGCAATTGTCTTAGATGGAAGTACCAGTGGGTGAACATATTAAGACTTGAATTATTTATGACTCCACAATGGTGGATAGCCAGAGGTGCTGGCAATTGTCTTAGATGGAAGGACGGGTGTGTGAACATCTTAAGACTTAAATTAATTATGATATCACAAATGTGTGAATAGTCAGAGGTGCTGACAAATAGCTATGGTGGAAACACAGGAATGTGAACACCATAGTGTAATTTTTATTAAACTATTGTAAGCAATAGTTGATGATTGGTAATATGATATTATTACATTGTGAGAGTCAACTCGAATAGAAATGACTCAGTTTGAATATTGATTGTGAAAAATGTATTTTTACATTTTGTTGTGATACCACAAATGTGTGGATAACCGGTTAATCCGGAAACTAAATTGTTGAAACCACAGGTGTGTGGGTAATTGGTTGAGCCAATATATATATATATATATATATATATATATATATATATGGGGAAAGTTAATATGGGGCTGTTAAGCACCTAACATAGATGTGAAACCCATCAAAACGACGTAGTTTTGATTAAATCTCATTAATTATGGTAATTTTTTTTGTTCCTATTTCACTCCATAAATTTTGCACCTATCATAATTAATCATATTTAATCAAAACTACGTTGTTTTAATAGGTTTCACACATAAGTTAGGTGATTAACAGCCTCATATTCACTCTCCCCTATATATATATATATATATATATTTGGTGTTTTAAATTTAGCCAGAGGTGCTGGTGGTAGAGTTGGATTAGATAATATACTCATATTTGTGAAAATGTTCCATTAAGGAAAATAAATGCTCCATGTGTGTTGGGTGCAAGTTGATGTTTGAATATGATATATTATTATCTAAACATGATTAACATCCATATGATATGTATGTGGATGAGTTTAAATGAGTTTTTGGGAACTTTGGGAGGAGGGGTTACTTACTTAGTTCATATGAACTAATTGTGACTTTATATGTGATGTTACAGGTCAAAGATAGATATGCATCGGGCGATCAGATCGGGCACCTTATGAAGTGGAATCGAGCGTTATGTAAATCTTTGGTGATATTAAAATTAAACACACAGGTTTTATTAATCATAGATGAAAATGGTGTGTTTAACTTATGAAATGGTAATTTTACGCTTCCGAACATGATTTTGTGGAAAAATTTTAATATGGGACCTAAAATGGGACACGTGTAATCGTGTGAGAAGTTTGGGTGTTACAATTGCATAAATGGTCTCTGAAATTTGATCAAATTGCAGATTTGGTCCCCAAACTTTAAAAATTACAAATTTAGTCAAAACATTTAAAGTTAATTGCATAAATAGTCCTTATAGTTTGATCAAATTGCAGATATGGTCCCCAAATTTTAAAAATTGCAAATTTAGTCCAATCATTTAACGTTAATTTAGGAAATAGTCCCTATGGTTTGAGCATATTACATGTTTGGTCCCCAAACTTTAAAAATTGTAAATTTAGAATATAAATAATTTACAAATCCAAATTAAATATTTAAACTTTATTAAAATACTTTAAAGTTTAAACGTTCTTGAAATTATTTAAACATTATTAAAATAATTTGTTTTATCTATGGAAATTATTTAAAATAGTTGTATTCATATTCATTGATTCAAAAAATAGAAAAAATATTAAATAATAAATATTAAATATACAAGATTTTGAATTCGCAAGTTATTTAAACAATATTATATTGTATATTCAATGTTTATTATTTAATATTTTTTTGCTATTTTTTTAATAAATGAGTATGAATACAACTATTTTAAAACTTCAATAAATAATACAAATTATTTTAAGAATATTTAAATTAACTAAATATTGTTTAAATATTTAATTTGGATTTGTGAGTTTTTTTTAAATTTGCAATTTTTAAGGTTTGGAGACCAAATTAGCAATCTGGTCAAACTACAGGGACCATTTCCGCAATTAACTTTAAATGTGTAGACTAAAGTTACAATTTTTAAAGTTTGGGGACCAAATATGCAATTTGATCAAACCATAAGGACCATTTATGCAATCAACTTGAAATGTTTAGACTAAATTTGCAATTTTAAAAGTTTGGGGACAAAATCTGCAATCTGGTCAAACCATAAGGACCATTTATGCAATTTACTTTGTACATAATAATCACCCGACCTCATGTACTAAATACGGTTAGTTACAAGCAATGTTCCTATATTACTTATTAACAAGCAAAGTTTTTTTTAAACGTGCAACACTTGCTAAGAGTTATGTTAGTTACAAGTTTCTTTTTCTCAAATATTCAATAGTTGAAACTATTTCAAAATCAAAAACCAATTTATTTTACTTTTCAATAGTCAAATCCTAATGAGTATTGACCTCTATTATTTTTTTTGATCTCATCATTTAATGCGTAAACTTTGAAACATACTTTCATGTGTGTAGATGATAAAATATTGAGATCAAAAAACAACTAACCAAGTTGTATTCGCTCTACAAGACTCCAAGATGTATACTCGAATGATAATATGCTTAGCCCGGGTTTGTGGATGCTCATCAAGTTGTATACAACCTCTAGGTGATGCTCTCAAAGTGATGTAGTCGGTTAATTTCGTTTTATTTTGGTTCATCGGTTTTCTTACACATCCCCTATGAATATAGTTATGTAATTTATCATAGATATATTTTAGAGAAATTTACCAAAATAATCAAGTTTGACTCACATTTTACCAAAATAATCACTTAAATTTAGTCCTCCATTTCAGTTTTAAATAGTCAAAAGGAACATATTCTACAACACCATTTACAAACTCCCATTTGTCACCAGAAAAAACAAGATTAACCGATATTGTTAAAAATAATAAAGCAGAAAAAAGTGAGAAAAAAAGAAAAATAAGACAAAGAAACATAAAAATTTCTTAATATAACAAACACACAAAAAAAAAGACAAAAATGTTGTGGTTGGTCCACATGTATGTAATATATAGCGGGAAAAAAAGACAAAAAAAATTATTCAAACAAGAGAATAAATGGGGTAGGTGGCGACTAATCACATCAATCAAATCATGTAAAAGTAAAAAACAATAACCAACGTCTAAGACATCCTTTTGGAGTCTTAAAGACACCCATTCAAACGTCTTTAAGCCGTCAAATCAAGTAAGGTCACATCTATCCAGAACCAGCGTATAAAGACATCGCTTTAGAGTCTAAAGACGCTTCAAGAACGAGCGTATGAAGATGCCGCTTTAAGGCTTTAAGACGACGCCAAGCCAATGTGTGACACCTCGCAAATTCCAGGTCAGCATTTATTTTATTTTAATAATAATGTGTATTATTATTTCATACGTGGCACTAGAATAATTAGTATTTTGTGTGACACATGGCACAAAAGTTTAAACACACCGATAATTCGAGGAATTATCGCACAACACTCGCACGTGTCTTGAATGACGAACGTTGGTGAACGGATCAAACCACAGTACACTTTCACTACACTTAGGTTCTAGGGAACCTAAATTAGGTAGAACAATGCTTACAAGTCGAGAAACGATGATCGTAATCGATAGAAACGCGAAAATCGATTCAAAACAATGAAATTGGGCCTATTGGGCTCAGCCGAGACCCATCGCGGTACGCGATGGGCACTCAATTGGGCCTTCGCGGTACGCGAAGCCTAGGCGGGAGAATTTGAATTCTCCGAAATCCATCGCGGTACGCGACGACCGATCGTCTTCCACCATCGCGATACACGGCGTGTTTCGGGAACCGAATGATTATTTTAATCATCGCGCTACGCGGAGCTGCTTTTTGGACAGACGTCGCGGTATTCGACGACCCTTACACGCAAAAATCTTTATAACTCCAAGATTAATCATTTCTGTCGACCTCTACACTCTAACTTGCGACTGAAACTTATCATTTCGACCAAGAGCACTCTGCAAACTTCATTAAAGCCATCTAGAGCTATTGGGAAGCCATTTGGAAGACCTTTGAAGGATTTGGGGCTAAAGTGAAACACTTGGAGGTCCATCCATCATCACCATCCTTCACATCTCAACTAAGAAGCTTCACCAGCAGGCTTTGGAGCTTCAAACCATCAATCTCAGGTCACAACCCACGAATTTGAAGACCCTCGAGGTAGTTTCTAGCATCATTTAGCCTAAAACCACCTCTAAGCACACATGCAAGCCATTTTGGCCACATGCACCACCATCACCATCTTAGTCACGAAATTTTGGGTTTATGAACATGCTATTTGATGATTTTGCTAGTGATTTAATGATTACATGATAATCTATGGCGATGTTGACATGATTACATGGTTATTTGTTGATTTCATCATAAAATGGATACTTACAACCACATGCATGTATGATCTAAATGGTTTTACACAATTTTGGGCAATGAAATGTTGTTATAAGTATTATTGATGATGTTCTACATAGTTTAGAAGGATTGATTATGTTAAGATACGGTCATTTGGGGATTATTGCTAAATATAGAAACTTTAATGTTACAAAGTATGAAATTTTGATGAAATGGCCACCTTTGTATGTTTAGATCCATAAGCTATGTTTAAAATGATGTTTAGAAGTTAATATGATGGTTATTTGATGCATTGGAATGATTAGAATTGCTAAAAATACGATATTTATGAAGGTTACTAAAAATAGTAACTTTTTATTACAAATTTGCAAATAGATGATGAGTTTGATAATGTTTTGAGTCTAGCATGCTTGATTGATGTCAATATGATGATATTGAAGGATTGATACTTTGAAGTAATGATTTATGTGCACATTGTCACGAGTTACTATAAATAGTAACTTTATTTCACAAAGTCCATAAATGATGACACGTTTGTTGTAATGAATATGATTTAACGGTTATTTAGAACTAGGATGATTATATCATGATGAGATTGGTATCTAGACTTTGTGACATATGCTTATTTTAGTAACTTTCTAATTATAGAAACTTTTACGCGCAAAACATGCTTAACCGGCTATGTGTAACTATGTGCTATGTGATAACATGCTTACTAGGGATAAATATGCATGATAGAATAATCGGATTATGATTTCTTACATGGCTTGCCTAAATTGGAAACTTTCCTGAAATAGAAACTTAAGTTTCCTCACGAAAGTGGCTTTGGTATCCGTACACATGACACGACACTAAACCGCACATCACACGATCACATGATCCAAGAACCGTCACCAACGGGTCGTTAGGTCAAACACGGTCAACACGGTCAAACACGGTCAACACGACCCACATAACAACTTGGAGTTGTTAGACACGAACACGGTCCTGTGAGACCCACATATGTGAACACAAACTTACAACACCTATGTGATATAGGTGACTGCTAGGCGGCGAGCTACTCGATTTCTGTTAAGAACGCATTTCACCAACTCAGGTGAGTTTACAGCCCCACTTTTACTCTTACACTGTTTTACTTAACTTTGGGGTGAGAATATCATGCAACTGTTTTAGATATATGACTGGTATGTTGTAAAACTATTTTCGAGTGTAACTTTTATCGCATAAAGTCCTCACTGATCCTTACCGTTAGTTGTGTAACAAACGGGTCGTAATTACGTAGTACTACTGGTTTGACTAACCCCACTCGGCACCAATGTTGACTGGAGTTCCAGTCATAACGAGTGTAATTTCGATGTGATGGCGGGTTCAGCGATGACCCGCGGAGGCAAACGGAAACAGTCTAGTTTCGGTAAGATGAACTGACACACTCCACGGATCGTAGATCCAACTACTAAACTTAACATACCCAGTATATGTCTGTTTACTATTTCTGTCTGTCTAAACCTGTGAACTCACCAACTTTTTAGTTGACACTTTTCGCATGTATTCTCAGGTAACTAAATGGAGCACACGCTAGGACGCACACAAGGAAGCACTAAGGAGTTTGGCTTGCATATAGACTCGTGTCCTAGGCTTTTGTGTGCATTTGTTTTGTTTTAAAAACAATTTAAACTATGTAGTGTCTGATACAATTTACTTTCCGCTGTAATACATTACTATTCCGTTGTTTTTGTTAACTTATCTTTCCGTTGCTTAATTATGAAACTTGTATTATTTTACAAAACTGTGTGTTGTGTAACTCATATAGAGTCGTTCTATATGACCTTGAGCTGTGATCCTGGCCACGTCACACCCACGTGGACTGACACCACCAAGTGGGAATTTGGGGGTGTGACAGACTGGTATCAGAGCCTTGTCAAATTCTTAAATCACTTTTGACACATGTCACATTCTAACAATGTTATCTACTACTCTCTCATATTAATTGTTTATATATTCTCTTTTATATTAAATAACTAGATATTTACCTGTGTAATACACATGTTAAACAAATAAATTTTAAAATTATTTATTTTAAATAACATCTTACATATTTTTCAAAGACTTTCTACAAAAAAAAAATTAATAATATGACTTATGATGTAATAATTTTATTTGTTAAATTTAATAAAATTGTTATTATTTAACAGAAGAGAAATAAGAAAAATTAAAATATAATAAAAGATGATTTACAAACAATTAATATGAAAGAGAAGCGAGAAACTAATTTTTAGGTTGTCTATAAGACTGCGCGCAGCGGAAGCCCCGCGTCTCCAGCGGGATGCAGCCCTTTGGTGGGGTTCAGCGGGCACACCGCCCCCCTCACCGGAGGCCTCCATTTCGCGCAACCAGCGGCCCCCGCTTCCCGCTCCACGCCTCTCACACACCGGCGGCTCTCCTCTCACAAATGGGTAGCTTTTTCGGTGGGGTGACCACTGTGGGGTTTTAAGTTTTTCAGTGGGGTTTTAAGTTTTTCAGTAGGGTGATGACGTGACAGGAAATTTCAGTGGGGAGGGATTTTCAGTGGGGTGACCACTGTGGATAGTCTAAGACCAGCGACAATGGTAAAGCAGCCCGGCCAGCGGGCTCCTCCCCCGCCACGGGGTCCAGCGAGAACACCGCCACCCTTGCCAGCGGTCCCCACCCAAGCACCTCCCACGGCCCCAGCTCCCGGTTGACAATCCAAGCCTCTCATTGGTTGGTTCAAAGTGGTGGGCCCCAAATCACTTTTAACGGCTATAATTTTAAAAAAAAGTTAATAAAATCAATCTTTATATAAACCTCTCATTTCAACCATTTTACACACTCATTTTCATTCAAACTTTCTTAATTTTTATACAATTTATTTTTTTATAAAAATGTCATCATCCTCTTCGGTGTTCTCATCATTCTCTTCATCTTCTGATAGCGAGGGTATTGATCTTTTTATCTCGTCCTTGTCTACAATGGCTCAAGAAAACGCTTCTCAGATGCCTCGGCCTATAATTAGAAGAATTCAAGTTAATCGAGACAGGGAAGCGGGGCATGATCTTTTAATGCGTCATTATTTTGGAAACGAACCGTTGTATAATGAGACGTTGTTCAAGAGGCGTTTCCGGATGCAACGACCTTTATTTGAACGTATCGTGAACGACCTGAAGGTTGCGGATACTTATTTTCAATTGAGATGGAATGCTCGCGGCAAGCGAGGATTTACACATTTACAAAAGTGTACGTCGGCTATTCGACAATTGGCATACGGGAGTACGGCAGACATAATGGACGATTATTTACATATGCCAGACAACACTTCCAGAGAATGCATTTATAATTTCTGTAAGAATATCCGTCGACTCTATGGTCCTAAATATTTGCGCAAACCAAATTATAATGATGTTATGAATTTGTATGAACACCATGAAAATTATCATGGGTTTCCCGGTATGCTTGGTAGTATTGATTATATGCACTGGATTGGGAAAATTGTCCGGTTGCATGGAGAGGACAATTTATGAGAGGCGATCACGGATGCCCTCGATTATTCTCGAAGCAATTGCTTCACAGGATTTATGCATTTGGCATGCATATTTTGGCATGCCCGGTGCGAATAACGACCTAAACGTTCTAAACTCGTCGCCGTTACTCAATTATATGGAAAACTGTGTGTTTCACAACCATCGTTTTTTTGTAACGATAACAAGTACGCTCACGGTTACTATCATGCTGACGGGATTTACCCAGAATGGCCGGTTTTTATGCAAACAATAACATGTCCAACAACCTTTAAACGGAAAAGGTATCAAGTAGCTCAAGAGGGTGCAAGGAAGGATATTGAGCGGGCTTTTGGTGTTCTTAAAAAAAGATTTCATATTATAAAAAATCCGGCTAGAGCATGGCATCAAAAAAAAATTAGATCCGTTATGTATGCCTGTATCATAATACACAATATGATACTTGAATGTGAGGGCAAGTCGATTAGCCCGTTTGTATCGGATGAAGACGAACCGCCATCTCCTTTTGGCATTGATGACCCGCGCAGAGATAACAAAATTTTGGCGTTGCGAAACAAAAGCATTCACGAGTCGTTAAAAGCCGATTTGGTCGAACATATCGAAAGGGTTCGCACCGATATTGTTGTTCGGAGCATCTAAGCCGACTAGTAGATTTTTAATATGTTTTTTTTAATACAATGTGTGTTTTTTTGTAAAATATTGAATTATTTTAAATTAGAGTAATGTTTTTTATTTATTTTTAATTGTTGATGATGTGGAATAGTGGGGAAGGATTTTCAGTGGGGTGACCATTGTGGGTGTTAAAGATTTTCAGTTGGGTGATGACGTGACGGGAAATTTCAGTGGGGAAGGGTTTTCAGTGGGGTGACCGCTGTGGATAGTCTAATGGTGACATGTGTCTCACTAAAACATTTATTTATTATATAGTATAGATATATATTAAATTAAATACAATAACTAATGATTTTAGTTATGCATTTTTACATCAATAATAATTTTTTAATAAATTATTAATCAAATATTTATATTAAAAATAGATTTTGAAAATAAAAATTATATTAAAACACTTTTTCTAAAAAAGCGAAACACAGAAGTTTAAACAATAAGATTTGTATATAAAAAAATAGTTTTTAATACAATTTAAAAAATAAAATGTAAAAAAATAACTTAAATAAAATCATATTTTATCTTAAAAATCATTTATTAAATACTATATTTTTATTAATTAATATATAATATTTTTTATACAACTCGTAAAACACACGTGATATAAATTTAATCTAGTAATAAGGCCATGTGTTGTGGTGTGACCACCATCACTTCACGTAGGTGTCACGTGGGTGTCACATAATCAACTAACCTCATCACCCCCTTATCACTCCACATCATCTTTTCCTATGTTACCATCACTTCCCCATCACTCCACGTCATCACCACCTTTTTCAATATTTTATTATTTGATTTTTATTTTTTCAAATATAAATTAAATTAAAAAAACACCTAATATAATTAAAAATATTAATATTACAAACTAAAATAAAAAAATTACACGTTAAAAAAATTAAATAAAAAAACATTAAAATAAATTTAAAAACTTTAAAAAAAAACTACAAATTTTCTCTTCAATTTTTCCAGACATGTTCAATAAATCGCCTTTAAGCATGTTATGTATCTCTTTGCTTCGGATCTCGGCTCGTATTTCAAGTCTTTCTTCCGGTGTAACCTCTTCAACCGGAGAGTCTAACTCCTCGTAATTTTGGCAAATAGCTTTACCTTTGTCCTCCAATATCATGTTATGCAAAATAATGCAAGCATACATAGCTTCTCGAATTTTACTTTTGTGCCAAATCCTACATGGATTACTTATCATATGTCATTTTTTTTAAGTACACCGAAAGCTCGTTCGATATCCTTTCTCGCCGCCTCTTGAGTTTTTTTAAAATATTTTCGTCTGTCATCATCTTAAATGATTTAACAAACGTAGCATATTCAGGGTATATACCATCGGAAAGATAATACCCATACTTGTAGTACGTATCGTTAGCATAAAATGAAGACCCTGCGCGACTCCGTTTAATACGTGTTCAAATATCGGGGATTGATCTAAAACATTTATATCATTATTCGAACCAGAAACACCAAAATACGCATGCCATATCCAGAGATCATTAGAGGCCACTGCTTCAAGCATTATTGTAGGATGGGGGTGATTGCCTCGTTGATGAGATCCTCGCCAAGCGGTTGGACAATTTTGCCATTCCCAGTGTGTGCAATCGATGCTTCCAAGCATGGCGGGAAACCAGTGGACATCATCATGCACTGCATAGATTTGTTGAATGTCGCTCCATGTTGGTTTCCTCAAATATTGCGAGCCGTATAATGCGTTAACACATTTACAAAAGTTGTAAAGACTATCTTGTGAAATTTTATCCGACATTCGTAAATATTCGTCCCAAGAATCGTTGCATGTTCCGTAGGCCAACTGTCGAATGACACTTGTACACTTTTGCAATGGTGTGAAACCTCTTTCACCCTTCGCATCTGACCTTTGTTGAAAAAACAGATAATTTTCTACCAAATCGCTAACGATTTGAAGAAAATAAATTGCGGCTCATTCAAAAGCAACGTTTGAAATGCTTTTCGTCGTAAGTTGGATTTTGACTAAAATAATCTTCAACGAGACGTTTGTTACCTACCACCTTTACGATCACGGTTTATTTTTTTTCTTCGTAACCGTTGTGCAAGGTTCGCTTCAATATCAGCTACGACGGATGTTACTGTTGCCTGAACGCTGCGTATAAACATGAACGCTCCTTCGTCTGAATCGGATGATGACGATTTCGTAATTTCCTCCTCCCAACTCATTTTTTTTAATTGTAAATTGGTCAAAAAAGGTTTTTTTTTTTCTTTTTTTTTTCAAACGGTCGAATAGGTTTTTTTTTTTTATTTTTTTCTCTCCCTCCAACGGTCATCACCGCATGAGGGCGTGATCCAGGGACATCACGTCTGGATCACGTAACACAACACATAGCCTAATAATATACTATAGCGTGAAAAACGGAAAATGCAACGTGTTATTTATTTATTTTTAACTGAAAAGTACATTTAATTGATAGCTGGCATACCTTTGGTCTTCTTTCGCTGTTCACCGACGAAACGCATTTCTTTCCCTTTTCTCTCTGAATCATCATCACCTACATGCTCTCCGATTCTAGGGTTTCAGAATCACCATTAACAATCCAAATCACTTCTTCATCTCCCCTCAATGCATTCATGGAAAGACAGAGTTACAGAAAAACTAACAAATCTCTTCTCCGATTCAACTTCATCCTCACCTTCATCACCTCCACATGGATCTCCTCATCCTCATAAGGTACATTGTTTGTTCTGTATCTCGTGTCTCGTACTGGTTACATGCATGCATTCGTTCATTCAAAATTGGCAACTAGAAAGCTCTGATCGACTCTTCTGTATCGATTTTGGTTATATTATATTGATTTTATGCTGTTTGGCGATGGTGCTATCGAATTTTGATTTGATATTCTGTGTATATGATGCTCATTTTAGAGATCAGCTGCTAGATCCATGTAGTTTATCCGTTGATTAGTTTTCTCGACTGATAGTTAATCATGCCTGTGGTATTGTTGATTGGATTAGTGGAATTACAAGAGGAAGCTTGAAAATCCTTGGTTATGAGTTTTAAATTCTACAGGGTATAGGAACATATGTTCTGCTTTTTAGTGTACAATAGCTAATCCACACAACAACCATTATTTAATGGGTGATAATAAAAGGATTTTTAACTTTTTAAAGTAGTATAGGGGTTCTAGAGTTAAGATTGATTTCCTGGATACTACAACACTGTACTGTTGTAACTACTATGACGTCACTATTTGTTATCAGTGATTAAAGGGATCAATCAACTTCTATGAACCACCTGATAAAGTTTTGAATCAGTTATGGTACTTGTACAATTGGAATGATGAAAATGATGTTTTAGAAGAATAAGTATGTCAAAAAAACATAGCCCTTAAATCTTAATCGTCATATGCACATATAATTGAAGTTATATCATGTGTAATGATGTAGATGGGCTAAACGTAGACGAAGAAAATAAGTTTAGAGAAAAGGGAAATTCAACCCCATCAATTAGCTGATCGCTCTTGGAGTCTCACCTAGAGCAAATATTGTTCTGGGTTGAGCCAGGGGGTTTTCCTAGTTGTAGGTTTCCTGGACGGGTGGGTCAAGTCACCACGCTGTTATTCGGACGGAAGGGTTATCTATTTGCCAAGGTGATCCCGGGTGATCGGGCGTTTGTTGTTCAAAAAAAATAAAATTAGCTGATCGCTCCTTAGGTCTCTTTGTGTTTAAGTACCCAATTACAGCTTAACCATCTTCCTTGTTTGTTAAGTTCGTTAGTCCTATTAAATCAAGGCCCTTAAATTACAAAAGTTACAATTGGATCCTTAATCCTAATTGTAACATAACATCGTGTGTCTTTTAAGTTTGAACTAAAGCTTGATTTGTAACATGATTTTTTATTATGTAGGTCAGGTCAAACAAAAAAGACGACGGTTATTTCTCATCTGTACTTACTTTCATGCGCTCTTCAACAGAACCCAGTTCAAACAAGCATGATAATGATCTTAAACCAGTTCAGTCGCTTCCAAAAAGATGGAAAAGTGAAGATGTTTCATGGAGACACATGCCCTTAGATACCTATGATGAGGATGAGGATGATGGTGCATCTGATTCTCACAAACAAAATGGAACCCAGAGCCCTTTAAGGGAGGTGTCAACTGCTAGAGAAGAGAATGGGGACCAGGGTTCTGCAAGGAGCAGCAACAGCTCTGAAGTGTTTGAAGATGCAACTGAACCAAATACACCAATGAGGGATCTTATCGATCTCACAGTTGATTCTTTTTTCATCTCTCCAGATTTATACCAGTTTTTTCAGTCTTCACTTCCTAACATTGTGAAAGGCTGCCGATGGGTCTTGTTATATAGGTAATATCTCCAAAAGGTTACAAACTGAAGCTTGAAATCTTTTTAAATTTGAATGTTGACATGTATACATGTATTTATTTTTTCTTTCAAATTAAGGGCAGTACGTTGAGACATGGCATATCACTTCGCACGCTTATTAGGAAGAGCTCTGATCTTTCTGGTCCTTGTTTGCTGGCAAGTTTATGTCTACAATTTCAACAAGCTTACGCATCTTTAGGAACTTATGGTGTTTTAAATTACTATCAGGAGTATGCGTGGCAAAATGGGCGGGTTGGGCTAGGTAACGGATTAGAATGGGTGCGGATCAGGATGGGTTTTAGGCAAAATCAGTTTGGGTCTAAACGGGTTGTTAAACAACAATTTAGTTCAAGTTAAAATTAGTTGTAACTAAACAAATAGTTTATTTGAATAATTTTTGATGATTTTCTCATTAAGTATATTATTGATCATTTTTACCCGTTTGAATCCATTATATTCACATTTAAGTTACCCATCTTGACCCGTATTATGTTAAGATTACCCATCCCTTCCTGTTCTATGTCATAATGCTACCTATTTCAACCCAAAATACAATAATTGTTTCTCAAATCTACCCATTTATCTTACTATGGGTCAAGATTGGCAAGTCTAATCAGTGTTGACAAAATGGGTTGGCCTGGCAAGGGGCCAAAACAAGCAATTTTCTATCATGGGTCAGATTGTTAATAGATAATTTTAGAAATAATGCGATCAATAGTACTACACTAATGCGATAACAATTGGTCAGTTGGAGTTGTATGAATTAAGAGACTTGGAACCAGGAGGTTGTATGCATTATATGTACACTTTAGACTACTTTTGACCTGCTTTTCTTTTAATTAAACATCTTATTAACTAGACATAAAACATAATCCAAACCAACTATTTAGCAAAAAACGGGTTGAAATTGCCACCTCTATGCTTGAGAAGATTGTTTTTTATAGTATTCATACATATGGTTGAATTTGAACACCGCTCATAGATAACTGGTGATACTCAAGGTGCTGTATTTGGTGGGCTGCTAAATGGTCCGTTGATACCTACTCCTAAGAGGAAATATCAAGTAAGATGGCTTGTTTTAGTTGGCGCATATCACAGTAGTGTACTTGTACATATATAATTTTTTTGCACATTTTGTTTCTTTTCTTTCTAATAACAATTTAGGCAAATGCTGAATAAGTAATCTTGCTGGCAGGGGACTTATGAAACCTTTGTTTTCACGACGTTATATGGTGCACCAAGGCTGTTTAGACCAACTGGTATGCATAATATATACGCATGCAATTAAGAATAAATGATCAAGAAGACTGAGCAACCTGTTGAATCTTGTATATGATTACAAAATCTTTATTATTGCATTGATAACTCACATCTTTGATTAGAACACTTTGGAAGGCTGTATGTCTAAAAAATTAGAAGATTTGGGATGATTTTCAATTTGTTAGACCCGTCCTACCCATTTTCCTTTCAGTTCCTTTTTTATTTTCATCTTTATCTTTTTAACTAATTTCAGGTAATTGGCAATCCCAATCTCCGCCCATACGTTTAGGACCATAATTGCCACCTTTACTTTTTATCAATCTATTTACTAGTGATGCTTTAAAACTCAAAATTACATGGTTAAAGGGTCTCGTTGGAAATTCCCTAGTCATAAAGTTACTTGTTAAGTCAACATATCATTAGGGCTATCACACACACACACACACACACAAATACATACATACACACACATGACGCATATATTTTGAGATTGCTTCCCGCGAAAAACTAATCTTAGAGATAAAACCCTATCTGGGCCACGTCTACTAGATTGTATCATGTGAAAATTCAATCTTAGAGAGAAAACCCTTAAATGTTATCTGGACCGTCCATTTGAAATCTTGAAAATAAATATGTGGTCCGCATTAAAGTTGAATAAAAAGTTGGGGTTTGAATAAATAAATCAATTTTAATATGGTTTAATGTTGAGCACATATATTTTCAAGATTCAAAATGTAGGGTCTAGATAGGGTTTAAGGGTTTTCTCTCTAAGATCGGGTTTTCACAGGATACAAACCTTGTGTGTGTATCTATATATACATATATTGATGCATTCAAATGAGAACCAACAAATTGTAAAAAAAACATTATAGACCACATTATCTAATTTAAAATTAAAAAGACTTACTATAGGGTAAGGATCAAAAGAAAACTTCATATTTTTGCAAGAAGTGAGAACTTGATTAAACGGACTTCGGTTGAACTCATTCTAGTATCATTAGAACCGGCTCGTTGAACCCTCAATATATATATTCAGGGTTTAGCTTTTAGATTTTAGAGGTTAGGTTTTATTGGTTTTGGGTTTAAAAGTCTCGTTTGCGGTGCGCGCATATAATGTATATATGTGTCGGCCCTCGAGGTGCAAAAGTAAAGTTGCATTAATTTTATTATTAGTTTACTTAATTTTTGTGAAAATAACGTCAAAAGCGTTGGGTTGATCGGTTAATCAGGCTCATGTGAGCCGAGGGTCTTATTGGAAGCAACATCTCTATTCCTACGAGGCAAAGGTAAAACTGTCTACATCTTACCCTCTTTAGACCTTACCTTTGCTTTGCTAATGGTGAGATATACTGAGTGCGATGATGATGATGTTTTTGGGTTTAGCTTTAGGTTTTCGTTGAGGGTTTGGGCTTAGGTTTAGGGTTTAGAGCTTAACTAAAGGGTTTAGACAACTTTTAGGATTAAGGATTTAGGGATTATTTTAGGTTTTATGTAGTTTAGGTTTGGTGAGTTGATTCCAACGCAACTAGAATGAATTCAAATGATCGATATGAAAACAAGAGTTCTCATTTGAACTTTCCCTATATAACGTGTGTGTGTAGGGATTCATTCAAACGAGAACCAACAAGTTGAAGGAAACTAAAATAACCATTCATAGCCATATGGTTTACGGATTATAAAAATAATTTTCTTTAAAGTAGGTGAAGTTATTTTTGTGGCCTTTAAACCTATGGCTAGAATTGGTTCTTATAGTTTCAAACTAACACCCAAGGGGCTTTGTTCTAGCGATACTCCATGACTTTCCAAAATGGAAGGTTATGGGTTCAAATCCCATCCAAGGCATATTGGGGCTAAGGGTGGATCAGGGGGTTTTCCAAAATGGTTTCCTCCAGGGGTGGGCTACCCTAGGTTCAGGTGTTGCCATATAATCCGGGTTCCGAGTCTTCGAGCTCGGTGATATCCTGGATTCAAGGTATTGTTGGTCAAAAAAAAAAGTTTCAAATTAACATTGCTTCTCAATTTAACATCCCTCAACCTATCTGTGTGTGTACATGTATGTATGTGTGTATGTTAGTATGTATATATGTATGTATATGTGCGCGTGTATGATATATACATTTATTGGATTCCATTAAACATCTTTACCTTTTTTATTGAAAACTGTAATTATTGTCATAGTTATCTTGCTCACTAGCTAATTATTTCCGTCTTTTGTTTTGAGAAGGAGCAAACCGGTACTTTTACATGTGTCTAAATGACCTGCTTGCACTTGGAGGTGGTGGGGATTTTGCTTTACGCTTAGACGAAGATTTGTAAGTTCTTTTTTTATAATCATATCAATAAAATTCAACAATATTAGTTATGTGTTTCCTCTGAAAAAGGTTAACCGGAACCAGCGGTCGTTGTGATACATTTGGTAGCCAATGCTTGGCTCATGATGAATCATTTGCTGTAAAGAATGTCGAGGTAATACTTCTACTGTTACTTCACAAATCACAATCACTGTATTCGTTTTTTTTCTTCCTTAAAAGAACATTTTAAGTATCCATAGATATATTTTAAATTTTGGAGAGAGAATCAAACGAAAACAAGATTGTGCCTAAAAACATAAATCCACCTATTTTTTGTACCAAATTGTCTTTTTATACTGAATTTATGTTTTTTGTATTGTACTTTAGTTTTTTATACTTAATATATAAATCCAATTAAAAAATTAAAATTCATAATTTTTTTTTGTAATTTTTATGTTATTAGACAAAATTTGTTTTTATTAGCTCAAACTAGAGGTGCGCAAATCGGGTTTTTTTGAAACCGGTTTCAGTTCCGGAATCGATTCCGGTTTCAACCGGTTCCGGTCAACAAAGTCAAGACCCGGTTCCGGTTTCGAGTTTTGGCCGGTTCCGGTTTGGGTTTTGGTTGGGTATAGATGGAACCAGTTCCGGTTCTTCCGATTCCGGTTCTAATTTGTTGGAAAAACCGGACCCATTTGTGCATACCGGTTCAGGTATGACCGGTTCCGTTTTCGGTTGTCGGTTCCGTTTTTTGCCCACCTCTAGGTCAAACCTATGTGCTTGGGTTACATGAATGATGAAACAGATGTGTAATGTTTCACATATTGGTCTATACGACTCGTGTGAGTGTCAGATTGTGTTAACTGATCCTACAGTGGTGTCTAAACAACAGGCCCCTTTTTATTTCCTTGATTTTGCTTTGATGATTGATGATTTCTTTCATCACACGACATAATACGACATTTTTTTTTTTTTTTTTTTTTTTGTAGCTGTGGGGATTTGCGCATTCTTCTCGTTATCTTTAGGGTAGAATACAAGTTAAGTGTGCATTAAGTAGAGTGCTCATTCATTTGTATTATTATATAATGCCATCCTTGAAATTTAGTTATAGGCAGGATGCAGTTGTACTTTATCAACGATTATTATTATTATTATTATTTTATATGTATTCATTTATAATATGCTATCATAACGTTTCAAAAGCCAAAAGGTATGCGACTATTCTTAAACCTTGTTGGTAAATGGTGTTGGTGTTGATGCTTTGTGTATGCAATGATAAAAACACATTGTTGTACTCAAATACTCATAATGTAGTTAACTAGTATTTAAAACTAAGGATGTTTTTTTTAAAAAAAAAAAAAAATAGTTAAATCTATGTTTAACACCAAAAGATTCCTAAATATTATGCTAACTTATAGATAATATGATAATCCTATCTATTTTACATGTCTAACAAGTTAAAATAGTAAAGTAACATTTTTTTTTATATTTATATAAACACACGTACATATATATACATATGCAGATACATATATACATATACATGTGTATACACATACACACATGTATGCATATCTGTCTATCGATATATACACATGCACACACACATATATATGTGTGTGTGTGTGTTTATTTATTGTTATTCGTGTGTGCATGTATAGATAACTTCATAAAAATGCAAGCAATTTATAGATAATGTGCTAATCACATGCGTTTTACCTGCTAAATCGAGTGACTAACTAAACCGGAACTAACAAAAATTTGAGTAGCTTAGTAAGAATAGTTGTGACAGTTGAAGTTTTCCTTTTTTTTTTTTTTTTTTTTTTTTAATTTAATTTGTTAGTTAACATAATACTAAATTAGATTGTACAGTAATTTAGTTTTATTTTATTTTCTACAACTTGCACCTATCCAATAAAACTTAGTTACCAACTTACCATGGGGATCAGACCCCTTCCTAAATATACCCTCAATATAAAACCTACAAATTTAAGACAATTATTTATAGCCCAACACTAACACATATACACAGATGTATAGGATTCATTGTAAAGAACCACTTAATGGGTACAAAATTTTTAAAATATTGGAATTTTTTGTTGTTGGGGCAAAAATTCTCAATCAACAATATCTTAAGATCTTCAGCTTATTTGATTCATGGCATGTTAACCTCAGAGCTTGTAAAATCAGGCCTTGACTTACAGATAATATGTTGCATACTTGACAATAGAATCATCATGGCAATTGCTGATATTAGAGGTGGCCAACAGACCCGGAACCAGAACCGATTACCCGAACTGGTGGGTACGGACGATTCCGGGTTTTCAGAGAAATTGGAACCAGAACCGGTTCCACCCTTCAACCGGCCAAACCAGAACCAGTCAAAAACCAGAACATGTTCTTGACTTTGTTGACTGGAACCGGTTCCGCTTCCAAAAAAAAAAAAACCGGTTTGGCCACCTCTAGCTGCACTATGTTCATTTTAGAATATCAATCGGTTCCTCAGTTCCATGAAATCTGTTTAGCAATAATTTGTACAATTTACTCATGCATAACATAAGCATTGGTAGTTTGCTCCTGACTTGTTTTTGTTGTTTCCTTGCTCATCCTAGGGCATCCTCGTGTATTTTTTAAGTGGCGTCATACAAACAAAGACATACGTACGTACGTACACACGTACATACGATTGAGATCACATAATAACCCAACTTAATTGTGATAACCCAACTAACTCTATCAAGATCAACAAGCTTTTTTCATAACATTTATTACACATGTACAATCTTCTTTTATGTTTATGTGCACGTAAAACTCTTAAACAGTGATGGATTCACATATATACATAAAAGAAGAAAGTGTAGTACATGCATAACAATCAGTGGCGGAGCTTGGTCGACTTGAGAGGGGGAGCGGAAAATTTTGAAACCCAGAATACATGTTAATTTTTTGAAGCGAGGGGGGGCGAAACCCCTATTTTTAACTAAAAATAGCATTTCGACGGAAAAATTAACAATACGGACGGAAAAAAAGGGGGGCGGTCCCCCCCCCCCGGCCCCAAAGAAGCTACGCCCCTTATAACAATAATGTTCGATTTTTTTTTGAATTGATCTTGACTAAGTTATATGGGTTAATGTTTTAAAAGTGAGTTATTATTTGATCATGATCCTATATAATATATAAAACAAATATTAAACATAGCACAAACATTACGTGACTGCTAATAGTAAATGAAACATAAAATAACTTTTTAATTACCATTTATGATTTTTGTACAATGATTTTTGAAAGCATACCTAGATAGTTAGGAGTGAGATCACTTACGATCAAATGCAACAATATAGTAGAATTTTTTTTTACTTATTGTACTCTGATACAAAACAAACAGGTAGTAGTGTAATCACTCGGGCCTTTTTTGTTTTTTTATAAAAGGTCTGCGCATCCTCTTTTATCTGTGCCGCGCAGACGTTAACATCTGCAGACTGTTTGTTTTTTCGAAGACGTTTCATTAAAAAACATCTGCGCGAGGTCTTCTTGGTACAGATGTGGACCAATCACTTCTAGGATCTTCTAAAGTCTGCAGAGACTACCCACCACCGCCGGTCACCCCCATCACCTCCCACCGTACACCACCACCAGTTTATTTTAAGAGTCAAAAGACGTTAAAAAACAAACACTCTTCTTCTTGCAGACTACAGGCATTTGGTCCATCTCTTTTCCTACAGATGTCTACAGTTGTGGTCCACAGTCTGCAGACATTCTACCTCTTAAAAAACAAACACCACCTTATTATCTAGCATAAAATGTAACTAAAAACTGAATCACATGCCTTGTGGGCGTACAAATATGATAATAAAAGTCATATCAAACAAACTATCAAGCTCTTAATTATCCATTCCCTCATCTTATACAAGTTAACCATCCTCTGTCTCCTCAATACGTCCAACTTAGCTTTGGTAGATTGATAATTTAGATCATTTACTGTGAGCCTGGATGCTCACTGTATCTCAAAACATTTGGCTCTGTCGTTTGGGACATTTGGTTTAGTTCTTAGAGATGTTTGGTCCTTTTAGGCATTTGGTTTAGTCCTTTTGGGACATTTGTTTAGTGCTCAAAGACGTTTGGTCCTTCGGCGTGTTTGACTTAGTTGTTCGAAACATGCCGAAGGACCAAACACGCATCTGATTGCATCATCGTTTTTGGTTTCCTCTAACTCGATTGCTGTTTCGTCTTCTGCTACTGCATCTGATGTGTTTTAAATCGGGTCATTAGTCTACATCTATTTGATGTATTGTTCATTGTGCTAGCTCCAACAGAGGCCTTGCCTGGAAATCAAACTTGCTATATTTATTACAATCTAGTCATAATTAAAATCTATGCTCCAATTTGAGTTGAGATGAAGTGTTAGAAAAAAGAACATAAGTTACGTTTTGTTAGAATTCCTACACTAAAGCAATCAAGTATAACAGATTATGCAAAGTTACACTTATGCTTGAGGGTGATGATGACTGATGAGCATAAACTTGTAAACCATAGTTCAATGGTTGTTTTGCAATATATTCTGCCCGGTTCTTTACTTTGTTAATTAAAACCGAAACCAATCAGTTTCACAAAAAAATAAAATAATAATAACCGGTTTGTACACCTCTATCTGATCAAACATGTTATTGTTTAAAATCATATTTCAATTCAAACAATCTCTCCGAACCAAACACTTTGAAAAAAGAAATTTAGATTCCAAATCTATTGCATTCTAACAAACCAAATGGCCGTTGGTTCTATTCTTGACATACTAACAATTGTAGCTTCTTAAAGGAAGTTTGTTTGACGAGTAGCTTTTCAAGCTTCCAAAAACACACTTGATCCCAAACGAAAAGATGACTACATCGAAATACACACGAGGGAATGCAATACAAAACTAGAATAAAAACTGAACGGGCACGAGTCGTTTTTAGGTATGGACTAGATATCTGCATAGTTTAGAAAAATTTTTAACCAATCTCATCAACATAAGATGCCGAAACATGTTAAAATGTTACACCGAATAGTACAAAGCGATGAACTGTAACTCTGAAATAATTTAACTGACAATAATGAGAGAAAAAACCACCGTCTTTAAGATTCTTGCTCTAGATCTTCTCCAGGCAACCCAAACAATCTAAGGTTCCGATCCATTGACCCGACTGCTATGTATTTTGCATCAGGACCAAATCTTACAGAGTTTATCTTACCTGCATTCCGGATTTACATGGAAATTTACCAAAATTTAAATTTAAAAAAATATATAAATAAATACTTTTACGAGATCTACACAAACATAAATGAATATAACCTGTGCCAGACAAATCAGGGAATGTTTTAATACAGTTCCATTCAGCCTTCACACTGGCAACTTGATAAACTCTGTAGTAAATAAAAAGTAAAAATAAATAAATTATAAATTATCAAAAATATGTAGCCATGTCGCATTCTTTTATCAAAAAACAAGACCCATAAATGTGTAATTGAGATCACACCATCAAATCAGTTATACGTAACCCACTAATGAAACTACATTCAGAAGATAAATATAAATCTGATGTGGCAAGATGGGTGGGTCAGGCGGGTTGTTTAATGGAAAAAAAGGGTTGGCTTTAACATGTCAAAACAGCCCAAGATGGGTAGTCTCCCAAATGTTGCATGACATATAAGATAATTGGATACGCCAATACTCAGACTTTGAGTGACTTTTATTAAGTCGTTTATCAGGTGTTTCGATTAAACCCATTTGAAATAAACCAAAACTCAAGTCATCATCATTGCCGTACTCAGTATATCTCAGTACTAGCAAAGCTAAAGTAAAGCCTGCGGAGGGTAAGATGTAGACAACCTTATCTCTACCCCTTAGGAATAGAGAGATGGCTTCCAATAAGACCCTCGGCTCATGATGTCTGATTAACCAACCACCGCAACACTTTGAACGTTATTTTCACAAAAATTAAGTAAAATAACTTTAAGATTAGTGTAATTTTACTTTTGCCAAGTCAATGAGTTAAAATTGCCATGTGTAACATAAACAATTGTACCCAAATATTACCTTATGTCTGAACCTCCTATAGCTAAGTAACTTCCGCTATGATCAAATTCCACTGCAGATAAAACAAGAATATATCATATACATTAAAATGTTTTTAAACGTTAAAAAAACTCCAGTAAATCCAGCTACCAAAATATGATTATAGTATTTCAGAAATTAATTTTACAGAGCTAAATATCATAACATATTGAATAAAGATATTAACAAGAACATGCATATTCTAAGTTGTATCCAGGAGGTAAACTAGATGTGGTTTTCAATGTGCAACGTGTGTACAAAAAAGGAGACAGAGTGACCTGCTACCATTATGTTGTTTCTTTTTTTTTTTTGGAACTTAGTGTAAGGTTAAAATAAAAAATATTATCATAAGAACTATTATAAATTAAGTATGGATGTGTAAATATTTGCAGTGTTGTAGAAATCCGTATGCTCTAATCGGGCAATGAGACACTAATTAGACTTAATCGAGATCAATTAGACTAGAATTTTACAAGTAATTCTTCAAAATTATACACACATACAGATTTTATATATAACTTTTCAAAAAAGTATGATTTTTCATATTATTTAAATATTTTCATCAATTAACTCATGATAATGTATTAATGAGTTAATTAATACCAATTTCATCCTTTCTTCCTCCTAAAATTTTAGAAGGTCCATAAATAACTCTAAGTCTCAAACCCAATTAAGAAGAGAAACCCAACGAAAAAAGAGCTCAGGCATTCTTTTCTATTAGGGTTACTTTGTTTGCGGTCTTCACTGCCACTTCCAGCATCTTTCTCATTCTACAGCCTCTGGTCTAAGATTCTCCAGCCACTACCCCTCCAAAGCTAGCCATTCTTTTCATTCTTGGTGTAGATAGAAGATTCAAAGATTAGACCTTCTCTTTTTGTTCTCGTTGATGTAGATCGAAGCTGCTCTGGTAGTCCGATTTGGTTTGATTTTGCTCTGATTTGGTCCAGTTAGGCAGCCTTTGATCGAGGATGACCGACTACTGATTTTTGGGGTTGATTACCAGAAATCGCATCGAATGTCCAGCGATTAGTGATTAATCGACAATCAATAGGCAGCTAGGACTGATTTTTACAACACCGAATATTCGAATTTGTCATTCGCTACTTTTACCCACTAATTTAACCCATTTTCCTTTCAGTTTGTTTTAAATTTTCACCCATGTGACCTTTTAGCACTAAAATAAAGCATTTGCACATTGAAAGGTCAAAAGTGGCATCCATACCAAACATCAAATAAACCTCAAGAGCTCTCTCTTCTCAAGCATATATTCTAAGCACAAAATTAAAGGAGGCCAAAAATTACCAGATTGTGTGGGAGTATTCTCATCATATGGTGAAAAAGTCCTAAAGTTTCTTAGTTTACGAAGATCCCACAACTTAACACCATCTTGAGCAGCAGTCTGACAAATCAAAACTAATTTTTAGTGCAAGTCCAGCTAGGCAACAATTTCCATGAGGCTTTTCTACAAGATGTGCACTTACAGCAAGGAAGTAACCATTTTCCGAAAAAGATATTGCAGTTACTGCCCCGACATGCCCATCAAACCTTGCAACATTTGCCTGCAAAAGAACAACAATATAAAGACTCATGTTATAGAGGTAGCAATTATGATCCATTTACTTGCGGCAGGGTCAATTTGGGTTAAGTTTTATCTCTAACTGGTCAAAACAGTATGTAAACCTTTTGTTTTTGCTACAAATGATTGAAAATAATCCATAGCGTAATGTATTATTCAAAATTAAATGACAACTGAAATAATATAACTTTTGTCATCAAACTTGATACAAACTATAGAATAAATTTCTTTGATATAGAAAAGACTTTTGAGTCAACTTGACTGATTCATTTGAACATGTACCAATTATTACAGTTTTGACTCAAACACATCACCGAAAAACCCGCCTACTTGTCTGTCATACCTGACTCTTGACATCCCAAATTTTAACAACAGCCCCAGAGGTGCCGGTCCCAAGAATTAGACCATCAGGATGAAAGGCTGCAGATGTATAACCCTCTGATGGAGAAGAGTCTTCAACCTACAGATTAACCCACATAAATAATATTCTTAGTAAAAAAACCTCTAATTAAAACTTTCCATGCAGAAAAATAAGAAAAAAAAACCTGTGCAAGACATAACCCTGATGAAAGCTCATAGAAGCACCATGAATTGTCAAGAGAAGCTGTTACAAAGTAGTTATTTGTAGCATGAACAGTCACAGCTTGCACCTGGCCAATTAGTACATGCATTTTTATTAAAGTTCAAGATATTTGTAGAAGTAGCTTAAAATGAAATCAGTAAATACTTGCAAATTCAAGAAATATTTTCACTGACACTCAATTAAATAAATAAGCCCCGTAATACTTTTTGAAATAGAATACCTTTTAAAAAAATGAAATGTTAGAAATGTACCATGCACGCATGCATAACACTTGGTATAAGAGTATTAATTTACAACCAGAAAGCATTGCAAACTACAGCAAAATCTCTAAAAATGATCTTATACCAAGTGTTACACATGCATGCATACATTTACTAGGATCGGGGTACGCTCAGGTACGAGAAAGCGATACCAGATCACAATTCGCTAGGTCCCTAAAATTCAGTACGCGAAGGGGTAGGCTCATTGCACTATGGTACAATGTATCATATAAAGAAAACAAATAATCCAATTAAATGAGGTTTAAGTTAACTTTTAATCAAAATTATAATTCTAAGGTAAGTATTATCATAATTTTAACTTAAGCGTTAAATATGTAATTCTTAAAGCACAAACGTTAACTTCCTAACCCTAAATTGAAAGAGTCGTCATCGCCTTCGCCTCTTCCGTCTTCATCGGATCACCCCCTAAAGAGTCCATCCTCCGGCCATCCTCCGATCATCATCCTGCCATCCATCACGACGACTCTGTTATGTTAACCTGGAAACTTACTCCCCAAGCTACTCAAGCACTCCCAATGTATGGACCGGAGTGCTGCAAGACCCTCCGGGAATCTCCTCTGGCGATGAATCTGGCGAAATTGCATCACTCAATACAAGCAAGTCTTCATCTCACAAATTGAGAGTCTGGAACACCAATTTCTTGATCCAAAATGCGATCCCGAGAGAACCAGGATCGCGAACATACTGTGAATGGGTACGTGCGAACTGGATCGGAAATAGTGGGGACCCTAGCGATTTCGGTGACTATGGTGTTCGGATCATATGTAATAACATTCCTTCAATATCATAATATTTCATACCATACAGTATCACTTTTTAGTATGTCATAAGGATACATGCTACCTGCCATTATATAACTTTTCCTATTCTTAATAAAATTACATACCCTACAACATTGTTTATTTTTAATGATTTTCTATAATTTTGTAATGAGTCGTACAACATCTAAATATTTTACATGGTGATATGGTTATTTTTGTACTATTCTGATCATAACATATCAGATTGAAGTAAACAATTTTAGTACTTCATCTGTAAATTGTAACTTTTAAAAAAAATGCATATATCAGGAGAACGAAAAACAAAATGCAGGTTAAGAAGAGAAAACAATAGTAAAACAAACAAACAACATACCCAATAGGGTCTAGAGAGGGAGAGAAGAGGACAGACCTAACCTATAACCTAAGGGATAATGCTTCCAAAGACACCCCGGCACGACAAAGCCCCATGTTTTATTGGTTTTGTTTTGTTTTTTTTTTACACTAGTGGAAAATACCAATCAACATATAAAAAGAAAAACAAGT
Organism: Mikania micrantha; assembly: GCA_009363875.1. Lineage (NCBI taxonomy): Eukaryota > Viridiplantae > Streptophyta > Magnoliopsida > Asterales > Asteraceae > Mikania > Mikania micrantha. Next base: position 61,064,247 of record CM018686.1, on the reverse strand, counting down.
ATTATAAACCGAAAAACTTCAAGCACTTAGGTAAAATGGCATAATTACCTCGGCTGTATGATCCTTCAAGATATGCTTACAATCATAATTTCCATTTTCAGATCCTTGCCATACACGAACTGTCTGCACACACAAAAAGGGGATCATCGCAAAGGATAACCACATGATCCACTAATCATTTTCATCAAACAAACTTAAGAAACATCTGATTAATGGGTTCCAGATAAAAGTTATTCTTATAGCTTGTCCTAACTCCTAAATTTTCATGAAATCCTCGGATCAACAAGACAAGTGAAAGAACGAAAAAATAATAATAGATGGAATAAATTTTTTGTTTTTAAGCTGAGAAAATTAACTTAGCACTTCTAAGGAATCTAAACTACTTCAAATATAAGGTGAATAAGGCTTACCTTGTCAGCTGAACCAGAAACAACCAATTCACCATCAGCAACAAATTTGACACAGGTAACCTAACAAAAAAAATGCAATAGAAATTCAGATAATTCAGTTAACAAGATCTAAACATGACATCAAATTTAACTTTTTACCAAACAGTGAAAAACACCTTCTTGGAGTGGCCACTGAGTGTAGATGAGATCTCCCCTAAAGATCGATTAAAGACTACAGCATTCGTATCAACTCCACCAGTAGCAATAAGATCCTGATGTGCAGAACATATTAGTCTTCATGCAACAGAAAATCAAGTTTCATACATTAAAAGCAGGATGTTTTGAACTTTTGAACTGAAAGCACATAAAAGGCTCCAAAATCGAAAAAATCTAACAGTTCCAATTGAAATATATTTAAGATTAGTAAGTCTAATGATTAAAAAAAAACAGGGAGGCTTTGTATGTGGCTAGAGAGTTAGTACTTAGTAGCACATTCTTTATAAACTTTGGAAAGAACCAACAAGCACTAGAACTACAATACAGTTAAGGCTTATGTAACCACATTCTTCAACCCAAAGGATTGGTCCTTAATATCCATCACAATCAACTTTAAACCTCTAAAAAGCAAATAGACCAGTGAATGATTGATTCAATGCAAATTTATGCCCAAAAACCAAGTGGCCAGTGGATACTGGATACTTTGTTAGACTAATCTTGTAATTATTCAATACTTAGAGGGGTAAATTAGAAAGTTATTTTAATGGTTTTGGTTTTATTTTGAGTTGGTAGAATTAATAGGAATTAGAGTTATATTTGGTTTATAATTAGGTTAGGTTTATTTTCTTATAAATAGGAGGTTTAGGAGTTTATTAATTATTGTACCAAAAAATTCAGATTTATACAAATCAGTCGTGGGGTTTTCCACAACAGCTTGTGTTCTCTTCTTTGTTCTTAGTTTTATGGGCAGAATCAGTTGGTTAGAACAGGGGCTGAACCTTGGCACTTCAAAATAAGACAATCAAGAACTGATGCAATAAATGCAGTTTAAACCAAAAGCTTGTACCTTGGATTGATGAATATCAATAGATAAAATGCCAGCTTTGTTTGTTTTGTGAAGAGGGTAACTGTTAAGCTGTGTATACCTCTCAACAGCATCCAAGGGAGCCAATGAAGAAGGAATCTGAAAACAAAAATTAAAAATGCGCAATAAACTCCAAGCTTCAATATTCTATGTTGGTACCTCAACCACCCGCATATCCTAAAACACAACACTTGTTTTCAGAATAACTGGAATGAAATCAACTTGATACCTGTCTTTTCTTCCTTTGCTGTGAAAGTGCAGCATTGCAGTCGGTTAATTCAGTGATTATCCTGGCTGATATTCCTTGCCGAATTTTCTTGCCATCAGGACCCAACTCATCATCCTCAGCAGCTGCTAAACCAAATTATTGATAAAATCAGTTCTTTATGAACAAATTTCAAAGCACAGAACCACACTAAAAAAAAAAACCTCTTTTCCCATTGCTTAAAGGAGAAGCATTTGGTATCATTGCTGTTGATGCCGGCATTGGTGCTTGCCTTTCTAAATGTGCTAACATTGTCTTGGTTTCATCAAGTTCTTTCTTCAATCGTGCAATTACGCGGCAAGCTGAATCATGCTGTCAATGCACGTGTAAGTAATGGTACACACAAAACTCAAAAACTGACAGAAAAACACAAAGTAAATCATAAATCTATGATTTAAATTTGTTCGCAGTTTGGTTTCATTAGCTTTGTAGTAAACAAAAAATCGGTGGTCCAATTACAAATTCGGCAATCCCAAACCCAAACAAACAAAACTCATGGCATGTGTATGCTATAATTTCTACAAGTCCTTTTTCTCTGCAAAGTGCAAGACTTTTGTACTCCTCTTTTCAATACTGTATGTAGTTTAGTTTAGTTGTGGTACTACATAATTAACCAAGGTTAACTAATCTTAAACACCTGCAAGTTATATATATTCTAGTTGGTACTTGGTACAAGGAAATTGGACAAAATTCAGAGTTGAAAATTTTAGCGCAGTAAAGTGTTTAAATAACAAAACGTGATTGGGATAACTGTTGTATATTCAATTTTCGAAAAAAATGTACAAGTTATAATGCTTTAAATACAAGTTTGATATCCAATCTTAAAGCATTAGCAAATGCAATAAGAAGAGCATATAATCGTGTGGTTTCTCAATGCATATAGCACAAACTATTCTCCTACTTTCCTTCAATATAATATGAGAATAAGATAGACAATCATTTCAGTTAACTATCAAGAAATTGCTGCAAGTTTTTAAGTATGGAATCTCGAAATATGAGTGATTAAGTGTGTTTGGTATGAGAGATTGAGGGTTTAGGAACGAGAGAATGGGGATTAAAGTTATAGATTATTATTTGAAGGTTGATGAGTGAGAGAAAACCAATCACATAGGGTGGGTTTGAGTAAACCAATTTCAACCCTTGACCCTCCCTCCTTCCTTCCCATTCTCTCACTCTCTCTCCCCATATATAAACACATGCATCGCACAAAAGATCTTTTTATGTGTACAAAGTATGCCATGGTGCATGAATGCAATGTTTATCATCATTGACTAGAATTACCGGAAGGAACACCAAACATGATGTATTTATGTGTTCTTATGAGATATGTGACACATCCTAATTTCAAGTGATAATAGAACTTTAAAGAAGAATATGATGCTTGCTAAAAAAGTAAGCTAAGAAAATATTGACTATTGGAACAGAAAATAAGTTGAACGTAAAGAACTGGGCCAACTGGCTATTAGAACTACCTGGTATAAGCAATGACTAAGCTCTTGCCTTGTTGTATGTAATTGTTGCTCTGATGCAAAAGCAGATAACACCAAGGCATCCCATTCCTGATGTCAAATATAAAACAGAAAACTTAACATGTTCACAACCATTTAACTGTCAAGAACAAGATACTTAATAACATGTGTGAGTTAGCCCATTAAAAAGGCAGATTTAAAAATAATGCACCAGTAATAACAACTAACAATTAATGCAAGCTTAGGTAATGAACCAGACACTAGCACATACATTTTGGAACATTCCAAGCATCCCAGGAATACTTGCAGCCTGCACTGGTCTTGGTTTCACCACCTACATGCTTATCAGTTAAATTATAAGCTTCCATGTACAAGTAATGATCAAATAATCAATTTTAAAAATACAAGGATATGCTTTAAGAGTCCGTAAGAAACAAACCTTCCCAGTTTTTATCGGAACAAGGTCATCCATGGTTAAAGTTTCCCCGGTTACCGGACATTTTTCATAATCCTAGACAAAACCAACAAAAGTCAAAAGGGATAGGAACTAGTAATAACAACAGTAGTTAGCTAGTTATATGCTTAACACAAGCAAGTCAAATGTTGTTTTCTAAAAGAAGGGCAGCAGAAAAAGAGGCTCCTAGCTAACAGTAGCTTCTCTCGCCCCTTCACCAAGTTATCACTAGCAATGTGCTCTTATCCCTTGAGTGGGATATTACAGGGCACGTATGTTTGTTTCAATTTTAACAGCAGAATTACGATGAACACTTCTCTCAAAATCTCACGTCCTAAGCTCCACAAGGAGTTGAAACTTGAGACTATCTATACCGAAATTTGAAATTAGAACTCAATATGTATCCATATTTTTGATTAAACAGATCAATTTTGAATATTCACAATAACTATCTCAAACACTGGGGAAAACAAACAATCAAAGGACATTCATCATAATTACAATACAAACCCTAACAAAGAAAAAGAATTCACCAGAATGTGTCTTTCGATCAATCGCTTCTCGAACAGTAGTCCGGATTTCTTAGAAACAACAGGTTCTTCCGGCGCCTCGCCAGAAACTGCGGCAACAACATAGAACAACAAAAGATGAAACAGATCAAACGAACAGCAACAAACATCACATCGAGGCGATTATAAAGAATACGCATAGAAGTATATGCAAGAAATAGATGTTTACTTGAACAAATCATTGTGAAATGAGAGCTAGGGTTTTACAGTCGCCGGTGGCCGCAGTGGACTGGTGAAGTGGTGATGGGAGAGTGCAGGATATAAATTGGATCGGAGTGTATTCGTTCAGGAGAAAAAACCCGATAGACTTTCGTAAATTTGGGTAAAACAAAACCTAAAATGTTACCCTATCTTTAGAAATAATCATTAAACCATTTAAATCCATTTTTTTTCGATCATAATAAAAAATATCGATCACCTTAAATCATACAAAAAAAAAAAAACACGTTGAAATTCTAACACTCTTCAAAATTCGCTCGAAAATATTTGAAAATAGGGCTGTAATCAATCTGAGCCGAGCCGAACCAACTTGAAATTATCTCAAGCCTCAAGCCGAGCCACAAGCCTGTTGCATTTGAAGCGGTTCTTAACTAAGGGTCTGGTTGGTATGAATGAATGGAATGGACAGGATAATGAAATGGACAATGGAATCAAAAATGGACGTGGGAAATAAATGAATCATTACCACTCCATTGTCCTGTTTGGTTACCTCTGGTAATAAATGATTCATTACTTGTTGTTTGGTAGACATGAGAAGATGAATGAATGAAATACAATTTATGGGCCGAGTCGTGGTTTAATCATTGTTAGAATCATGGTCGGGTCGTGGGTCGGGTCATGTGTTATGGGTTGAGTCATGGTTCGGACTAGGGGTGTCAATCGTGTCGGGTTAACAGAATAACAGGTCAAGGGTTGGCGGGTTGAATTTTGCAATCCGAACCTGACCCGTATATTTATTTGTGTCACAGTTTTCAACCCTAACCCGCATTGATGTTAATTATGGTCAACCCGAACATGACCCGTTTAATCCATTTATATAAATTGATCAACGAATTTACAGATTGTAAGTTTGTTCTTGGTTGAAAGCAAGTCAATAATAAACATGTTTAGTATGTGTTTATGAGTAGGGGTGTGCATAAAACCGAAAAAACCGACCCAAAACCCAAAAACCGAAAAATCCAACACAAAAAAACCGAACCCAAATAGAAACCGACGGGTTTGGTATAAGTTTTTTAAAAACCGAAAGTTTGGGTTTGGGTTTGGTTTTACCTTAAAGAAAAACCGAAAAAACCAAAAAAACCGAAAAAACCGAATACAAGCGTATATATGCATATATATATATATATATATTACATTTGAAAATTTTTAACAATTTATGAACCGTCTATTTTTATTTTCTTAGTTCTTAATATCAAAAGTCAAATAAGAATCGTATATTTTATTATTATTATTGGCTTAGGATACCAAAAACACGTATAATTTTTACTAAATTTAAATATTTTTGTATATATTTTTAAATATTAAGTAGTGTTGTACTTAAAATATTTTTAGTAGAAATATAATATTTTAGTTTATTTTTTTATAAGCATAATAATTTAAGGCTAAATAGAAAAAACCGAAACCCAAATGGGTTTTGAAAAAATAAAATCCGAAAAAACCGAACCTAAACGGGTTTAAAAACCGAAAAAACCGAAATTTCGGTTTTGAGTTTGGACTAAGCCAAAAACCGACCCATGTACACCCCTAAATTTATGAGTAACAAATAGTAATTATATTATTTTAATAAAAAAATAATATTATTATAACATGTTTAGTATGTGTTTTGTATGGTTAACTTGAAAAAAACTTAAAATCATTTTTTAATGAAAAAAATATAAATTTTATTAATCGATCAATTAAAGTATGGTAAATAATCAAAAGAAAAACAACTAGATATATGTTGCAAGAAAGAAAAAATAAAAAAATAAAAAATTTGAAACCTTAAACGGGTTCAACCCGTTTATAAATGAGTCAACCTGAACTATTTTATAAACGGATCAACACGAACACGACCCGTTTTTAAAATGGGTTATAATTGTCAACCCTTCATGTCGTGTTCGTGTCAGGAATTGCCATCTCTAGTTCGGACCATCGGTCGGTTTATTGGTCGGTTATTGTTTAGCTCATGGTTCGATCATGAGGCATTTCATGGGTCGGGTCATTGTTTGAGTCAAGGGTCAGGTAATTTTTTGAGCCATGGGTCAGGTCATGGTTCGAGCATGGTTTGGGTCATTTGTTCGTGTCATGGTTTAGGTCATGGGTCGGGTCATGGTGCAAGTCATGGTTCGGATCATGGGTCAGGTCAAGGGTCGGCTCATGGTTTTGGTCATGGATCAGGTCATGATTTTGAACATGTGTCAGGCCATTGGTCGGATCATTCGTTCAAAAGAAGGAATGGAAAAAAACACCTCTCCTGCAAGCAGAGGCGGTCCTGAGAATTGAAGTGCCCAGGACGAGCCGGAAAAAAGGTCTCCTACCGAATTCAAATATTAAAGTGAAGGTGTTCAAAAACCAAAAAACCGTTTAATACTGAAAACTGAAATGTATTTGTAACTGAAAAAATCAAACCGAATTCTAAATTCGGTTTTCATTTTGGTTCTAGCTGTATCCAAATTCCGAATTTGGTTTTCGGTTCGGTACCTAAACATATTCGAATTCCGGTTTTTTATTCCGTTTTTTTTTATATATTTGGTTTGTTTGGTTAACCGATTAAACCGAATTCTAATTTAAATTTATTATCTTATTAATAATATATAAGATTGAATTCGGTTTACTCGGTTGAATTTGATTTATTTGGTTTTAATCGGTTTATTCGATTGAATTTGGTTTATTTGGATCGGTTTATTCGACTTTTAAACGGTTTATTTGGCTTTTAATTTGTTTATTTGGTTTTAACCGAAATTAAAACTGAACCACTTCTCGAATTCGGTTCGCTTTTTTGATAGGGAAAAAAAATGAAAACCGATTAAACAAGACCGAATAAACCGTTAACCGAACCAATAGACATATCTAGTTTAAAGGGCATGAAAGTAATTTCTTTAAAAAAAATTAGTTTTTGCACCCATTAAATAATGTATTTATAAATAATTCTTTTTAGTTCTCTGCGGCTTATTAGTTTTCATTTGAATTAGTCTCTATATATACATATATATTAAAAATGTTGTGCCCACCTAAAAAAATGGGCCCGAGGCGGGGGTCGCGTTTGCCTCTCCCCCGGTGTGACACCCAAAACAAATACGTGATTACACGTGTTCAAAATATGGTTCCAAAAAATTTCGACTTGAATTTTTCAAAACATTTCATTCGGAAGCGTGAAAACTAATTACATATGTTAAACATACTTGTTTTGTTACTAGTCATTTCATAAAATCATAAATACTTAATTTGTATATGACTACAAACTTTCGACATGTATAACGTTTGATTCTTCACAAACTCCTGCCCGATCATGATTTTCGAACTGTGCTTATTTATGACCTGAAAACACCACAAATAATCAAGTGTTAGTTCATAAGAACTAATTGAGTTAACCTCGTTGACCCCAGGAATCAAATCCATCACGGAAATCGACATCTGGAAAAATTACACAGCCTAGTTTATGGTACTCCAGCTCCGGCGTATCAAACGCCAAACCCCGTGCATATGATAGAAGCTTCCCGGAGTACCATATTGTGGTCAGCGTACAATACGCCCACTGCAGTATATTGTACGCCCGCTTCAACAATTTTTCAACTTTATCACGTTTTTAACATCTAAAACCATTTCTAAACATTTTGAGGTTTCAAAATACATTTAAAAATCAATATATCACATTTCTAAACATATCTAATGATCTTATTATCATTATTTCAAAATCCATAATCTCAATTTAATTCATCAAATATTGCTAACGATTCAAAATCACCCATTTAATTAACTTAACTATTTTAACCATCCACTCCCGTTCCATGATGCTACATGGAAGCTAACAAAGTCCCATATCGTTCGTGGTGACTTATCATCCTTTTATCAACTAAATTACATTATCAATCAAATGATTATCAAATTTTTAAACAAACATTAGGCTATGGGTTATCTCACCCCAAGCCTTAATTTATCAATTCAAGTCTAATGCAATTTATCATTCATTTGAATACTCACAACAATTTGTTTAGCCAACATTCATATCAAACAATTGTTTAATCTAACTTTCAAGTTAATTTTTCACTAACAGGTCAAAACCCATTTTAATTAACTTAATCATTTAAACCCACTCATACGTGGATTTAAGGGTGTTCAAGAAATCCGAAATCCGAAAAAATCCGAAATTTGAATCGTATCCGAAACCCGAAAAAACCGATCCGAATTAAAGATTCAGATATTTGGATAGGTTCGGATCGGATATCCGTTTTCCGAATTCGAATCGGATATCGGATATCCAAAATCCTCTTTATTCGGATCGGATATCCGAACTCAATCCGAATAACCCGAATAAACCCTGTTTATTTGGGTTATTAGGGTTGTTCGGATAATTCGAATGAAAAAATAGGTTTATTCGGGTTATTCGGATAGATTCAGATCGGATAGAAAATTTTCGAATTCGGATCGGGTCGGGTTTCGGATAAGGTCTTAAAATTTTCAAATCCAAACAGCCCGAAAAACCGTTATTTGATCCGATGAACACCCCTACGTGGATTACCCCACCCTGTCACACCCCCACCTCTTGTCACCTGAGATGATATCATTCGTCACTCTGAGAAGGTTGCGGAAGCATAGTGGTGATGTCTCAGAGATGAGGTGTGACTTACTTGATCCGATATCGTAGCACACAGATTAACTTAAAGTAAATATATTACAAAGGTCGTCATTACAATCAACAGTACAGTTCACAAACTAAGTTTATTACATGACTAACTTATTTAATTACAAACATATATAAGGTGCATCCTCACCCGGCAGTCACTGTCTCCCTGCAAAAAGGTTTAGATTTAAAACGTCAGCACAAAGCTGGTGAGTTCGTAAAGTTCATGTTCAACAATATGATATGCAATACAAGTTCTCACAATGTTTAGTTCAAGATAACCATGGGACCCGTATCTAGTTCCTTTCGGACGTTCTTGTTCTATAAGATACTACCCGTCGGTAACATCTTAATGCCTCATTATCTTAATGTCTATCACAACATTAAGAAGTTCTAAAAACAGGTAACAAACATTCACAGCAAGGGGAGTTGCAGCTCCTAGCAAATGGGTTGTCAGCCGATAGTACTATCATTGTTCCCAGTTCGGCCCCACATGGGTTCACTAGATACAGTTAAAAAATGAGGACTTTTGATACTGTGATAGAGTTCTGTTCTCCAGGCAAAATCCCATGAAATCCACAAGGTCTCAACAAATCACATGAAATCACGCAGATAACAGTGATACATATCATATGTTTAAGAAAAGTTCCAAAATAAGACCTCGGTGTTTATAAAACATAAAAAGAAAAAGGGCTGTACGAAACTCACCTGAAGTCAGGAGAGTGGTAAGATCACACGCAGAATAGTAGTGGTAGCTAATTTCTGCATTGTTTATGTTAAATTAGTTATTTATGTTTTAATTTACTGATTAGATCGTTCTGAACGTTCAATGTCAAAGACATTGCCTTGAAAGTCATCAAACCGATATTAGGTTTTTAATTAGTTAATTTAATGTTATATCATACAATGTATGATAATGTAGGAACCTACACTGAATTAGGTTCCTAATACAAGATTGATGACACACATGATTAATCAAAATAATCTCGAATTAATCAAATAGTTAATGTTGTTGATTATAATGCTAAAACAGTTTCTCGACAGATTAATGGCTTAGGAATGATTAATCCTTGTTATTGATTACCCAAATATCATGAAATATCACAATGTAGCATTAGAATAGGTTTGATAACCATGTTTAACATACTAATATGACTGTTATCATAAACATCAGATAATCGTTCCAATAAGTATGTTAATGATCGTGATTAGTTTGAAACACTTGGATCTAACCTTGCATTTCAAAGATTAACCAAACTAATCACCTACATTGTCACAATCAAATAGTTTAAACCATTATAATCATAGTTATGATTTCATGCAAACTGGGCATTACAACGGATCAAAACAAGGATTTACCCGTTAAAACATTGTGTTATTCGTTTATAATCAATCCTAGCCATCATCTAGGCAATAATCAACAACCCTAACTATATCATTACGTTCAAAATTAAGATCTAATCAATCATTATCAAGCTAGAAGGTTAAAACGAACCATTACCTAATCAGATGAAGTTCTGAGTGTAGAACGATGATCAGGGCTTACAGAAACGTTCCTTGGCGCGATTAGGATGTTTAGACACCTTCAAGATGAAGATTTTATGTGTCAAGATACTGGTTTTTCGTCTGGGATCAAGAAAAAGTCGAGAAGAAGAAAGAATGTGCTTTTCCCCATGCGATCTGACCTTTTAAACAAATTTGCCGACATAACAGACCCCAGGCGCATCGCCCCAGACTGACGTTTGGCCCGGGGCGTACCACGCGGCCAAGAGAATCCCAGATTTTTTTGCGTGCTCCAGGCACACCGCCTAGATCCAGCCTCTCACGCTAGGCGTACCGCCTAGCCGGGTTTTTCTCAAATTTTTTGGATTGTTCTTCGTTTCGCGATTCCGGACAATCCGTAACTCCGTTTCGCTCACGGTTTTTGCCTACGTTCATCATTCTCGCATACTATCAACCTGTAATAATTACAATTGTCAAATCAACGTGGATTTCAAGAACGACCAAATGTGATCTCGTCATTAATGACGTAATTCTCGAATACAATTGTCACACCAACGCAACAACAATGTGGACTTACATGACAAGCACCAATGTCATTTTATTATGGACTTACATGACAAATTCAATGTCATTTCACTATGGACTTACATGATAATATAAATGTCACGCACCAATGGTCTTACATGATAATTCCAATGTCATTTCATTATGGACTTACATGACAATATCAATGCCACGCACCAGTGGTCTTACAAGATAATTCCAATGCAATTTCATTACGGACTTACATGTTCTTCCACATAATGTGGATCATCACCAAAATGCCATATATCATGGTCTTACATTATTTTCACACGAATGTGAATCGTCTCCAATTATCTGTGTCAGTTATTTTAAACATATAATGACACTTTCATTAGTTATGCAATTATATTATAACATTAACCAATTTCAACAAAACTCAAATTGCTACATCCAATATTTGATTCAAACAATTCAAATACCACTAAACTCGTATAAATGCATCAAATATTTGATTCAAATTATCCCAATACCGCTATATGTGGTTTTATATATATACCTCCACACAATTGTGGATTATCACCATTTTATGTATCAATTATCATTTAATAATACCATTTCAACTATTGAAATCAACACATATCATTCAACAAGTACTACTAGACATATACCAAGTAGTCAAACATTCCACACAACCTACAAACACTAGTATGTCTTATGGTTGCATATTTAGTGAGTAGGTTACTCACCTTGGCCCGTAGGAATGCTAAACCTCGTCACTCCTTCTCGAGTCTATGGATTTCACTTTCAATTTTATTTCCTATACAAATATTATAGCATACACTCCATTTAGAGTTTTCAAATCCAAACAAACAACACAATAACACAAGGTTTCCCTTTTCTAAATGTTTGTACAAAATTCTTTTATTGACCCGTTAATATAATTATGAGTCATATCCATTTTTCAAGCATCTTAGTCACTCGTAACACACCCAATTATATGTATATGATATAATTATACCATTAATTCTTGTTAAAAATCATATCAACTCAATTTCCCATTTTTATCACATTTTGGAAAAATCTCAATTTAGGGCAACAACTTTCTCAGTTGCTACTGTAATTGTCAAATTTGACCAACTTATGGTTTTATTCAACCTTTGATGTTCAAATACGGATTGTAGTAGACCCTAAGAGCTTTCCAACCATATAAGACACATTTTCTCTGGATTTTTGTATGATTTTATATGATTTTTCAAAGTGCATGACAAATTCATCCTTTAACAAAAAATTAAGCCTTTTATAAAATCTGTTAAGCTGTTTTCAATTGCAGTTTTCGTGTATTTAGTGTCCAAATATTCTCTCATTCTAAAAATCTGTATAAAGTAGACTCAATAAGCTTTCTAAAAACCTGTGTGTTGTAATACCGGATCAAGTAAGTCACACCTCATCTTTGAGACATCACCACTATGTTTTCGCAACATTTTCAGTGACATCATCAACAGGTGACGAATTCCAAAAAGCTCGAAGCTCGGATTCGGCTAGTAGCTCGTTCGGAAAAAACTCGGATAAAGCTCGGCTTGAATAAAGCTCGTTTGAAACCGAGCCGAACCGAGCCAGCTCGTTTTGTAACCGAGCCGAGTCCAAGCCGGGGCTGGCTCGGCTCGTAGCTTGCTCGTTGTTCGGCTCGTATGCTCGGCTCGTATGCTCGGCTCGTGGCTCGGCTCGTTTGTACAACATGTTATACTAAAATATAAAACTATATGGTTACTTTCACTAATAAATATACTTAGGTGTTATTTTGTAATTATGTTAAAAAATAAAAATAAAATAAATAAAATAAAAGAACACAAAAATACGAAATGAATCTCAATTTTCACGTGCTTCACTAATTCTTAATTCATAAATCATATTATTAATTTATTATTGTACATATTCACTCCTATTTTCTTATGTAAAAACCGAACCAAAAACGAACCGAGCCAAGTTGAGGTAAATGCAATTCAAATATTAAATTTCTTATGTAAAAATCGAGCCAAAAACGAGCCGAGCCGAGCCAGCTTGGTTAAAAACGAGCCGAGTTCGAGCCAAGATTTCAGGCTCGGTTTACAATCCGAGCCGAGCCGAGCCAGGCTCTGTTTAAATCCGAGCCGAGTCCGAGTTGACCCCTGGCTCGGCTCAGTTTGACTCGTGAACACCCCTAGTGATGAGAGGTGAGGGTGTGACAACTGAGGCCTTTGTCCGCGGAAAAGAGACAGCTCAATCACTCGACACAACAAAGCGGTCGAAATGTCAGATGGAAGCGCTCTCCTCCTCAACCAAGAAGCAACTCCACGAGGTTCACTTTACAACATTAATCAAATTCCACAATTATAATACTACCCATCGAGTTTGGAGGAACAAAATATGAAGATAGATCAATGTAATTTTATTTTTTTGATCATCATGTCGTTTTTATTGTTAGAAGAAATTCGCGACATCGCTCATTGTCAAAAAGGTTAATTTTAATTAAAATTTAGTCTTTAAATATTTTTAATCTATTGTAGTTTTTACTTTTAATTTCAATTTATTATTATACTAGGTTATTAACCCGTGTATTACACGGATTGATCATAAAATATTAAATTGTTAGTAATAAAAGCTTAAGAATTATAAAACAATATTTTGGTATAGAATGATTAAAGTAAGTATAGACAAGGATTTTATGTAATAAACCAATAATTAAAAACTCTAATAACTAAAGAATTATTATCTCACATTCTTAATTTGTAACAACTGAGATTTTTAAACTAAGACGTTGAAAGCTTTATATAGTTTTTATGTCAAAAGAATAATTTTCCTTCTCATTTGTATAACTTTGGTTTTAAAAAAATCATTTTGAAACAATTTTTTTAAAAAATGTCATTTTTTATAAAAATCATATTGTTTAAAAACTTAGTTTCTTAAATTTCATTTAAAAATAATCTTTTAAGAAAGCTTGTTTTTTAGAAAAATTTTAATTTCCTAAAAATAACAATTTTAAATAATTATTATTTATAAGAAAATTCTAATATTTACAAAAGGTACATATTTTATAAACTTTTTTAATATGTTTTTTTAATAAAAATTAAATTTTAAATTATTTTAAAATATTTTTAATTCTTAATACGAAAAAGGTAAATAATATGATTAATAATATAATTATTTAATAGAAGAGATAATATAATTATTTATTAAAAAAGAGAAATAAATGAAATAATAATAAGATGACATGGGACAATAGTGTAACACCCCGACCGATGGCGGAAACGTCGGGATGCCACGAGGGATGTGTAGATTGTTCAAAAGCTCGTGGGCATCTAAATCCAATCATCATATATCAATCAATCAACCAAAATAATTACACAAAAATCTTGTTCATCATGAAATAGTTACAACAAATACAAAAGAGATTTAGCTATCTAACTAAATTCTAGTCGCCAGATATTTAGTTATTTAGCTAAGTCCAAGACCCTATATGATGATGTCCAAAATAGAAGAGATCACCCTCTTCATCGTACTTGTCTCCATCACCTGAAACATGTAAGAAATCAAGTGTCAACTACAAAGTAGTTGGTGAGTAATCATAAGTTTTTTATACTTAAAAAGTTTTATAAAATGAATTTAAATGTTTTAAATTTAAAAATGGTTTTATAAAAGGTTTAGATAAGATGAGTATAAAATGCTTTTGATCTTATGAGAAAATCCACAATAATACCTGTATGAGATAATCCAACCAATCTCCAAACTCAACAATCAAACACATACATAAACACATAATCACATATCAAATCAATCATAGTCAATCACAGATAATCATAGTCAGTAAGAGATAATCAAACCACAAACCAATCAACCAATCTCAACATCAATATTCTCAAATAATGTCCGTGACTATACATGATCATTATGTAATTAACATAAGTTAAAAACACGATCCATGGAGTGGTAGCTAACCACGTGGCTATACATGAAGTCAAAGCAATTAACCGAAGTTAAGGGCGATGATTCACGGAGTGGACAACATCCACGTGACAATACATGAAGTCAAAGCTATTAACCGAAGTCAAACGCAATGATTCACGGAGTTTGTGACAATACATGTAATCGTTGTTATTGACCGAAGTCAATGACAATGTTTACACGGATATATAAATGTAAGAGATAATCCATAAATAATGATGATTTTAAATGTGAATATCATATTGATAAACAGGTATTAACCTTGTGTTATCAAAATAATATTTAATTTGGTATACATGTTTCACCTCCGAGTTTTAAAACCAAAACAGTTTAAAGAAAGGGAGGTTATGAGAACTCACCTGAAGTCCTTGGAATATATGTTCTCGTATTATGCGCGCTCGCGTATGTAATCAACAACAACTCAATAATCTGTAATTTAATATTTGCTCATGTTCGTGAGTGTATGCATTTCATTATCAGGTTGCCATGATAGGTTTAAATCAATGGCTTAAACTTAGATTTAAAAGATCAAATTTAATGAAGTCCTTATACATTATTTATCATATAAAACCTCAAAATTTAAACTTATATTTGTTGGGAGAAAGGTGACAACTAATGTCTCCCATACATGCATGCATAAGTATTTATTTTTAATTGATGGGTTTAACCTAACATTAGCTTTAGAGGTTCTTAAGTTTCGTGTATTACATTCCAGCGAACCTTTTTGGATTTCCCTTATAGGTTCGGCTCTAATGAAGAGATGGTTCGGCCCTGGTTAAATGAATACCGAGGGTTCGTGGCCCATGCGGAATAACAGGTTCGTAAACCTTGTACCACATGTATAGGTTCGCTGCATAAGATTTAAATCACCTAAGGTTCGGTTATCATGGGTTCGTAGGGCCAGGGTTCGGCTGCTAGAGTTGGGTGATGAGGGGTTCGCCGGGTATGCAGGGTTCGGCTGGGTGGTTGGGTTCGCACCCTTGCACCAGGTTCGGCTAAACCAGACTCCACAGGTTCGGTACTCCCTTGGTTCGCAGGTAGATGGTTCGTAGGATTGTCAAAGGTTCGTGGTCCATGGTTGCTTCACCCTAGGGTTCGGCTAAGTGTTTGTCACCCCTAGGGTTCGGCTAAGTGTTTGTCACCCCAAGGGGTTCGTCGACCTGCAACCCACGGCTTACACTGTTCATCGACATCATCGTTCTGCCCTAGGGTTTTCAGGTTCTCATCAGACTTTCATCGTTTACTATACCACCGATCTACCCATATTAAAACCCTAAAATCGTTTATGAGTTGGTATTCATGCACACATGTAGTTTCTAACAAAATCCGAAAAGAAAAGCTCCGATTTACCTCGATTTAGCTGCTAATTGTCAGATTTCTTTGCATCCTCTTGTTCTCCTCGGTCTCACGAACGCGTAGGCGCCAAGATCTCTTGATTTCGTTGGGTAACGAAGGAGATATCGTAGAGAGAAGTTAGAGAGAGAGTGGGGTGGCGGAAATGGGTGTTTTAGAGAGAGAAGGAAAGTGTGAAAATGAGGAAGAAGAAGATAATCTTCTTCCTTATAGCGCGTGTCGTCCCCACATGTCCGGTCTCGTTTTTATCGCGATAAAATATAATAAATGATCGGTGATGCTTGGTTTTTAACGTGAAACACATTTAAAACATAAAACATTCAAATACATTGTTTTCGTTTCAAATAAATGATTTTAAATAATTTATTTTGTAAAACGATGCCGTTCCATTTATTAAATTAATTATTTAAATAAATGATTTTATTCGGTTTTGTTTAAGGTTGTGATTCCTAATAAACGTTTTAAGTTTTCATTTATTAAATTAATATCGTTAGATATTATCTAATTATCTCGTCGAAACACATTACTTACGTACGTATTCGTAAAGATCGTCACCTTTGCGAATCCGACGCTCGTATCGTATTTCGATTTGATTTATTAATTTTGAGATATCGTTTCAGAGCATCATCCTTAATAATTATATTCGTGTGAATCGTCACTCACGCGAATACATTATTAAGTTAATATTTCTAAATCAACATTCACGTTTAAGTAATGTTCGTAACCTCACTTCGCGTAATTAATTCCCATTATTTATTAACCTTAATATTATCATTCCCAAACCAAAACCCATTAAACCCTAGTCACTGACACATCCATGATAGACCGAAATATGCATATGTATAGGGCATATGCAGAGGTAGATCGCAACCTCCTCTACACCGTCCCACCGCTATTTCGATAAACCATGACCATGTGTCCTTGACTACGTTTAGCAACCAGACCATAACAAACTCCCAGTTCCATCCCAATCCAATCCAATTTCATTCTCATTCCAAACCAATAATCCATAATCAGTATAATGCAACTGCGATAAACTCTCTGGTTCTGTTTAGTTGGGTTCCAACTAGACTTCCCATGGTTTACGCGTATAATATGTTATAAACATGCATACGAGTAACAGTGATAATCATCTAATAATGTATTCATCATTAATAATAATAAATCTCAGATCGTAACAGTACAATCGTACAGATGTACAGATGTACGGACGACCGGAAATACAGTGATGTTACAAATAGTATCTTAAAAATGTGACAAATGACAAAAATGATTTTTGTTTATTATAGCTGTAACATATTTTTTGTTTAAGACATGTACCTAGAAATGACCATGAAAAATCTCAAAATCAACTAATTGCACATTACTTTGACAGAAACAATCCAATTTTCATCATCGAGATCTTTGAGCAACCGTTTCGAATGGATAAAAACATACTTTTGGAAATCGCTGGTGATTTATAAATAAATCTTGAGTACTTTCAGATAACTACGACACATGTTGAGGGGAGATTTAGAGTTAATTTTTTTTATTTATAATTACGATTTAATATATTATTAGTCCAATCCCATTTAATATACCCAGGCAAACTTGGCTTTTTTTTTGAACGGCAAATTTCATCAATACCAACAAAAGCGAGCAAGTAAGGAGCTAAAGCTTAATGTCCACCACATACATACATGTAGGAACACCGTTCACAAAATAAACAAATACTTTTATTATTCAAGTAGCCTAAAAACCCATGTATTACATGGGTTGAATAAATATAATATGTTATAAAGAATGTTTGTATAAACATTTATATGTTACATATGTCAATTATGATTAAATAAAAAATATGAACATTTAAAAACTACCAAATAAAAAATAATAATATATATTTAATAATTTTAAAATTATACATACATATAAGATATTACTGGAATTATATTATATTTAATTAATTTTAGTAATGAGAGGCCCCGATTCCCGGGAGTCCCCTCGGTTGGCAAAGCATCAAACCCATAGTACTTAAACCATAATCACATTATCCTAGCAGCGGAATGTAGGGTGACAACATAAAATATTACATAGATCTAAACAAACTTTTACACATAACCCACTTCACTATAGTTCTATACACAGCCAGTTTATGCCAGGGTAGTCTTAAATGTATACCTCGAGCCTTCCTGCTATTTCTCTTCAATACCATTCAACCTGACATGCATGCTAAAACAAGTCAGCTTTCGCTTGTGAGTTCTAAGTTAACTTTTCATAAAAATAAAATCTTTAATATACATAAAACATTAGCCTTCACTGCCGACCGAAGTCAACAGTCTCAATCATACTGAACATAAAACATTTCATATACATAACATACATGACATCATAACATCAATCATACGGTGCATAAATGTAGCCTGTCCTGTTGACCGAAGTCAACATGCTTGCACAAGACTTCTTAAACTATCAACCCGAAGTTGATAACTTATACATGCATAAGATTTCCTCAACTGGCGACACATAGTCGGCAGGCCTGTTCTTTCACAGGACTTCTGCCTGTTCTTTCACAGGACTTCTGCCTGTTCTTTCACAGGACTTCCTAAACCATCAACCGAAATTGACGGCTCATACCGGTACAAGACTTTTTGACATACATCATTCATACATAACATGTTTTAAAGCGTTAAACCATCATAATCATAAACGGTCCTTCGCACCGCAGTGCTCAGGTTTTGCCCAACCGCAGCTGGGACTTCCTTATCACATTTCCTTCTCGTCCTCGGTCGATGTCTTTCAAAATATCAATTACTTCTCAACCGCAGTTGAGACTTAAAATTTTATTTACTTTAAAACATTCTTTACTTGAAATCATTCTTTATCTGAAAACATTATTTACCTGATCATTATCAGGTTAAAATCATTCTTTCACACCATAACTTTATAACAGACATAAAACACTCTTTACAGTCACATATTCTTTTAACCGACCGTAGTCAGATAAAACAATCATTTTCATAAAATAACTTCACAACATGCATATCAGCCCAAAATGATAAAACATTTAAAACAAGGCTATAAGAACTCACAATCATTTCAAAGATATTTATCATGCATGCACATCAGCCCTAAAACGTTAAAACAGTAAAAGAGGGCTCATAGAACTCACCTGAGCTTTAGCACACTCCGCTAACTTTTCTTCCTTTCCTTCCTTTCTCACTTCACAATGATATCCTATTAATATGAAAATATCATCATGATTATAACCTTATCATGAAGGTTCTCAATTTACGATTACCGCTCAAAACTTCGGCATATCGTAACTTTCATTCGGAACTTTATTTCAAAATTCCGCTTACACTCATTTTGATCATTCTTATCTCTACAATCTTGTTATGCCTAAAGATTTCTTATTCGCTCGGCTTAAATAAGCGTATTCTCTTATTTACTTAATTCGTCTTAGGCATTGCTAACTTACTGATTGAATCTTTTTGAACGTCCAATGTCAAAGACATTGCCTTGATAGTCATCAAATAGTTAATGTTGTTGATTATCTCACTAGACAGGTTCCTAGACAGATTAATGGCTTAGAAATGATCCATCCTTGTTATTGATTACCCAGATATCATGAAGTATCACAAGGTAGTATTAGAATAGGTTTAATAACCATGTCTAACATACTGACCTGCCTGTTATCATAAACATCAGATACTCGTTCCAGTGAGTATGTTAATGATTGTGATTAGTTTAAAACACTTAGAATTAACCTTGCATATCAAAACTAATCAAACTAATCACCTACCTTGTCATAATCAAATGGTTTAAACCACTATAACCATTGTTATGATTTCATGCAAACCGGGCATCACGACTCAAAACAAGGATTTACCCATTAACGGTTCGAGTTTGTCATTTATAATTAATCCTAGCCATCATCTAGGCAATAATCAACAACCCTAACTATATCATCACGTCCAGAAACAAGATTTAACCAATCATAATCCATCTAGAAGGTTAGAATGAACCGTTACCTATCCAGACGGAGTTCTACGGGTAAAAAGATGATCCAGACTTACAGAAACGTTCCCTGGTGCGATCTGGACGTTTAAACGCCTTCAAGATGAAGTTTAGATGGACTAAAGGGTGATTTTTCGTGGGTGAGGGTGGAATCGTCGAATAGAAGATAAAATTATGGTTTTACGGCTGAAATCTGATCTTTAACCCAACTTGCCGACTTTTCTGGTCCGAGGCGCATCGCCCCAGACCGTACCCCCACATCAGGCGTACCGCGCGGGTGGAAAGGTGGCCGACCTCTTTCGTGGTTCTGGGCGTACCGCCCAAGTAGATGCGTGGCCCGGGGCGTGCCGCCAAAGGTGATTTTCGTCCATTTTTTCGATTTTATCATCGTTTCGCGATTCCGGACAATCCGTAACTCCGTTTCACGCACGGTTTTCGCCCACGTTCACCATTTTTCACGTACTATCATCCTGTAATAATTTTGTTTGCTAATTCAACGTGGATTTCAAGCACGATCAAACGTGCTTATTTCTTTGATAACGTGATTCTTCGAACATCAACAGTTACCGAAATCTCGCACGTTTATTATTAAGTTGCTAAATTTTCGGTTGTTACAAGTAATTGGTAAATATTTTAATATGAAGATTTATAATTATTAATATTTAATTGTAAAATTTAATTAATAAAAATTATTAATATTTTTTAGGAAAGAGGCATGAATTTTTTTTTAAATTTCATCATAATGTGACATTATCTCCTAAAAATGCTCTTTTTAACTTTTAGTTGTATAATTTAATTAATAAAAATTATTAATACTTTTAGGAGAGAGAGGCGGGAAAACCTTTTTTATATTTAGTTAGAAGATGACATGTGTCACATAAAAATACTCTTTTATTAGAGTAGAAAGATTAATCGAATTACAATTTAGAAAAATATACAATGAAATTATTACAAGAAACATAAAAGTGCTAAAATTTAAATTACAAGAAAAAATATAAAGTACAAGATGAAACAATTTATAAAATTTAAATTAAAAATAAAAAGTATAGCATAAAATGAAACGAATTAAAATGAATTCGATGACTGAGGATTTTTGTTCAACAGAGGTCCCTTAAAACAGATTTCGGCCCACCCAGGTGAACCCGACTGTTTTCCAGTGTACAACAGCCGAAGCAGTATGTACTGCCGGAGTTAATTGAAAACCAGAAACGTTATCTGAAACAAGAGTGTTAACACGAGGAATCGATTGTTGTAGGTTGTTGAGAACTTAACAAAGTATATGCTTGTGTTGAGAACCTTTGGAGCTTGTGTGTGTGTTTCAAATGGTGTAGATATTTCTCAAAAACTAGCAAAGAAAACAAGAGACCAAATGTCTCTATTTATACATGTAGTCATGTCATATCAAAGGTTGCCATCATGTCCATCAACTAACCAATTCATAACAAATAACAAACCAATTCATGACAAATAACAAACCAATTCATGACTTTGATAATAACCAATTCATGACAAATGAATTGGTAGTTGAAAGATGAGAGGCTCCGAGCCCCGGGAGTCCCCTCGGTTGGCAAAACATCAAACACAAAGTCCTTAATCCATAATTACATTACTATAGCAACAGAATTTAAGGTAACAACATAAAATAATGTAGAAATACTAAACAAACATTAACACATAACCCACATCTCTGACAGTTCTATAATATAGCCACATCCCTATAATATATTTACTTTAAGTTAATCTATGTGTTGTGATACTGGATCAAGTAAGTCACACCTCATCTCTGAGACATCACCACTATGCTTCCGCAATCTTCTCAGTGACATCATCAACAGGTGACGTGAGGTGAGGGTGTGACATGGTGGTATCAGAGCCCCAACGATTGTACAGCGATGGAAAAGCCACCTGAGCGCTACATTTATCAGCGATTTCCCTACGTGATCCTTGATGATACGCCCAGCTCTAGTTCGAGCTCAGATTCCGATCCATCGAAGGCGTCGACAGCTGCTTCACAGGCTGTACCTCAGATACCAGCTACGCCACCACCAGTCCCATCTGTTTCACCCAGACATTCTCAGGCTCCGATTGAGGATGCATCAGCACAGAGGAGACAGAACCCCTCACCTCAGAGGGTGTCGGCTTGGGATGGATTAAGACGTATGCGGGGTCAAGCCCGCAAGACTACAAGGTTACCTCCACGACGTCAGATGGCACCAAGAGATGTGCCTACCACTATCCATAAGGTGGGAGAATGCTCCCATCAAGCTGAGTTACCGGCGCAGTTGCAGCAAGTCACCCAGGATTTGCAGGGTACACGTCAGAACCTGCAGCAGTGTCAGGCTACAGTAGAGGATACCCGCATGACTGTACTAGAGATCCTTACTTCTCACTTGAATTTTATGGATCAGGTGAGGGCTCTAGATACAGACACTAGAGCATGGAGAGTCGCAGTTGAGGACAGACTGAGGAGGACTTGGAGGCAGATTGTGATTGCTGCATTCTGGTCGCAAGTGACAGTGATGAGGGAGAGATTGGTATGAATGAGAGAGGTGGTGATGGGGATAGTTGAGGGGATGAGTCTAGAGGCTAGACTACTATGCTTGGCTATAGTGTTAGCTACTATAGCTATCGTGATGGCTTGCTTACCGTACTTCATGCGGTAAGGGTGATTGGTTGGGTGTGAGTGCGGGATGTTTTGATGTGTACAGATCCCGAGTTGTGAAATGCAGGGTAAGATGTTGTCAATATGGATGTATTCTGACTTTTGGTTGTATCAAAACTTCTCGATGTACAAAACTATGGTAGTGATAATAAAATGGTTGTTTTTGTATATCTATCTGTGTAATGAGTTGTGTGTGTGATTGTGAACTATATTTTCATAACAAACTTGTATGAACTAAGTAACAATGTCAGACTTGTATGAACTATAAACAGAACTATGAGAACATTTTGTGTGAGAACATTTTGTGTGAGAACATATCTATTGCTTGTATGGCAATGTATCACATAGCTATGAGAACATTTTGAGTGAGAACATATCTATTGCCTGTATGGCAAAGTATCACAGAACTATGAGAACATTTTGTGTGAGAACATATCTATTGCATGTATGGCAATGTATCACAGAACTATAAGAACATTTTGTGTGAGAACATATCTATTGTCTGTATGGCAATGTGTCGCAGAACTATGAGAACATTTTTGAACGAGAACATATCTATTGCCGGTGTGGCAATGTATCAAAGAACTGTATGTGAACATTTTTGTGTGAGAACTTATCAGTGTTTAGTATGTTAATATATCAAAAACATGTATAATAACATATCTATATTACAATGTTGTGAGCTGTGTAATATTTTGACATGTTTTTGAATTAACAGGACTGAGTGTAAATACGAACGTTTGTGTGATTTATGTGTACTGAGAACATGTCTGAACTATATCAATGTAGTTATACTATATTTATTATAATCACATTTCGACATAAATTTTCAGTATGACTGAATATGGTTGAATTAATGTGATTGAACAAGGGTTATATTTTTTTTATTCTTGAACAGACCTGAGTTTGTCTGCATACAAGCAGAACGATGGCTCCGAAACGAGGTCGACCACCCAAGAAAGCTGGCATGAATAATGCTAAACCCGAACTGAATCAAGTCCTACCTGTGAACATAGAATCAAATCCGGATCTACATGTCAATCTGGGAGCGAACATGGTTCCACCTGAAAATCTGGAGACAAATACTGTTCCACCAGTGAACCCTGAAGTGAACATCGTTCCACCTGCAGGAGCAAGTGGATCCGAACCTAATGAAGCGATGATAGCACGAATAGTAAGAGAACAGCTATCAGCTTGTGGTGTTTTGACACAATACCAACTTAATGTCACTACAGGTTCTTGTGGGGACCATGATCATATGGAACATAGTGCTACTGGTGGCCACGTAGAAGCTCTTAATACCACCGGTACAACAACTAAAACAACTGTTCGTGATCCACCACAGCAAGGATGTACTTACAAGTACTTTGCTGCTTGCAACCCTCCTACTTTTACGGGCAAAGAAGGAGCGGCTGTACTTATAAGGTGGATTGAGGAGATGGAAACAAAACTCAAGATCAACCAATGTTTGGCAGAGCATAAGGTGTCTTATGCTGCTTGTTCTTTGAAGGACTCAGCTCTAACCTGGTGGAATACCCATGCTAAACTTTGGGCTCAGCTACAGTTGATTCTATGGGCTGGAATGAATTTAAAACTCTGATTATGTCAGAGTACTGCCCAATCACTGAAATCCAAAAGCTCCAGGAGGAATTCCGGAATCATTTGATGGTCGGTGCTGATTGTTTAGCTTATACCGATCGTTTTCATAAACTTACTTGCTTACTTCCCAATATGTTTCCTACGGAAGCAACTTTGATTGAGAAGTACATTAAAGGTCTGGTTCCCCAGATTCGGGGAATGGTGATGGCAGCTGAACCCACAACTCTTAAACATACAATTCTTTTGACTACTAAGCTTACCGATGAGGCGGTAAGGAGTGGTACTTTGTCCACAAAAACTCAGACGGCGGTGGGCCGTATTGATGTTGGTACCTCAAATGTTTCTAAAGGTACCAAACAGAAGTGGTTTGGCCAGACCAAAACAAAGGCTCCGGCTGAGACTAGTCAGAGCAAACCAATAGTGAAGAACTATGGTGCAACTGTTCCTGAGAGGAAAGTTTATACTGGGCAGGCGCCCAAATGCAATAAGTGTCCATTTCATCACACAGGACCATGTCCTGTTTGTCTGAACTGTAATCGAGTAGGACACTACGTTAAATATTGCAACTTTTCTGCTCAACCACTAAACCAAGCACCACGACAAACCACTCAAACTAACCGGTCATGCTTCAAGTGTGGAAGTCCTGACCACTTCATGAGAAACTGTCCGAACAATAACAACACCAATCCGGGAAATGAAGCTAGAGGGAGAGCTTTTCAGATTGGTGCAACCGAGGCAAGGCCTGATGCTAACATTGTCACTGGTACGTTTCTTCTTAATAATCTATACACATCAGTTCTGTTTGATACAGGAGCAGATAAGAGTTTTATCTCTCCTGAATTTGCATCATTACTTTCATTACCTACGGTAGATCTAGATACTCCTTATGTCATTGAACTTGCTAATGGCAAGTTAATCAAAACTAATAGTGTCATTCAAGGGTGTTCCTTGAATTTGAATGATCATCTTTTCAATATCAATTTACTTCCTATTGAGCTTGGGAGCTTTGATGTTGTGGTCGATATGGACTGGCTTTCTGATAACCAAGCGGAAGTTGTATGTCAAAATAAGTTGTTCCGTATTCCGTTACCGTCAGGTAATACACTGATAGTTCGAGGAGAACGAGCAGGTAGGAAACTTGGTATCATTTCTTGTATGCAAACTCAGAAATGCTTTCGAAAAGGGTGTCAGGCCTTTCTAGCACATGAGATCGAGAACTGTTCTTTACAAAAACGTATCAAAGATATTCCAGTAATCAAGGATTTTACTGAAGTATTTCCTAAGGATTACCCCCAGTGAGACAAGTTGAATTTCGTATTGACTTAATTCTAAGTGCAACACCTGTAGCTAAAGCTCCTTATTGTTTAGCACCTTCAGAGATGCAAGAGCTTTCAGGTCAACTGCAGGAACTGTTAGACAAAGGTTTTATCAGACCTAGTTTCTCACCCTGGGGAGCACCAATTCTTTTTGTGAAAAATAAAGATGGTTCATTCAGGATGTGCATTGACTATAGAGAACTCAATAAACTAACAATCAAAAACCGTTATCCATTGCCACGTATAGATGATCTATTTGATCAACTACAAGGTGCTACTTACTTTTCAAAAATCGATTTAAGATCTGGATATCATCAGTTAAGAATTCACGATGATGATGTTCCTAAAATTGCTTTCAGAACTCGATACGGACATGACGAATTTTTAGTAATGCCGTTTGGATTAACCAATGAACCTGTAGTTTTCATGGATATGATGAATCGAGTATGTAGACCTTATCTGGATAAATTTGTGATTGTGTTTATTGATGTTATTATCATTTATTCTCGGAACCAACAAGAACATGCTCAACACTTGAAATTGATTTTAAAACTTTTGGCACATGAGAAATTATATGCCAAATTCTCAAAGTGTGAGTTTTGGTTACGGGAAGTTCAATTTCTAGGGCACGTAGTAAATAAAACGATATTCAAGTGGATCCCAGTAAGATCAAAGCTGTGAAACAATGGGAAACACCACGAACCCCAACTGAAATACGTCAATTCTTAGGGCTGGCAGGTTATTATCGCCGATTCATCAAGAACTTTTCAAAGATAGCCTTGCCGCTGACCACATTTGTCACACCCTGAGCCGACGGGCTGGATCGACTTTCCCGTCGGGCGGAAAGTTCTCGGGGCGCGATATCGTTTGATAATCAAAGTGATCAGATTGTTTACATAGCACATGAGATATAAGTGAGAAATGCTAACATGACAATGATAAAGAATTACAAAGTTAAATTACAATGTTACGTTCATAATTTAACTAAGTAAATATATCCAAAAAAAATTGAGGTTTCTATCTTGTAACTATACAAGATCTACAAAGGATGATTCACTGTTTTGTCATTCAAAAGTGTGCTTAACACAAACTGTAGCTAGGTATTCTAAAAGTCCTCTATCTTAATCCCTGAATGCAGGTGACTAAACCTGTTCGTCACCTGAGAAAACATGCATTTAAACAAAGTCAATACTAGGTTGGTGAGTTCATAAGTTTAGTAATAGAAAACCATTGATTTGTTCACATTTACAGTCACCATGTCATACACAAGTCTTGTTAATGTTTGATTCTTCTGTTTCACACAATGGCCTCTCCATAGTTATATTTACAAGTAGTATTTTATCCCATCAGTTATGCTTATATATAGGGCATACGAAAGGGTCGAGCCTACAACCCGAGCAGACGCCATCCCACCACATAACTTAACAGAATTTAACACCACTAGCAATACAACTACGGATTACTCATTTCCATCTCACATGTGTTCAACCCGTTTGATATTCACCCATATGATCATGTTCATCACCCTGTGTGTTATATGGAGAATAATATAGTAAGAGGGGTTTAGTTATCAAACCGAGGTATTGATAAACGCTTAATGTTCTAAGGAAAATAGATTAATTTAATCTTATCCTTGTTATTATTCTCTCGCTTGTGGGGTTAACTGTCAGTCACTACTAATAATAGAAGTGTTAGTTAACCAATTGATATCTGTTCTCTGCTGGAAGTGCATAGAGCCTAAAAGGAATCCATTGTGATCCTCACGTAATCAGACCACAATGCATCCGATTTACCTCTACCACTTTGATGTTCTCATAGCCTTCAACGAAACTACTACCAGTAATGTGACTTGAGAGAAAGTCAATTCCTCAGTCTACTAGTCAATAGGATCAAAGGATTAATTACAATTATCACTGTAGATTAATATCACCATGTGTCGCTTACCAGACCCTGACTAATGTCGCCCTGTCACCGGTCATACGTTACCGGCCAAATGATAAATACGATCAACATATCAGCCCTACCCGCAGGAGGTTTGTCTAACCTATGGTACCACTATGCTATCGTCGGTTTAGTCACGTCAAATTAACTGGTAAACGATTTGTTGATGAGGGACTTACAATTTGAACTTGAATACATGGCACATGATTGATGTGATATAATATAGACAGTTTAATAGTAATCAATTTTTGTTGTGTTCACCAAAGTCATCATCTCAGTGTTGTTTGTTCTCAATGTTTTTAACAAAGTTTTATAAGAACTTGTCTTATTATACGATGTTAGTAGTTGTGTGAATGATATTGTTATCATGAAGTTACGTTATCATGATTATCATTCTTGTTATCGTCTTCACCCAGTTGTAACTACAGTGTTGTAAGAACTAGTCTTACTTCACTTAGTTAGCTCAAGTGGTGAATGATGTCATGAAGTCATGTGTACATGATCATCATTCCTGTTCTCATTGATGTTTGTTTCGTGTTATCCCATAGTCTTCACGAAGTTGTAAGCATAGTGTTATAAGAACTTGTCTTCTTACACTTAGCTAACTCCGATGGTGAATGATATTGTGAAATTATGTTATCATCATATCATTCTTGTTTGTTGTTGTCATTATCAGCATGTTAACTCGTGATTATCTCGTTGTTCATTCATGTAAGAATAATAAAATGTTATAAGATATAATCTTACAACTAGCATTATTCTATTGTGTTGATGATTCATGAAACTATATTATCATGTTTCATCCTAGTTATCTCAGTGTGTTATGATCAGACAAGCATGCATACAATGATAAGCGATAATAAAGTCAAACAATATTATCTAAATCATAGTATAAACAGTATGTTGTACTAAAACTTTTAAGTAAATAAAAGGATTAGCATGTTTCTCAGACCCGAGATTTGAAATCAGTTAAGATTAGAAAAGGGGCGTATGAACTCACTTTGTATTTGATGTGGTTGACTAAGTATAACAGGAAATGCACGCTCTCTTTGTTGTTCTTGATGTTGTTTTCACGATCCTGTATTTATTTCACGATGTTTGTAACTTATAAGTATAAGTTATAGATACTTGGTTGCGTGTACATGTTAGCCCTAGAGTTGGCTAACACTCATAGGTCTTGGTTATCAATCGGCCTTGGTTCACTTGTGATGGATTATACTAACACTTAACCAACTTAGGTTAAGCTTAGTACATCTTGTTATTGCTTTTATGTTTCACTTGACTTTAACATAATAAATTGTGTGAGTTTGACCACTAAAGTAGTTTCTAAGTGTAAACTTAGGTTTTTGTATCGAACTTTGCATATTCCCTTTACTATGTGTTTTAGGTGGCAACCCACAACCATTAAAGCCCATGAAAGAATCTCTAAGTGTTATGTTTAAATTTTTATAAAAATCTCACCACCTTTGTAGTAATATATATGATTATTATCCAATTCCTATTCATGATTCCTTATAGTTGGTTTCAAGTGTGTGTTTACATCATTAGTTATGTGGGCCGAAACATTTCACGTGTGCCGAACCAGGATCATGGGTCGAACCAGATTCATGGGTCGAATGAATGGGTCTAGGCCGATTGAATGTTGCTTGGCCCGATCGACTGAAGGTGGCCGAATGGGTGCCTAGGCCGATCGAATGGAAGTGGCCGAGAGACGTGGCTTGGCTAATGTGCTTGGCTGAATGAAGGTGACCCGATCGAATAGCCTGCTCCTTCGGCCGACTGAACCCCTGGCCTGAATGGGACCTCCCCCTTGTCCGAGCGAATGAGCACATGGCCGAGTAACTGAGTCTTTCGTTCGCTTTGGCCCATGCAGCTTCCTTCGGCCGTATGTCCCTCTTCGGCACACAGACTTATTCGGTCGGCCTCCTTCGGCCGGGCTGTAGACAGTCGCGCCCATGTGTTCATCTCAGGTCCCAATCGAGTCCCCTTGTGGTTTAGTATGGTTAGGACTAGTTTCACGGGTGTAGGGTTCGAGTTGAAGGAGTTTTGACCTGTTTTTTCATGGGGTTCGGCTAAGGGTTTAGAAAACCCTAATTTCCATGACTTTGTGACTCAAGTACCTCGATATTTGATGGATTTTTCTTCAGATCGGTTGTTCTTTCGTGTAGAGGATGACAATAGCTTCGATTTGGCACCAAGATTGTAAGATTTCATCAAGTATTGAAGGAGATCTAGTGGTTTGAAGTTTGAATTTTCTAGAGAGAGAGTTCCGGGATTTTGATTGTAGAGAGAGAGAAGAAGAAATAAATGAGGTATTTGGTTCATTCAGGGTACTTATACCCCGAGTGTGTTCGGGTTCGTTTCGTTTGCTCGGTTTCCGTTTTCGTTGCGTTTCCGGCACGTTACACACGTATTTTACGAATTTAATTAAAAAGGATTTATTTTTAGGTTGCGATTCCTAATAAATCTTCTAAATTTATTTTCTTAATTTATTTTATCGAAAACGATTATTTTAAAGGTTTCGTCAGATCGCGTCACCATCGCGCGCATTCGTTCGAATCGCCACCCGAATGAACACGACGAGGGTTTCACTTTCTGATTTTTGTTTTCTACCTTTTAGTCATCATTTCAGAAATTTAAACGCATGGATATGTTTGTGTGAATCGTCACCCACGCAAACACACTGTAAGTTCATCATTCGTAAACGATACTAAACTTATGCGTTGTATTGTACTTCCTCACTGACGGACTCAACTAAACTTTCCTGTTTTCACATTGTTCTCATTAAATTCACATTGTTTTCATACTGAGTTGTCGGCCATCTTATTCCTGTCATATGTGGATATCAGATCGCAACCGATATATTCTTGTCATTTGTTTACACCTTGTTGTTTCTCATGAGTTGTTGTATTTCATGTATTTAAGTTTTCACTTAAACACATACAACTGTTGTTTGTTGTGAGTTGTTGTATTTACTGTATTTAAGTTTTCACTTAAACACATACAACTGTTGTTTGTTTTCTGATTTCTGTTGTCACACAATTGTTTACACATTGTATTTACACACAGTAAATAGTGATAGTACACGTACTGTACGGACTTGCCGGACGACCAGGTACTGGTTGTCACAGTCTCCCCTTGTTAAAGAAATTTTGTCCCGAAATTTAAGCATCATTGTCGGGAACTACTTCTTCAAACAGGTGGGGATACTTTGTCTTCATATGATCCTCACGCTCCCAGGTAAATTCTGGTCCGCGCTTGGAGTTCCGACGAACCTTCACGATAGGAATACGGCTTCGTTTCAGTCTCTTGACTTCACGATCCATAATCTCTACAGGTTCTTCAATGAAATGTAGTTGTTCGTCCATTTGTATCTCTTCCAGAGGTATGACTAACGATTCATCAGCGAGACATCTCTTAAGATTCGATACATGAAATACATCGTGTACCCCGCTGAGTTCATTAGGAAGTCTGAGACTGTATGCCAGAGGACCTATACGTTGAGTTATCTCAATCGGTCCGACATATCTTGGTGCTAGTTTGCCTTTAGCCCCAAAACAAACCACGCCTTTCCATGGGGACACTTTCAACATGACTCGGTCACCCACTTGGAATTCCAAAGGCTTTGGCCGTTTGTCTGCGTAACTCTTTTGGCAACTACGTGTTGCTTGTAATCTCTGTTGTATCTGGCTATCTTATCAGTAGTTTCTTGAATAAGTTCAGGCCCAGTGATTATGTTGTCTCCCACTTCGGTCCAACAAATTGGAGACCGGCATTTTCTACCGTAGAGTGCTTCGAACGGAGCACATCCAATACTGCTGTGGTAGCTGTTGTTGCAGGAGAACTCGATGAGTGATAAATGTTTATCCCAACTT
Organism: Mikania micrantha; assembly: GCA_009363875.1. Taxonomy (NCBI): domain Eukaryota; kingdom Viridiplantae; phylum Streptophyta; class Magnoliopsida; order Asterales; family Asteraceae; genus Mikania; species Mikania micrantha. The sequence goes on along the minus strand of CM018686.1, from coordinate 61,032,453 downwards.
CCACTGAAGTCTAGGATGCATGTTCTCAACATATCCTCTAGGGTTTGAATCGTTCGTTCGCTTTGTCCATTCGTTTGTGGATGATAAGCGGTGCTCAAGTTGACACTTGTCCCTAAGGATTGTTGCAATGATTGCCAGACCCGTGATGTAAATCGACTGTCCAGGTCAGAAATAATAGATAAAGGCACACGATGCCGTACTACTGTTTCATCAACATAGAGTCCTGTTAGCTTTTCCATCTTGTAGTTTTCTCTGATCGGTAAGAAGTGAGCGGACTTGGTCAATCGATCAATGATGACCCATATGGAATCATATCCGCCGGAAGTACGGGGTAGCTTGGTAATAAAATACATAGCTATTTGTTCCCACTTCCACTATGGTATCTCTGGTTGTTCCAGCAAACCTGACGGTTTCTGGTGTTCAGCTTTGACCTTGGCACATGTTAGGCACTTGCCAACATAAGTAGCCACATATTTCTTCATACCCGGCCACTAACAAAATGACCTAAGATCTTGATACATCTTATCGGCACCAGGATGAACATAAAAACGTGTTTTGTGTGCCTCGTCAAGAATGAGTGTTCGAAGTTCATCTACTGCTGGGATCCATACACGATCCTGAAAGTAGATAACTCCATCCTGTTTTGTCTCAAAATGTTTCTCGGCTCCACAATCGAGCTCGTTTCTCAAGTTGTTTCTTGCCATTGCCTCTTGTTGTGCTTGTAGTATTTGATCTCTCAGACTTGTTTGCACAGTCATTCCCATTGCCCTAACGCGCAAGGGTTTGACTCTTTCCTTCCGGCTCAAAGCGTCTGCAACAATATTGGCTTTGCCCGGATGGTATTTGATCACACAATCGTAGTCGTTCAGGAGCTCAACCCAACGTCTCTGTCTCATGTTAAGCTCCTTTTGATCAAATATGTGCTGTAGACTCTTGTGATATGTGAAGATAGTGAATTTGGTACCATACAGGTAGTGTCTCCAAATCTTTAAAGCAAAGACAACAGCTCCTAGTTCTAAGTCATGTGTTGTGTAGTTCTTCTCGGTATCTTCAGCTGTCTTGATGCGTAGGCAATAACTTTGTCTCGTTGCATTAAAACACAACCGAGTCCCTGATGGGATGCGTCACAGTATACTACAAAGTCATCATTGCCCTCTAGGAGTGTTAGGATTGGAGCATTGCACAATCTTTGTTTCAGTGTTTGGAATGCCTCTTCCTGTTTCTGTGTCCACACGAATGGTTCACTCTTCTGTGTCAGCTTTGTGAGAGGCAAGGCTATCTTAGAGAAATTCGAAATGAATCTCCTATAATAACCCACCTATCCCAGGAATGATATGATCTCTGTTGGTGGTGTGGGCACATCCCAGTTCTTGATTGCTTCAATCTTGGCAGGATCCACGTGATTACCATCACTGTTAATCACATGACCCAAGAACTGAACTTCTCTCAGCCAAAATTCACACTTTGAGAATTTGGCATAGAGTTGTTCGTTCTTAAGAAGTTCCAAGATTGTCTTGAGATGTTGTTCATGTTCCTTCTCGCTTCTTGAGTAGATCAGTATATCATCAATAAAGACAATAACGAACTGATCTAGGTACGGCTTGCACACCCGGTTCATTAGATCCATGAACACTGTCGGTGCGTTCGTTAGTCCGAATGGCATTACCATGAATTCATAGTGTCCGTATCGAGTACGAAAGGCCGTCTTGGGTATGTCTTCCTCTTGAATCCGGAGCTGGTGATAACCTGAGCGCAGGTCTATCTTTGAGAAGTACTGAGCTCCCTGTAATTGATCAAACAAGTCATCAATCCTCGGTAACGGGTACCGATTCTTGAAAGTGTTGAAACGTAGTCGCATACCAATTGTCAAAGTGCGATGGAAATTGCAACGTGGACCTGAGTATACGTCGGAACGTGGACCTGAGTATACGTCGGAACGTGGACCTGAGTATACGTCGGAACGTGAAGATCGAATGAAAACAAAATACCCACATTTATTCTCATAAACGATTGTCATCAGGTAAGTCTTCACTAAATTTCAGGACGAAATTTCTCTAACAGGAGGAGACTGTGACAATTGCATTCGAGAATTACGTCATCAATTACGTGAGCACATTTGGTCGTGCTTGAAATACACATTGATTTAGCTATTGTAATTATTACAGGTTTATAGTATGCGAGAAATGGTGAACATAGGCGAAAACCGTGCGCGAAACGGAGTTACGGATTGTCCGGAATCGCAAAACGAAGAAAAATCCAAAAATTTGAGAAAAACCCGGCTAGCCGGTACGCCTAGCGTGAGACTACCACTCCAGGCGGTACGCCTAGAGTCTATGAAAAAAATCTGGAACCTACTCCCTTCCGCGCGGTACGCCCCAGCCCAGTATCCCACCCGGGGCGGTACGCCTGGTGTTAATTGAGGCGGTGGATCAGATTAAAACTAGGTTTTTCACGCTGAAGATCAATATTTTGTTTCTTCTTGCTTCTACTCGACTTCCAGACGCAAAAATTCATATTTTCACCATCCAAACTCCATTTTGAAGGTATCTAAACATCCAGATCGCATCAAGGAACGTTTCTGCAAGCCCTGATCGTCGTTCTACACTCAGAACTTCGTCTGATTAGGTAACAGTTCATTTGAACCTTCTAGCTTGATAATAATTGATTAAATCTTGATTTTTAACGTAATGGTATAGTTAAGATTGTTGATTATTGCCTAGATGATGGCTAGGATTGATTATAAACGAAAAAACGATGTTTTAACGGGTAAATCCTTGTTCTGATCCGTTGTAATGCCCGGTTTGCATGAAATCATAACTATAATTATAATGGTTTAAACCATTTGATTGTCACAATGTAGGTGATTAGTTTGATTAATCTTTGAAATGCAAGGTTATATCTAAGTGTTTCAAACTAATCACAATCATTAACATACTCATTGGAATGATTATCTGATGTTTATGATAACAGTCCGATTAGTATGTTAAACATGGTTATTAAACCTATTATAATGCTACATTGTGATATTTCATGATATTTGGGTAATCAATAACAAGGATTGATCATTCCTAAGCCATTAATCTGTCGAGAAACTGTTTTAGCATTATAATCAACAACATTAACTATTTGGTTAATCCGAGATAATTCTGATTAATCAAGTGTGTCATCAATCTTGTATTAGGAACCTAATTCAGTGTAGGTTCCTACATTATCATACATTGTATGATATAACATTAAATTAACTAATTAAATACTTAACATCAGTTTGACAATGTCTTTGACTTTGGACGTTCAGAAAGATATAATCAGTAAGTTAAAACATAAATAACTTATCAAACATAAATAAATGCAGAATCACTCTACTTGTTAGTTATCAGGTGAGTTTCGTACAACCCCTTTTCTTTTTAATCTTTTACAAACATCGGGGTAGCACTGTGAAACTTTTCAGAACTATATGATATGTGCCACTGTTATCTATGTTATTTCATGTGATTTGTTGAGAACTTGTGGATTTCATGGGATTTTTCCTGTAGAACAGAACCCTATCACAGAACTTATAAGTCCTCAATTTCGGAACTGTATCTAGTGAACCCATGTGGAGCCGAACAGAAAACAATGGTAGTACTATCAGCTGACAACCCATTTTCCGGGAGCCTGCAACTCCCCTTGGTGTAAATGTTTCTAATATGTTTCCAGAACTTCATAATGTAGTGATAGACATTAAGACAATGAGGCACTAAGATATGTACCGACTGGTAGTATATTTATAGAACATAATAGAACAGTCCGAAAGGAACTAGATACGGGTCCTATGGTTATCTTGAACTGAACATTATTAGAACTTGTATTGCATATCATATTGTTGAACATGAACTTTACGAACTCACCAGCTTTGTGCTGACGTTTTAAATCTAAACCTTTTTGTAGGGAGACATTGACTGCCGGGTGAGGATGCACCTTATACATATATTTGTAATTAAATAAGTTAGTCATGTAATAAACTTAGTTTGTAAACTGTACTGTTGATTTTAATGACGATCCCTGTAATATATTTACTTTAAGTTAATCTGTGTGTTGTGATACCGGATCAAGTAAGTCACACCTCATCTCTGAGACATCACCATTATGCTTCCGCAATCTTCTCAGTGACATCATCAACAGTGACATCATCAAGTTTCTACTCTTATTTTTTGAAACCCCCTTCTACTTTGCTCACATATTTTTAATATTCACGAGCTTATATCGGGTTCATATTTTATTGTATAACGGTCCCTCTTATATTAGTTTGATCGCAATAACTTCCTGAACGTTCATAAAAATTTCGAACCCAAACGGTCACAGAAATTTTGCACGTTATTTATAGGCTTTATAACGTGTCCATACATTATTTTTATGATGAATTGTTAGAAAAAAAATTATTTAAATCATAAAGTTATATTAGTTTATATTGGATTTCATAATATAGGTTGATTTCATTGTGTTGAACCCTAGTTGACTAAATACTAGGCATTATTCGCAATTTAGCTCATCAATCAAGGTGAGTCTTCATAGTCCCTTTTTATGCTTTATTTATTTGGGGTGAAACATGTTATCAAAAATTTTAAACTATTTATGTGCTACAAGATTATGACATTATACATATTGAACTTTAGTTAACATTTAGCATTGATCACCTTTAGTAACTATGATAGATCTATTGACCGACCATTCCACTGTGTTTGATTTACCCTTCGGGGGAAGCCCGCAGTGACAGTTACTAATTTAAGCACTAAGATGCTTACTATGGTCAAACATTATTGTGTTAACATTAGTTGATCTACTTTATTTACTAATTCAATATTGTATGTTCATAAAGCTTGGTTACACATATTACTTATAACAATTATAAACATTTTATTCAACTATTTTGGTGTGTGTGCTTAAACATGTGAAGCTCACCAACTTTATAGTTGACCTTTTTATTTAAACATGTTTCAGGTGAAAACGCTAATTAGGCATGCAAAGAGATTTAATTTAGTTCTCATATTATGTTTAGAATTTAAATGTTTGAATTATTATTTCCTTTTATGATGTAATGGATGTTTTAAAGTTATTTGAATATTAAGTTGGAATTTATGATAATGAATAGTTTGAACTCATTACAATAAACACCCTGTGCTTTTGAACAATCTACACTTCATGTACGCTTCGATGATTCCGCCATTGGTCAGGATGTTACACATACCTTCAAAAAATTTCAACAATTTATTTTCTCATCATTTATTTGCCACTCTTTTCAAAATTATATTATTTAAATCAACAATCAAAATTGGTTAATAAGCTATATGATTTACTATGAATTATCAATAATTTCAAGTCCCCCCCACACAATATATAGGGAAGTGTTCAAATGAAAAGCCTTAGATTAAGCAATAACCCAATAACTCAAATCTAATCGTTAATCTAAAAGTAAAATTTATAAGATTGTGCTATGTGGATTTATTCATAATTTAACTAGCCTAGAAACCCATGTATTACATAGGTTGAGCAAATATAATATGTTATAAACAATGTTTGAATAAACATTTATAGGATACATATGTCAACTGTGATTAAATAAAAAATATGAATATGTAAAAACTACCAAATAAAAAATAATAATATATATTTAATAATTTTCAAATTATACATACATATAAGATATAACTGGAATTATATTATATTCAATTAATTTTAGTAAATTAGTAAATATTTTAATATGAAGATTTATAATTATTATTATTTAATTATATAATTTAATTAATAAAAATTATTAATATTTTTTAGGAAAGAGGCATGAATTTTTTTTAAATTTCATCATAATGTGACATAATCTTCTAAAAATACTCTTTTTAACTTTTAGTTGTATAATTTAATTAATAAAAATTATTAATACTTTTAGGTGAGAGAGCCGGGAAAACTTTTTTTATATTTAATTAGAAGATGACATGTGACACCTAAAAATACTCTTTTATTAGAGTAGGAAGATATATAATGGTAGTTTAGTCATTTGTACCATATCAAAAGGCTAGAATTAATATGGTGATGTCATGTGTCACCTTTTAATATGTTTAATAAAACTAATTTTTTTAACTAAAGTTTACCCCCTCTTTTGTTTATACATTCATAACTTTTATATGCTATAACATTTTTTTTATAAAAATTGCACCAATTTACTCGCTTTATTTTTCTTTTTAATTCCGTTATAATCTTGACTAGGTTTTTATTTTTATTTTTTTCGGATGTTCGTATTTACAACAATGTAACAACTATAAACATAACACATTATTTATAACGAATTGTAACGAATTTCGGTTTACTTTGTTGTAAATTAAATATGGGTTACGTTTAGTGGCGTAAACGAGCCGAGCCTATCTGATAGCCACCCTATTCCCCTCCGGGTCTATTCCAGGCGCAAGAAACATTCGGATCCAGAAGTTAATATGGAGCAGCTGGAATTGTTATTTGGTCAAGTTCTGGACCCACTTAAATGATATTACGTGGGAAGTTCAAGTAGTGGGGAAGTTAGTTTATTATGGCAGTTATTTTCTTTTGTTTATTATGGATGTTTTGAGTTCATTTTCTTTTGTCTTGTTATTTTGAATCTACTGTTTGTATTGGAGATTTTCCCCTCTCGAAGTGGGATTTGCTAATTGAATCCTCTATCCTTGTTTATCAATTTCGAGTTCTATCACTATCCCAAGCTCGTTAAAGCTTGAGCTCAGATCGTTTAGACAAAAATAGGGCTCGAGGTCGGCTTGTTAGAAAATTTTTAGGCTTGAGCTCAGTTCGTTTATATTTTTATTATTTAATTTATTTACATTGATGCAAATACGAACATCCGGAAAAAAATAAAAAAACCTAATTACATCACTGTAATTATATAATTGATACAAAGTAACCCATATTTAATTAAAAACATTGTAACCCAAAATTCGTTACAAAATCAAATTTATTATAAATGTAACTTTTAGTTGATTATGGTATAAAAATTTTGGAATTACATCAATGTGACGACCATAAACACAACACATTATTTTGATTTTTTTAAAGTAGTAAATTAAATCACTGTAATTAAATAAATGATATAAAGTGAGTATAAAAACGTTGTTACATCGTTGTAAATAAATAAATAATACAACGTAACTACAAATGTAAACGAATCAAGTCGGCTCGTGTAATACTCGGTATCAGATCGGTAAAAAACTCGTTAACGAGGTCATATTTAATTTAGTCAAAACTATAACGGAATTAAAGTGAAAATAAGACGAGTAAAACGGTGCAATTTTTATAAAAAATATTATAGTATATAAAAGTTATGGAAGTATAAAAAAGGGGATATACTTTAATTAAAAAAATTAGTTTAATTAAACATATTAGAAGTTGACATATGACACCGCCATATTACCTCTTGCCTTTTTATATGGTACCAATGACTAAAATACCGTTCTGTATTAAAATATGACTGAGGACACATGACACAATCTTACACACTTAACTTTTAAATTAACTATTAGATTTGAGTTAATGAGTTATTATTTAATCCAAGGGTTTTTATATTGTAACAACCGGAAATTTGGCAACCTAATAATAAACGAGCAAAAATTTCAGTAACCGTTTATGTTCAAAATTTATATAAACGGTCGTAAAGTAATTACGATCCAAAGGATATAAACGTTAAAAGTATTGAATAATGTATGGACACGTTATAAAGCCTATTAATAACGTGCAAAATTTCTGTAACCGTTTGGGTTCGAAATTTTTATGTACAATCCTGAAGTAATTACGATCACATTAATATAAGCCGGACCGTTATATGATAAAGTATGAACAAGATATAAGCTCGTGAATATTAAAATATATTATTTTTGACTCTGCTCCGTTTTCAACGAAACTTTGGTAGAAATGTAGAGAATAATTAGTAGATTTCAACGGTATATTCGAAAGTTTTTAAAACATCAGATGCAAAAAGTTATAAGAGAAAAACAAGATTTAAGCTAAATTAATTATAATAATATAATAATAATAATAATAATAATAATAATAATAATAATAATAATAAAATAATAAAAAATAATAAAATAATCAATTCAACATGTGTCAAAATTCGAAAGTAATACGTCGAACAATTTGAACCATATATATATTTTTCTTTCTTAATAACGAAGGAATCTTCGTCTATAAATAGATGAATGTCGATGATCAAATTTTCATTTTTCTTAAGTAACAAAACTCTGTCAAAATACCCTTCTAAAACCCTCGAGCGGGTACGGTAGTTACTAGAATTTCATTCAAAGATTGTTAAGCGAGCATTGGTACGAGCTACTTTGAGGTAACCACCTATTATACTCTTATTTTAAAATAATTATTTAATTAGTATGGTCGAGATATTATTTTTTCAAAACCTCACTAATATTATGCGTGGAGGCTATTTTCAATATTTTTGTAAAACACGGAGTATGCCGAGATGCTGCCCAAATATTTTATAAAAATATATATTTATAAGACGAGGTTCTGTCCAATTTAAAACTCTAAAATAAAGTTTTATAAGCCGAAATTATGCCCAAGTATTTTTAAGAAAACCGAAAAGCATAAGCTGTTATGCTGTCCAATTAAAGACTCGAGTCAATACCTGAAATATAAAGATACGCTAAGTAATCCCATTAGGGTACTGATATTATTAGGAAATTGGCGGTTACGTAAGATAAGAATTGAGGAGCCAAAAATTGTACGATGGAAGCATAGAGCAGGTGAGTTCTTTGTTGCCCTATTTTAAATGTTTTATCATTTTGGGCTGATATGCATGTTATAAAAGTTATTTTATGAAAATGATTGTTTTAACTGACTACGGTCGGATAAAAGAATATGTTACAGTAAATAACGGTTTATGCCTATTATAAAGTTATTGTATGAAAGTGATTTTAACCTGATTGTGATCAGATAAAGAATGTTTTCAGGTAAGGAATGTTTAAAGTAAATAATGTTTTAAGTCTCAACTGTGGTTGAGAAGGAAATGATTTTTTTTTAAAAGACATCGACCGAGTTCGAGAAGGAAATGTGATATTGAAGTCCCGGCTGCTGTTGGGCAAGACCTGAGCACTGCGGTGCGAAGGACCGTGTATGATATGATGGTTTAAATGATTTAAACCATGTTATGTATGAATGATGTATGTTAAGAAGTCTTGTACCGGTATGAGCCGTCAATTTCGGTTGATAGTGAAGTCATGTGAAAGAACAGGCAGAAGTCCTGTGAAAGAACATGCATAAGTCCTGTGAAAGAACAGGCCTGTCGACTGTGTGTCGCCAGTTCAGTTAAAGAAATCTTAGGCATGCTTGAGTTATCATCTGCGCGTTGATGGTGTTAAAGAAATCTTATACATGTATGAGTTATTAGCTGCGAGTTGATAGTTAAAGCGTTTTGTGCTGCACAAGCCTGCTGACTTCGGGCGGCGGCAAAGGCTAAGGTTTTATGTACAGTATGAAATGTATTTATGTTATGGTGACATGTATGTTATACATGTGAATTATATTATGTTCTATAAAGTTTTGAAACTGTTGACTTCGGTCAACAGTGAATGCTAACGTTTTTATGAATAATAAAGATTTTATGTTTATAGAAAGATTAACTTAGAACTCACCAGCGAAAGCTGACTTGTTTTAGCATGCATGTCAGGTTGAATGGTATTGAAGAGAAATAACAGGAAGGCTCGAGGCATACATTGAAGACTACCCTGGCATAAACTGGTTGTGTATAGAACTATAGTGAAGTGGGTTATGTGTAAAAGTTTGTTTAGATCTATGTAATATTTTATGTTGTCACTCTACATTCCGCTGCTAGGATAATGTGATTATGGTTTAAGTACTATGGGTTTGATGCTTTGCCAACCAAGGAGAATCCCGGGAATCGGGGCCTCTCATATATGATCATAATCCTATATATATAGGAAGAGAATCAAAAATTAACCCTTCCTTATTATGATAACCCATTAACTTTGACCAAATCAACCCAAATCTTTGAATTTTTTTTCATGGCCTTTATTATACATAAATAGGGGGTTTTTTTTTGTGTTTTTGCTAATTCATCACCGTTTAGAATTTAAAACAATTGTAAGTTTGCGTTACACTATCTGATATAAGCAATGTAACACAAACTTACACTTGTTTTAAATTCTAAACGGTGATGAATTAGCAAAAATACAAAAAAGAAACCCCCTATTTATGTATAATAAAGGCCATGAAAAAAAATTCAAAGATTTGGGTTGATTTGGTCAAAGTTAATGGGTTATCGCAATAAGGAAGGGTTAACAATAGAACCATCCCCTATATATATATAGGGAGAGGTTCAATTGTTAACCCTCCCTTATATCGTTAACCCGTGTTAACCTGGCATTTTTTGCCCGAATCTTTGTTTTTTTTTTCATGGTTTTTGTTATACATAAACAGGGGGTTTCTTTTTTGTGTTTTTGCTAATTCATCACCGTTTAGAAATTGTTTACAAGTGAAAAAAAACAAAGATTCGGGCACAAAATGCCGGGTTAACACGGGTTAACGATATAAGGGAGGGTTAACAATGGAACCATCCCCTATATATATATAGGGAGAGGTTCAAATGTTAACCCTCCCTTATAGCGTTAACCGCTTAACCCTAGCGTTTTTTGCCCGAATCTTAAAATATTTTTTTTCATGGTTTTTATTATGTAAAAATAGGGGGGGTTTCTTTTTTGTGTTTTTGCTAATTCATCACCGTTTAGAAGTTATTGTAAGTGTAAGTTACTTACACTTACTTACATTTACTGCATCAGATACGGTTTTGTAAGTAAGTGTAAGTAACTTACACTTACAATAACTTCTAAACGGTGATGAATTAGCAAAAACACAAAAAAGAAACCCCCCTTATTTTTGCAAAATAAAAACCATGAAAAAAAAATTTTTAAGATTCGGGCAAAAAACGCTAGGGTTAAGCGGTTAACGCTATAAGGGAGGGTTAACAATGGAACCTTCCCCTATATATATATATATATATATATATATATATATATATATATATATATAGGATTGGGTTCAAATGATAACCCTCTCTTACGGCGCTAACCCATTAACTTTGGCAAAAAATGGCCGAATCTTGAATTTTTTTTTTTTGAACATCATTGTAACACAATTTGAACCCCATGTTCAGTTTTGAGTTTTGGCTAATTCATCACCGTTTAAAAAATATCATCGTTGTAAGGTTTTTGCTACAGTACTGTAAGTTTTAAATATTTAAACACCTACAGTACTGTAAGAGCCCAAACGGTGATGAATTAGCCAAAACTCAAAACTGAACATGGGGTTTAAATTGTGTTACAATGATGTTTAAAAAAAAAATTCAAGATTCGGCCATTTTTTGCCAAAGTTAATGGGTTAGCGCCGTAAGGAGGGTTATCATTTGAACCATTCCCTATATATATATATATATATATATATATATAGGGAAGGGATCAAATAAGAACCCATTCTAATTGAAAAAACTCTATAACTCAAATCCAATAGTCTTTTGTCTTAATTAAGAAAAATCAGATTTAACAAGAGAGTGTCATACTATTAAAAAACTATCTATTTTCCTATTTGTAAATTAAAGTTTCCCCCCTTGATTTTTATACACATATAACTTTTTTATGCTATGTTATTTTTTTATAAAAATCACACCATTAAACTTGTCATATTTTTCTCGTTAATTCCATTATAGTCATGCCAAATTTTTTTCGGAAGTTCGTAATTAAACTAACGTAAAAAACATAAGTACAATAATTTCCCTCTTTTTAAAAAAAATTTCCATCATAAATTTTTTTTCCAGGTGTTCGTAATTACACTGATGTAACGAGCTGAATTTTTTCAAAATGTTCCTAATTACACTGATGTAACGAGTCGTTATACTGGTGTGACGAGCTGTAACTTATTATTTTTTTACGTTAAAATTATCTAACTTTCTATCTTATTTAATATAAATTTATTTAATTAACTAATTTTTATAATAAAAAATATGTTTCTAATATATATTTAAGATGAGAGAAAAAAATTTTATGATGGAAAATTTTTTTAAAAAGAGGGAAATTATTGTACTTATTTTTTTACGTTAGTGTAATTATGAACGCCTGAAAAAAATTTGGGATGACTATAATGGAATTAACTAGAAAAATATGAAGATTTTAATGGTGTAATTTTTATAAAAAAATAACATTGTATAAAAAAAGTTTTAAGTGTATAAAATAAAGGAAGGAACTTTTATTTAAAAATAGGAAAATATATGGTTTTTTAAGAGTGTAACATTTGTCACTCTTAGGCCATGTGTTATTCACCGTGACACAGGCGTGATGCCCCTGGGTCACGCCTCCATCACCATAACACACTGGGCGTGACCACCAAGTGGTGGTTCAGTCGTGAGGGCTGTCACGAGGTGAAGGAGAAGAAAGGAGGAAAAAGGTGGTGATGACGAGGAGTGATAGGGAAGTGATGAGGGAGTGATGGATAACATAGGTAAAGATAATGTGGAGTGATAAGGGGGTGATGGTGTTGGTTGATTATGTGGCCCTACGTGGAGCGAGGGGGAGTGATGGATAACACATAGTCTTATATTAAATCTGATTTTTGTAATTAAGACAAAAGACTAGAATGCCGTTTTGTATTTAAAATTAGGGATAATATCATATATCCCCTTATTAAACATCAAAATTACATATATCCCAATGTTAAATTAAAATTACAAATATTCTCATGTTCCAAGATTGCCCCTTATTAAGAAGAAATATGCAAATTATTTTTAGTTAGTTCATTAAGGGTAAAATAGAAAATACATAGTTTGTTTTTTAATGAAATGGATAAATATGTAATATATTTGGTTTAGAAATGAGAAATTTGTAATTTAGTTTTATGATTGGGTAAATATGTAATAAATGATTTTAGCAAGGGGATATATGTAATTGACCCCTAAAATTAAATAGTGATACATGTTATCATATGGTTAAATATAGAAAATTTGAACCATTGGATTTGAGTTATAAAGTTTTCTCAATTAGAGTGGGTTCTTATATGAATCTTTCCCTATATATATATATATATATATATATATATATATATAGGGAAGTGTTCAAATAATAACTCACTCTTAAAGCAATAACCCAGATAACTTTGTCAAGATGAAGCCGAATCTTAAATTTTTTTTTTGAACATCATTGTAACACAATTAGAACAATATGTTCTTTTATGAGTTTGTGAAAATTCATCACCGTTTAAGAGATATCATCGTTGTAAGTTTTTGATTTACAACATTGTAACTGTTTTAGGCCCAAAACTTACAACGATGATATCTCTTAAACGGTGATGAATTTTCACAAACTCATAAAAGAACATAGTGTTCTAATTGTGTTACAATGATGTTCAAAAAAAAAATCAAGATTCGGCTTCATTTTGACAAAGTTATCTGGGTTATTGTTTTAAGAGTGGGTTATTATTTGAGCACAATCCTATAGATATATATACGGGGATGGTTCGAATGTTAACCCTTCCTTATTACGTTAACCGAATAACTACATATTATTACTTTGGGGCTCACATTAAAGTAAATTTAATGGTTTAGGTTTTTTTTTTCTTTTTTTATTAATGTAAGTGAGCTCTACATAAATTAAAAAAAGAAAAAAAACATATACCTTTAGATTTACTTTAATATAGACCCCAAAGTAATGAGATGTAGTTATTCGGTTAACACAGTAAAGAAGGGTTAACATTTGATCCTCTTCCTGTGTGTGTGTATACAACACAGGGATATATATATTTCTATGTTAGTTTGGAAAGTTACTTTTATCAAAAAAGTAGGTTATCAGATAAAGTATGAAATATGAATATATTGAAAAAAGTTGCATTCTCATAAATGGAAGAGATGCTTAAAACATCATTATAAAAGTAGGTTTAAAAAGAAAACTGAGAATAAAAGAAAAAAAATGATAACAATTGACATGTAGGGGATTACCCACTCTTTATGTTAGAGGGACAACCGCCCACATTGAAAATTTTTTTAGTTGTTTGTATATGTTGAAATTCGATCACCACCTATAAAATTTTGCAATTGTTTCCTTTCATTTTTAATTTTTATGTGTTAGTTAATAAAATCAAGTTGAAAAAAACCCAACTAATATTTTTAACCCACCTTAAAACCAAGTTTATTATTAATTATAATGAGCTAAACCACCACTAGCCTATTTTAAACAACTCTATTATTAATTTTAAAAACGTATTAACATAATATTTGAAGTCAAATTTACATAGGAAAATCTTACTAGACGTTGTTTTGGATATATTTCAAATATGAAACTCCGTATAAAAAAAATTATATGCATTGTATTTTCATTATGGTTTTGCATACGAAATTTAATTTGATTGTTTTTTTAACATAACCTGACCCGATTGATCTAAACAACACAAAACAAATTATATATAGTGATATTCAAACAAGCATAAAAAATTTTCGCCCCATATGAAAAAAGTTTTGGATCGCCACTCTGTATATGATTAAACTACGTGTCATGTTACATGTCAATTTGAAAAAAGAATTTTATGAACAAGCTCTATTAACGCCCAATTACAAATGGTTTAGTAATCAATCACCATCTAATTTGTTGTTTTGAATACTTTTATGATTGTGATTGGAGAATAGTTATTGATAAATCCATTCACGAAAACATAAAAGTTATATTCTAAAGAAGGAAAAACAAAAACTAAAGAGAAAAAGGTATATTCTAAAAGTTTGTGAAATTATGGGTTCGGGTATCACATGCTGATGCGTTGGTGACATGGACTCAGGTGCGACCTTGGCTTAGGTTTCAAGGTTGATCAAAGATTCAAAGGTCGCATATATAATGAAGAAAATAAGAGGAAATATTACATTGAGTTGTGTTAAATGTTATGCATATTATAATTATACGGGTATTGCTTAAAAAGAGTTATAATTAATATGAGTTTGACATGTGACATACTAAAAATAATAAAAACAAAGATATGGTACAAAAAACAAAATACAACAAAAAACAAAATTCAATAAAAAAAACAAAATCTAGTACAAACAAAAAACAAATTCTAGCACAAAAAATTCAAGTACAAAAATCAAAAAATATAGAACAGAAAAATTAAAATTCCAATATAAAATAAAAAACACAATACAAAAACACAAAAATTCAGTACAAAAAAGAATATATTACAAAAAATAAAAATCTGGTACCAAAAATAAGATGTTATATCTAAATTATCATGCTACATGTGAAAATTCTATTAGTTTTTGCTCCTTTTAGGCAAAAATATCATCTTATTTGATATTTTCTCTATAATTATAACAATAACTATTAACATTATAATTTTATTATTATTATTATATATATCTAAACAAAATTTATTTATGAATAGTGATTTCTCATGACAAATTTATTTTATAGTGACAAATTCATTTTGTCACAAAAAAATCATTTTTTTATTTTTTTTTATGAGAACTTCGTTTTTCGTGATAAATTCCTTCCGATAAACCCATTTAAGTTTCTTATAATACGAGAATTGAGATGTTTCGGGTAAAAGTAGATAACTTTTCATTTGTATGGATATTCGTGATAACCTTCTTTTCCTTTAGACAATTCATTTTAATTTCTCATTACATGAGATATTGTTATCATGAGATAATTCTCCATTTGTCTAGATTTTTGAAAGGATATATTGCGTCTCCATTGTTTCTTTCTTTTCTTTACATTTTTGCATAACATTATTTTACGTTCATGAAATGAGTATAAATTGTATAACACGCGGGCACTATAATTTTAGTTTCTTTTTATTTTTTTTCCTAACCTGTAATAAATTTGTTTTATAATTGTAAATGTTCATCTGTTAATGATTTTTTGTGAGTTCATTCCTAAATGTTCTATTTTAGTTTATCTTTCTTTTTTTTTTACTTCTTGACTCATAACAGGTTTGTTTTATAGTCACGACTATTTATCCGATAATTTTTTTTCTTTTGAGCTCGTTCCCGAGTCAAAACGAGGGTGTTAAATTTGAGTGGCAACGCGCGAGAGGCACCATCTAGTTGTTGTTGTTATTATTATTATTTATTTTTTTATTCTTGCCTTAAAAATTGATTATGTATCAAACTTAAAATAGTAACTTTATGACAAACATGTCTCCATTTATTTTATATTTATATATCCTGTTCCACAAGAGGTTCATAATATAAACATCATTTTTGGATTCAAATCCATGATTGAATCGAGTAATTGCATTTGAATGAATTTACTCCACTGATATGTGCCAAGATGTCCGATGATTCAAAATTGTCATCTTCTTCTTCCTTCACCACTTCCTGTTAAAATCATAGAAAACATATATTTTTATTAAATCAAAATTTTTTAAATCAAATTTGTAAATCATTACATGAAATGTTCTTTCATCTTCATCAGTGTCTTCTTCATGGTTGTTGTTGGTTTTGTTGTTCTCCCCAAACTCGTCGTGCTTTGCGAATCTTCCTCTTACTCGTGGCCGGCTATCGGCTAGAGTTTTCCGGCATGCATACTACATAATGAGTTCACAAATCAGTACGAAATTCGTGGGTTTAGATATAGTCTAAACAAGTTGAGTTCGAATCTTGGTCAAACCAACAGACAAACTTAACTAAACAGGTCGTTTTTGTATAAACAAAAAGATTTAAATGATTTAAAGAGAAATGAACATTAGTTTAGGATAAACGTAATTGTTGTATAATTTGTAGTACATTTGTAGTTTTAAAGTATTAATTGGCAAAAAGTTTGGGTAAATTTATCATGTTTAGGTTTGTATTTATCATACCCTTTTGGGTTTGATGTCATGTTAGATTTCATATGTCAAAAATACTAACATGACTCGTATAACACTCTTATATTATGTACATAAATAGTTTTAATAAATAATCCCAAAAGTTAATTTTGTGTCTTAAGTCTTATTTACCTTGATCTTCTTGTTGAAATTCCTTTCATTTCGCTTTTTCATGTACTTGTTGATCTTTACTTTCCTTTCTTCGCTTGTAAGTTTGTTGGTAACTCTCAAGGATTCCGACTCTAATATTGTGATGTCGGATGCTAATGGAATCGTAGAGCTTCCGCATCCGTTAACAAGATGCTGGCTTTCATTGCTATATGCCTTGTGTTTCAAGAAACGACAAAGCATATTCGCAAGAAAGGTACAAACGAAATTAGAAACTATATAACACAAAGACTACATATCTTACATACATCATATGATCATTTATAGAAGTACCTGAAAATCGTTTGAGTTGAAAGAATGTGGCGAATGATCGGTGCAAAATATTCCATTATTGTCTCCATGAAACTCAAGTTTATGAGATTGAATGTCATTTTCAAAAAACAAATTTCCGCATTCAGTTGACATCAGTAAATTCGAATTTATGGAGGTATTGATGAAAGGATAGTTGGAAGACAACTTATTGTTTGATAACATGAACATAGAAGGCATGATAGGAGATATGATGTCTTCCTCACAAAGGTGTAGCAATGTCGTTGGCTCGATATGAGAGGCAACATGATCATTCGAAGGCGTACGAGGGTATGAAAACATAGAGTCATTAATGTTATCTTCATTTTGGAGCAAAGAGATATCAAATTGGTCTTGGTCACCAAAGGGATATTGATTATCAAAATGAGAAGTATTTGTGAGGTCAAGAGGAGTGATTTGGTGTTCAAACATCAAAGATAAGTCGTTGTTGGCCGTGGCAGTTACAGTGGTACAAGCAGAGACAATGTTATTCATTAGAGTCGGGCATTTGGTTACAAATGGCGGAATGGAGGGATTTACCATGACACATGAGGATCGTTCTTCGTGGCAACGATTGGAGCTAGAAGCAACTTCAGAGTTTTCTCTGGTTTCTTGAAACAAATCCGGTCCGCAAAACTCTAGTAGTTGTGCTCTTAACGGGCTTGACACTTGTTCCTGAAAAGAAGAAAAACCGATTCTTAGACCATGACACGCTTACATAACTTAAAACATGTGTTAATAATATAAACCTCAACAATTTGAAACGTTTTCACAAATGTTGTACGGTGGTTGTTCATTCATTGTACCAAAGAACCGGCTCAAGTTTTGGATCAAACATTAGTCCTTTTTGTACTAATAAGCAATAAACAGGAAAAAAAGGTTCTAGTCAAATGGTGCACCATGTGGCCCTATGAAAGCTATGTGGACCAATTTAATACCAAATTCGATCGGGAAAAGAACCTTTGTTCTGTTTTTAAGTGATATGAAATTATTCATGATAATCATAGGTGTAGGGGTCAGATTCTAATATGTTATCCTCATAAGTACATGACATTTGATCAAAAGTTTGACCAACTTATTCTTAATAATACGTGACTACAGGTAATTGTAACGAATATTTTATATTATATAAGTGACACATTATCTCTAATATTTCATAACCAAGTTGGTCAATCGACAGTAAGACTGTCACACGGTGTTCGATGTTTTTGTGGTCGAGTTTAATTGTCAGCCAACTATTTTACCGGTTCATTAGTTAGATATGTTTTAAATATTGTAAGATGTCATAAATAGTTTAACAATAACAAAACCATATAACTAATTCAAAATACTATGAAACTAATTAATTCTTGTGGATTTACAATATTAACAAAGTATAAAGATTGAAATAACAAAATATGAAGCCAAAATTAGTAATGAAACGATAAACAGGATTTTAAAAATAAAACAAATTAAACCAGAAGCAACAATCTCAGTCGGTAATTGTTGTTTCAAGGTTCAAACATTCTCAATTGAACTATTAATGTAGCTGGTTTTCAGTCTGACCAGCTAATCCAGTCTGATTCACATAAACAACTCATGCAATCAATAATGGTTTTCACTTTTACTTAAAATTATATTTAATAAAACATTGTTAGCAAACAAACCCACATTCATTTTTTAGCATCCTTAGGGAAGGACAAACCAACCCTACAATCAATGACGAACCGCATTCACGCAAGGTTGCATCTTTATTTTTTATGAACATCAAACGCTCGGTCACTCGGGATCATCCTGTCAAATAGATCATCATTCTACTCGAATAACAGAGCGTGGTGACATGGGCCATCCTCTCAGAAGAAAACCTACAACTAGGAAAGCCTCTGGCTCAACCCATGGTTATATTTGCTCTAGGTGAGACTCCAATCCAAGACCTCTCATAAGAGAAGTTAAGAGGCTATCACTAGGCTAGAAGCCCGGCCTTTGGTGACATGGTTCCTACGACTGCATTGCAGATGGTCTTATATTCTTAGAAACTAATTATTAATATAATACACCTGTCACACAACCTTGATCGGCTAGGCATAACGAGTCATTTGTTGAAATGCAAACACCTATTGATGGTCTTATATTCTTAGAAACTAATTAATTAAGATAATATACCCGTCACACAACCTTGATCGACTAGGCATAACGAGTCACTCATTGAAACGCAAACACCTATTGATAGTATTATATTCTTAGAAGCTAATTATCAAGATAATATGCCCGTCACACAACTCTGATTGACTAGACATAAAGAGTCACTCATTGAAATGCAAACTCCTATTGATGGTTCCTTAGGATCGTCATTTTCTAAAGACCATTTTTTTCAAAATGTAGCACTTGCCAATGATAAAATTCAGAGCATTTGAATCTTGTGCTAAATGCAAAAATACCCATATTTGGAAAGAGAAGTAGGAACCACATTTTGCACTAAAATGACCCATAAAAAACCAACTGCCATTCAAATTCAAAAGCCTTGGGCCTGTCTTAATCTCAAGGAATCAAGCAACTATACAACAACATGACCACTTAAACATCATGCGGGTATCCATATTCTTCAAGTCACCAAAAGACTACTTCGAAAGGTGTTAGGAACATCGAAAGCGACGTTATGATGGTGATGTTATTTGAATAAATCAAAGCGCCCATGGGTTGGCGTCGAGAATCACATCAAAGATAAGGATGAAATAGGCGACGGAATGGAATGTGACCAAGTTCATATTATCTTCGTGGGTGGCACCACAAGAGGGTAAAGTGGGTTTGTTGAATTCGACACTGATCGAGTCACTAGAATCCATCAAGCTTTTGTTATAAAATCTAAGCGTTTTCTTTCTAGACAGTACATGAATCTGACCCCTTATTAGTTGTAGTCGGTAAAGAAAAGAACTTATCTTCCCTTGGTAACAACTTGATACGTGTCGTTGTTGTTGTAGGCTTATGGAACCAAAACAAAAACCGATTGAAATTTACATGTTATTGAAATGATCCATGTGTAACCGATGAAATAACAAAGCAATATTTACCATGGGAAATTGTTCGAGTGGCGGAACCACATCATGAAACATTGTTTTGTTCTTCGAACGACAAGCGTGTTTAGTGTTTTCGACACAATATGATAGTTAACCGGATTAAAATGTTACAGCCAGGGAAGACAAGCAACATAAACAAGTAGGTTGTAGTTATTTAAAGATGGCTATATGTGTGTATATATATGTATATATGGTCTAATTATAGGATGTTTGCACCTTATTCTCATCATCCTGTTACATCGCGGAGTCATACATTGACCATGTTTTTTATTACAAATGTTTTTTTTTGTTAGCTCACATAGTAACATGCCAATCATTTGGTTTTAGATCTATAGTTATCAGAATTACATATAAATAAATAGATATCACTCATTTGAAGTTGGAAGCATGAAATGGGACCGGGCATTGAAGCACAACATTTAAATAACACGGGGTATATTAGATTCCACAATCTAATGAAATAAATCTTAAGAAACTAAACCCATGATCTTGTAACGTAGGGATGTGTTGTTTAAAAAGTTCGTCGCTTGAAACTCGCTTGACGTTCACATGGAAAAAGCTCGCTTAAATTTCTTTCGGTTGTAAACAAGCCAAGCGATCATGCTCGGTTTGGTTACTAAACGAGTTGAGCGCGAGCCAACGTAACCTCGCTCATCGTTCGCTCGGATGTTTGCTTGTTTAAGTATAATTTAAATACACACACTAAGATTATTTCTTTTTTACATATACTAATATAGTTTTTGTATACTTAAATCTAATATACAAACTCTTGAAACCCTATAAGTAATAATACATAGCTCATACACACGACCTCAACCACAAGCTTCATTCTTCACGAGTTCATTAATTCACATAGGTGCACAAGTTTATGACGATGAATGACGTTATTAATGAACTATTAGAACTAATGACAGATTCAAATGTTTTATGTGATTCTTTCATATAATGACAATTTATAATTTGTAGTTTTAATTTATGTTTTGCATATGTATTTGGTTGAACTTATTGATTTTTTGAAAAAAAATAGTTTGAGATTAATATATACGTTTTGAATTTTTATAAAATTTTATTTCAAAACTAGCTAAACCAAACAGAGTTGAGTCGCTCAGTTTGTAAAGAGCTTAGCCTGAGCACACAATTTGGCTCGATTTTATAAACCAAACCAAGCTGAGCCGAGCGGTTTTGAAAAGAGCCGAGCATGAGCAATCATTTACTCGGTTTGGTTCAGCTCGTAAAGAGTCGTATTGTAACCTTGTAAGATTGATGATTGCCTTTGACAAAAATAATGTAAGTTTAAATGCTTAAAAATTAGGTGGTATTAAAAGTAAAAGTTGTTAAAAATAATCTTAATATAAAAAGGCCATAACTCATACGCATCAACTGTCATGGGTCGCCTTTCAATTTATCAAAGCCTCGTGTGTCATCATCAGTTGTCAATGGACTGTTGATTATTTCAATATCGTCAGCGGATCGTTAATCAACACCAAAACCCCTCTTTTGATTTACAAAATTTTCCATATATAGCAAGTTTATCGTAAAATCGTATTTTCACAAAATCAAATGCCCAAATGTGTTTCTAACATGTCTAGATCATCACAAATCTACAACATGCAACATAAAAGTTTCCTTTTATGGTAAGTTCTACAAAATCATCAAAATAATTTACCAAAACTCAATCCCATCATTCCTACATTCTAAAATCAGTAGATCTACACTAAAACAACACATGAACACCAACAAATTCGTGTACAAGAGCCACATGGAGTTGCATGTGGGTGGATGTTCATGCTTGTGGGTTTTCACCCTTTGCATGTTCGATCTAACACTAGATAAGCATATAAAACTACCTTAACGGCTGTAAAACACTGAGATGAAGCTGGAACAGGTGCTTAGCAGCTCTAAAACCTTCTGGGAATGATCTCCTAGTGTAACAACCGGTTTTCAATAATGAAATGTATTTGAAATAATCGTTACAACAATGATTGTGATTGTTACAAGTTGAAAGTATGTGAGAAATGGTGAATGTGAGAGAAAACCGTGCGCGAAACGGAGTTACGGATTGTCCGGAATCGCGAAACGAAGAAAATTATAAAGATATTGTGTTTTGGGACTCTTCGCGGTACGCGAAGATGATTTTGAGGTTCCTTCGCGGTACGCGAAGAACCCAAAATATTTGAAATCCCGAATTGCTTCGCGGTACGCGAAGAGCTCTTGAGCCCTCCTTCGCGGTACGCGACGGGTGAGGCGGTTTAGAAACACCTTAAGTTGATCAGATTTCTTGCAGAAGAGTTTAAAAACTCTTTCTGTCGAATTCTCTTGACCCACATACGAAAATTGAAGCTGCTAAACTCAGATTGAAGCCGTTTAAACCCACGGATCGTACCAGGGAACGTATCTGCAACATCTGATCGTTGTTTTGCGACTGAATATCCGTTCGATTGGGTAATGATTCGTTTTATCTTGCTAGTTTAATATTGTGTGGATTAAACTTAGTTTTGATTATAATACTATGATTATGGGTATTGATTATTGCCTGGTTGATAACTAGGGATTGTTAGAAACGAAGAACATGATATTTTGATGGTTAAATCTTCGTTTTGAAGCCGGGATAATGTCCGGTTGTTATGAAACCCATATCATGGTGTGATAACTAGTAGGATGGGTAAATTGTGGTTTTGAAATAAATATGGATTATGATCCATGGGTTATATGATGATTTTGATGAATTGATGTTAAAAATTATTAACAGTTATGATCATAAATGAATTTTGATTAAAAGAAGTAATTGAGATCATAACTAATATAATGAACATCAATTATGGATGAAATGCCTAATGGAGGCATGGAATATGATTAATTATGATTAATTGACTAGAACTTACTAAATATAGTAAGATAGAGTCAATTATGTGACGAGTTGACTTTGAGAAAGTCAAACCAGTCAAGTGAGTTGAACTTGATTGTATGTGTTATATGTATTGAATATAGTTGTATATATGTGAATTACAACTAGGTGTTGGTGGTGAAAGTCAAGTGACAATTCACAGAAGTGGAAAAGAGGTTGTAGGAAGTGAACAACCGCTTGAACCAGGTAAGTTATCCAATTTATTGTAACATTACATATAAGTAGTAGAAAGAGTCTACTTAATTGTGATGTATATATATTGGTTGATTTGAATGAATGAGCATAACTAAATTGGAACTAATTGAGTTAATAGACTCTATTGTATACATGTTAAGTTCCAATGTGTTTATGTTACGGTTGAATTAAGTATGCAACACAGATTGCATAATAATAGCCGGATAAGCCAGTGTTTGAGTATGATATCACAATGGTGAATAGTCAGAGGTGCTGACAAATAACTATGGTGGAAGTACAGGAATGTGAACACCATAGTGTAATTTTGATTAAACTATTGTGAGCAATAGTTGATGATTGGTAATATGATATTATTACATTGCGAGATTATGACTCCACATTGGTGGATAGCCAGAGGTGCTGGCAATTGTTTAGATGGAAGTACCGGTGGGTGAACATCTTAGACTTGATATATTTGACTACACATTGGTGGATAGCCAGAGGTGCTGGCAATTGTCTAGATGGAAGTACCGGTGGGTGAACATCTTAGACTTGATATAATTATAACTCCACATTGGTGGATAGCCAGAGGTGCTGGCAATTGTCTAGATGGAAGTACCGGTGGGTGAACATCTTAGACTTGATATAATTATGACTCCACATTGGTGGATAGCCAGAGGTGCTGGCAATTGTCTAGATGGAAGTACCGGTGGGTGAACATCTTAGACTTGATATAATTATGACTCCACATTGGTGGATAGCCAGAAGTGCTGGCAATTGTCTAGATGGAAGTACCGGTGGGTGAACATCTTAGACTTGAAGCCAGAGGTGCTGGAAATTGTCTAGATGGAAGTACCGGTGGGTGAACATCTTAGACTTGATATAATTATGACTCCACATTGGTGGATAGCCAGAGGTGCTGGCAATTGTCTGGATGGAAGTACCGGTGGGTGAACATCTTAGACTTGATATATTTGACTCCACATTGGTGGATAGCCAGAGGTGCTGACAATTGTCTAGATGGAAGTACCGGTGGGTGAACATCTTAGACTTGATATATGTATGATACCACAAATGTGTGGATAACCGGTTAATCCGGAAATTAAATTGTTGAAACCACAGATGTGTGGGTAATTGGTTAAGCCAATAAAATATATATATATTTGGTGTTTTAAATTTAGCCAGAGGTGCTGGTGGTAGAGTTGAATTAGATAATA
This sequence comes from Mikania micrantha, assembly GCA_009363875.1. Lineage (NCBI taxonomy): Eukaryota > Viridiplantae > Streptophyta > Magnoliopsida > Asterales > Asteraceae > Mikania > Mikania micrantha. Next base: position 61,007,776 of record CM018686.1, on the reverse strand, counting down.
TATTCATATTGTGAAAATGTCCCATTAAGGGAAATAAATGCACCATGTGTGTTGGGTGCAAGTTGATGTTTGAATATGATATATTATTATTTAAACATGATTAACATCCATATGATATGTATGTGGATGGGTTTAAATAAGTTTTTGGGAATTCTGGGAGGGGTTACTTACTTAGTTCATATGAACTAATTGTGACCTTATATGTGATGTTACAGGTCAAAGATAGATATGCATTGGGTGATCAGATCGGGCACGTTGTGAAGCAGAACCAAACGTTATGTAAAGCCTGTGGTGGTATTAAACTTAAACACACTAGTTTTTATTAATCATAAATGTAAATGATTTGAAATTAAGTGTGTTTAAATCATGAAATGTAAATTTCACGCTTCCGAACATAAATTTTTGATAAAGTTTAATCTGGGACCTAAAATGGGACACGTGTAATCGTGTGAAAAGTTTGGGTGTTACACCTAGGAGGTTCAAATGGTGGTGTTGATGAAGACAAGCTTCCAAGCTTCACTTCCAAGCTTCAAACCTTCCAAGAGCTCCAACAATGGCTTCCAAGCTCAACAATGGAGGTTTTCTGGTGAAATGATGAGGAAATGGGTTGGTTTGCTCGAGATCTAGGTGCTCTGGCCGAATTATTAGGATAAAAATGATTATGGTTAGGCTAGGTTGAGTGTTAAAGTGATTTTAGCATCTGTGGCTTCCAGGCGTATAGCCTAGCGTGCGTGCGCGAGGCCAGGCGTAGTGCCTAGATTAAAATAATCAGATTGGCTTCTAGTTCATCCGTGCGCATCGTCCCGAGTGGGAGTAGAATCCAGGGCGTAGTGCCTGGCGTACCACCTAGACCCAAACCTTGGTCCTAGGCGTACCGCCTTGCTTGTAGAATGAGCCCAATTGGCCCAATTTAGTTGTTTTGACTCGTTTTTTGATTATTTCACGCTTATAACTCATCGTTTATCATTGTTTGAACTTTTATTATTGTTCAATGGTTTGTTCACCAACGTTCGTAAGACTCATGTGTGTTTTGATAATTCCTCGAATTATCGGTGATCGTTTGTGTTCGTGTTTTACGAAATGTTTGCACGCTTGATTAATCCTAATCAACATGTAATGCACAATTCAATAATTCCCCGAATTATTGTTTTGCGTTAGTGCTTGTGTTTGCTACACTTAGTTTCCAAAACCAATGTGCAATGTACGATTCGATAGTTCCTCGAGCTATCGTTTCGCAGTTGTTTGTGTTTAGCTCATCTAATTAAACATAATTAAATGAAATGCAACAAGTATGAATGTGAAATACATAGAGTGTAAGAGTTGCAATTTACCTGAAATTGCCGGGTGTCACAAAACAAAATTTGTTAGCAATTCAATTTGTTTATAGAAAAAAAAATTGATGACATCGATATACAACAAATTTGATCGAATGATTTATCAATTAACAAGAAAAAAAATCATGGTTGAATTAATATAATCAAACATCGCTCTGATACCACATGTTAATTAACAAAAACACAAATTAATTTTGATTGAATATATATAATCAACGTTGCTATGATACCACATGTTGATTATTTCAACATCGTGAGCGGATCGTTAATCAATTCAATCATAATCAATAATCAAAATTATAAAACTTACTTGAAGGAATCATGACATTATATTTGATTGAAGATTGTTCCCGTTATGATGTTTATGATCGATGGAAGATTTTAGAGAGAAATTGAATGATGATGTTCATTGTGTTCTTCATTATCTTAAATGTTATATATCTTATGACATCTAAAGGAAAACTAACCCTATTTATAGTTATGATTATGTCCATCAAATAACTTTAATATAAGTTTAGGGACTAGTTATGTCATTTAGGTAAAGTTAATCAAATGATCTGTAGGCCATATGATGGGCTATTTCCAACATAATGGGTTAAAAATTAGGTGGTATTAAAAGTAAAAGCTGCTAAAAATAATCTTAATATAAAAAGGCCATAGCTTATATGCATCAACTATCATGGGTCGCCTTTCAATTTTTCAAAGCCTAGTGTGTCATCGTCAGTTGTCTATGGACTACTCATTTTGAACTACTTAATGATACGAGTCGCTTCTAATCACATGATCCATCACTTGGGTTGTTCCATAACTATTTCTTGCGATCAAGTTTGTTCAATTTACAATAATCATCTTTCTCAAATCGATCCAATGGAAACTCTTGTCCAATATCGAAGTTTGGACATTGGCAACCGACTAAAAAGCGATATACTCGTTAGGTTGGGTTTTCCCTTGATTCTTGCAATAGAGTGTGTTGACCACACAACTATCTATAGCTTCATGTCGCCATGACACTCATGGGGACATAAAATATTTACTCACTAGCTTAACTCATGATCATGAGAGTACTTAACTTATGACATAGTGCAAGTCATGTCCCACAAAATTTGATCTTTTCTCACCACCATTGTTTAATCATCATCTAATAGTTTTTATCCTGTACTGACTTTGACTTGCTAACTGTCCAAAGACTCAAGCCCGATACTAGTTGTCTAGGGCTTGTCTTTCGACACAATGTGCAATGTTAATACTTTTCTAAGGGACAAGTAGTTTGTCCCGTTACTAATATGGGTCACTAGTTTCATCCTACTATGGATTGACTAGTGAAGAGTAAAGTACTGGCCCCACTTAACTGGTTGGATATAGAAAATACAAGTAGCTTAGTTGTACACCTTTAATTAATCATTAAGATGCTTCAAAAGGATACATATGGATAGTAAGAAACCCACAAAGTTTGCACAATATTAGATATGGTCTTGAAGGATATGTCCATTTGATGTTGAAGTAATGAGTAAATAAGTGATTTATACTTGTTACTAATCACCTTAGGTTACTTATAGCAAATAGGGTATTGAACCACACATAGTTTGTGGAAGATGTGAAGTCATAATTCATTATTTAACTTATTTGCATAGTTAATTAAAATAAAACTTATTTGGTTTGTTGACTGTAGGATATATTTTTAATTATGAATTTTATAAAACGAACTTAAGAAGTGAATTTGTAAATAATATTGAGAAAATGATTATTTTAAGCATCAGATTGTGTAGCACAATCTATAACCTAGTTTTTTCGATTGAAAAGTTTTATAGATATAGCTTGTATTCTAATCTTGAATTAAAGATTCACAAAAATAAGGAATATGATCATGTTGACCTAATTATCATAATTTGAATAAGAACACATGCTAGAATACTGTTTAAATGAAATCAATGTATTCTTGATGAAAACATAAAACAATCAATTATTAATGATGAAAGAGAAACCCAAATATTAACGACGATTGTCAGTCGATTTCAAACACGACAAATATGTTTTTCAAAATAATTGAACTTTGCCTACCTAAATCAACCACCAAGGATTTTATGGTTGATTCAAATCCAAATCCAAATCCAAAAACAAGATAAAACTAGATTTAATACTTAACTAACACTAACCTGACAACCAAAAACAATCACGAGTTAATCTAATCTCTGAGTCAAGATTGTAGGTCCCAAAAACTCGTATAATTCTAGATATTGACAATTCAGTCAGCCATTAATCATATCTTCTAATAAGTATGGAATCTAAATCAGAAGGAGAAATCAAGCTTTTTGTATTGATAATATGAAATTATAAGAGTTTTTTCAATACGTCTAGAACAAAACCCTACAGAATCGAACTTATACAAGTATAAACATACGTCTATTTATACTAAGTACAAACTATTAACAAAAGTTCTCGAATCAAAAAGGTCTTGGTCATCAAAAGATTTTGCATTCTGAAGTTCTTGTAGGAAAAACTGTACAAGTTCTTGGATGTACCCAAGTTCTTGGTCCGAGAACTTTTATGATCTCCAGATTGTTCTTCTTATATGGATCGGATCGAATATTTGAATAACATGAATAAACATGTTTATTTGGATTATTCATATCTAATAATAAGTTTATTCGAGTTATTCAGACATGATAATAAAAAATTTTAATCCTAATAACCCGACCCGAATAATCAGTTATCCAATCCTATGAATACCCTTAATTTAAAGTACATTTCTTTTCGATTATATTATGATTTACATATAAAAGTATATGATTGAGTTGTTTCACCATTATTATTTTTAAAATTCATCATTTTAGAAAAAATAGTAAGACACAATGACGAATAAAAAGAAACAATAACAAGCAAAAAGATACAATAACAGACAAAAAAAATACAAATATACAAGGTGAAGGAAAACATACTTCTTTTTTATTTTTTATATAACAATACTATACTCGTTTAAAAGATAAAAAATATATAAAAGTAACGATCGTTTAAAAAAATGAGAGGAACAAGATTAAAATTAACAAAAATGTTTATGACTAAAATACCATTCAACTAACTTTTTAATAGAAGTTCGATCTCAATCATTAAATTATAGATCTAATGATCCACAATCATTTTAACACTTTTTATCAATTTAAGTATTTTTACCATAACCTTACCCTCCACAAAGTAAATTAAATGTTTGAGTTAATAACACGGATGGTTCATGTGGTATGCCCAGATTGATTGCAGTGGTGGTCCTTAACTATCAGAAATTACAACCATGTCCAGAAAGTTTGCAAAAACGTAACACTGGTGGTCACTGGGTTGAATGTCTGTTAACTTTTTCTGTTATATTTTTGAAAATGACCGTTGTAACTTTCAGCAATTACTCCCCACCCATCAACATCACCAGCACCACACCATCACTACCGGACAAACCATCACCACCACCACTCCAAGCCATCGCTTCTGTCGTTGACTGCTAGACATGCCGACAACTAGGGGTGTTTACGGTTCGGTTTCAAACCGCAAATCCGCCCAAAACGTTCATCGGTTCGATTTCATGGTTGGTTTTTTTCAAACATTCGGTGTGTCGGTTTCAAAAATTTAAAACCGTAATTAACGGTGTGGTTTATGGTTTTTATAAAAACCGTTCGTAAAAAACCGGACCGGACCGTATATGTGTGTGCACACGTATATATAAATATAGATATACGTATATACACATAGATATATCGGTATATACATATATAGATGTTTATGTATGTGTGTATGCACATATTGAGTTTTTGATTTATTTGAGATTTAAAAAAAAATGTGGACTTGGTGTAAATAATATTTGATGAACTATAAAGGTTGGTTTGATTCGATTTTATTTTTAACGGGATCAAAATCCAAACTGTAAACCAAACTGTTGATTACGGTTCGGTTTGGTTCGGTTTTATTTTGAACGGTTTGGTTTTGATTTTCATTGTTCAAAACCGTTGATAACGGTTCGGTTGCGGTTTCACTTAAAAACCATAAAAATAAGACTGCGAACACCCTACCTACAACCCCATTACAACCAGAATCAAAGAAGTGGGTCGTGATCTAGAACTCCAGTGCGAAACCAGAATCCAAGAAGATAAAGAAGAATACATAAATGGTGGAAAATGACCGGCGATGAGTATTATTTGTTTAGTCTAAATATTGGTGCATGCAACACCCAGCCCGGTGAGGGCTGACGTGTCACTATTACAGAAATCAGAACAATGCACATTTCCATATTTAGTGAATTAACACTAATTAAATACGAAATATCTAAGTGGATCATTTACTATCAGAATCAACTTTCTAATCTTTTATCTTCTCTTCACACAACCCTCGAATCCCATGAGTACCTGTTTTAGAAACAAAAAAAACAACAAAGAGAAATACGGATGAGCCAAAAATTTGCTCAGTAATGGAAAAACAACAGTAATAATGGTGAAATTTGAAAAAGGAAATGAATAAAAAATGACAAAGAATAACAATTATAACAACGTCAGCGGAAGCAACTGTAATGATCATAACAATTACAGGATAACGAATGTCCGAACGAACTAACCATACAAATAAACAATTTCAACTAATCAGAACGAATACATAATCAATTAAGTCGTATAGTCGATACCCATTTGAGCACAAAACAAAACAAATGGTGTACATAGACCCGTCGGCTTAATGTACCAAATTGTGAGCTGTATGTGGGCACACACCAACACTCACCAAAACAAAACAATTATCCTAGGACCAGTCCATACGCCTCCCAAAATATCACTCCTCAACTGCCAAAATATGGAGACGTCGTGAACCAGTCACACCGTCACGGAAAGTTCTACGCCATTGATGCCCCAATGACGCACCGGTAGAATCACCTACCGGAGGCTTTGCTCGGGTATCGGAATCAAAACAGTTTACGATTGACAGATAATCAAATATTTAAACAAAGGTCAAATGCAATGGTTTGATAAGTCCATACAACGGAACATGCGACAATGAATACGATTTAATAATTATATCGCATGCTTAACAAATCAGATACAGAATCAAACAATGCTCAAAACGAAACGGTTCGACCTAATGAAATAAATATAACGAACAAAATAAATAAATATACTATGAGTTAAATAAACAGAATCCGTACAATAACGGACAACATAATTTATACTTTGAGTAAAATAAATGGAATACGTACCTTAGCTTTAGCAAATATACCAAGTAAATCAGATAATTAGTAAGCAGTCTCAACTCTCGATGACTCGACGATTCAAGCAGCACTTCGTTTACACGTTCTGGATCGCTTCCAGAAAAAGTCTTGATCTTCCTCTCACCTAAGATAACTTCAAAGAGGCTTAATAAAGTGTTTTGGTTGAAAGAAAACTATGGTGTTTGAGCGGAATACGTAAAAAATGAACTTCTGACGTCTATTTATAGGAACTGGCACGCAAATCGAGATAACCGCACCACGACACGTCGCCGGACACTTGGCACCTCCTTGGGACACGTGGCACCACCTTAGGACACGTGGAAATGGGCTATGACACGTGTCATAGCTGCTGGACACGTGTCCAGTCACGCGCGATACGTTTGAAACTTGTTTTCGCGATTCCCGCTTCATACGAACTCCGTTTTGCGCACCGTTTTCGCCCATGTTCACGATTTTCCGAGATCTTTCCAACCATATATAGAACACCTCCTAAAAGTGTAATGATTATGGTGGCCATTGTGCGAATATCTTTCAAAAGCTCGGTTTGTCGTAATTTTCACTGTGAGCATTGTTTGCTAATTCCGCTTTCCCTCATTTTCATCATTTTTACATGAACATATTGTGAGTATGAAATAATTTTTTTTTATTTATTATTATTATTATTATTGTTGTTATTATTTTTTACGGGCATTATAGTGCACATATGGACCAAGCGTGAATTGAATGACAGTTCGACGCACCACCGGTGTCCCTGGGGACTACCGCCACCAAACACCGTCGCTTCCCTTTTCTTCTCTAATCTGGATCCGGGCACCACCGTCGCCGCATATTCTTCTCCTGCGTGGTCTACATACGAGATTTCTATGCCGACCACCCAAATGACTGAGACAAGTTCACAGTCACAAGCAGGAAGATGGTGGTCGCTACCGGAGGGGGTTGGTGGTGATTGACGGAGCTGCTGGTTGCCAGAGGTGGTGATGGAGGCATTCGGTGTTGGTGGTTGGTTGTTGGAGGTGCGTGGTGGTGGTGTTGCCGGAGGTTTTCGCTGGTGCAAGTGTGTGTATCTGTGTATGTATATACTCACATTTATCTTTTTTTTTGTTTTTTTAATAAGAGGAACATTTTAGTAAATTCAAGACCATTTAACATAAAAAGTTACTAGACATCCAACCTAGGTACCACCAGTGTCACGTTTTTACAAACTTTCTAGCCACCGTTGTAATTTTTGATAGTTGGGAACCATCAGTGCAATCTGGGCATACCACATGGACCATCCGTGTAATTAACTCTAAACGTTTTAAGAGTTCATCTCTCCATGCTCCACGTGACATCATCTTCAAAAGCCAAGCTCAAATTTTGAAACAAATAGAAGCAAATAAAGCCTTAGCATTTTGTACGCAGCTGTTTTAACACTTGTAGAAACAAAAGCAAACAAAGCTTTATCATCTTGTACCTTGCTTCTCTAACACTTCTACAAAACTATTCATATTTTGGTAAATGTATAGACTAGAGGTGGCCAACTTATCTGGAACCGGTGGGTACGGACGGTTTCGGGTTTTCAGAGAAATTGGAATCGGAAAAACCGGAACCGGCAAAAAACCGGAACCGAAACCGGTTCTTGACTTTGTTGACTGGAACCGGAACCATTTGGAACTGGTTCCGGTTCCAAAAAAACCAGGTTTGGCCACCTCTAGTATTGACAAGCAGGAGCAGGAGCAGCAGCAGCAACAACAAATAATAGTTTTTCTATTAAGGGGGTAAATGAGCTGAGTCGAGCCAAGCTTGCGCTTGTTAAAGCTCGAGTTCGGCTCGTTTTACGATATATGATCGAGCTTGGCTCGTTTTAGAAAACATGACTCGAGCTTGGTTCGTTAAAAAATTTTCAGGCTCGAGCTCGGCTCGGCTCGGCTCATTTATCTTTTTATTATTCAATTACTAATTTAATTATTCGGCTTGACTCGACTCATTTATCTTTTAATTATAATTTTATAAATATACAGCTTGATATGTAAAGCTCGGGCTCGATAAGCTCGACCTGAGTGTTTTACGAGCCGGCTTGGTTATATATACCTTTGTTTTCTATTTTTATTTTCCATGATAAAGTCACGTGCAATGGTCACGACATGACCATTACATACGTGAGGATGATCATGACGTGAAGAAAGAAGAAAGGGGAAAAAAGATGGGGTAATGGGGGCTTGGTGAGGGAGTGATGATAGCAAATGTGGTTATGTGTAAAGTGATGAGGGGACGATTGTGTTAATTGTTTATTTGACGCTTACGTAACGCCTACGTGGAGTGATTAAACTTCACCACTACACAGTTTAAAGGTAAGTTCACCATAATAATTTTGACTTGTTTGCCAATTAGTTTTAGATCAATTGAATTGGAAGGAAGCCATTCTATGTTTGTAAAAATTATGAGTACGAGTCTTACTTAAAAAACATATGTCAATTGAGTTAGATGTTTTATCACAATAGATTTTCGGGTGATGTTCCTTTAGAATGGTGGGTGAAACGAGTTACCACTGCTGTTTGAGTCTCGTTGTTGTACGAGACCTTCACATTAGATTTAGGGGCCGTTTGGTAACATCTAAACTATTAAGTGCTGAATCAATAATATGTCTGAATGGTTTAGAGCCTCTAAACCAGTTAAGAATGTTTGATTGAGTATCTGAATGAAAATGGCTCTAAACCAGTTAAGACTAGGGGTGTTCACGGTTCGGTTCGAAATCGCGAAACCGCCCAAACCGGTCATCGGTTCGGTTCCACGGTCAGTTTTTTTTCGAAACATTTGGTCGGTCGGTTTCAAAAATTCAAAACCGTAATGAACGGTTTGGTTTACGGTTTTTGCCAAAAATCGGTCGTAAAAAACCGGACCGGAACGTATGTGTATATATATGTATATGTTTGTGCGTATGTATTTTGATCTGTATATAATATTTAGTTAAGTTATTGGTTGTTTGGTTAATATTTGAAGTTTTATAAGTTTGGAAAGTAAGTTGGTTGCTTTTGAACTTGCTAGTTTATTTTTGGGATATCATGTTTTGTAGACAAATTTTGTATTTTATAGTAGGTTTTGTAATAGTAAATATGTTTTACTTCTTGTATTTTATAACAGGTTTTGTAATGTTTTTTACACATTTTATAATTTTGGACACATTAGTAACATAAGTTTTTTTTTTTTCAAAAGTTGGCTTCACTTTTTATTTTTAACATATCAAAACCGTAAACCAAACCGTTTATAACGGTTAGGTTTGGTTCGGCTTTTATTTTCATCGGTTCGATTTTGGTTTTTAATATTCAAAAACCATTATTAACGGTTCGGTTTATGGTTTAATCTAAAAAATACAAAAACCGAACCGTAAACACCCCTATTTAAGACTGTTTGATTGAGCCTGTAAATGAAAATACAAAATACCCTTTGTTATTTAAAAAAAAACCCAAATTCCAGACCCTCGTCGATTCTAACCTAAGCGTCGTATTCGTAGGAGAGGTGGAGAGGAGACCACTGGTCATCGTCGTCTTCGTCGGAGAGGAGCCCTCGGTCTCCGTTGTCTTCGTCTGTGCTGTTTGTAGGCTGGTTGTTTATTCGATTTCACATTCCATCAAGCGAACCTTTTACGTCTAATTTTTGCTCTGTATTTTGAAGGATTTTTGATCTGTTTGGTATGTATTTTTGAACTTTTAGGGTTTTTTTGTTTAAATTGATTCTTAAATTGTATCCGAATCATATGAGTTCATGGTAGGGTTCGAAAGCTTGAAATTTAATGTACTAATTTGGAACTGCAGCTGGTTTTTGGTCAAGATGCAATTAGGATCGCCATGTTTTTGAGCTCTCAAAATTAACCATTAGATCAACACTACAATTTATTAACTTGCTGAATTGTATGATTTCATCTGTTTGTATACATTATGATTATTGGCTTATTGCGAATTCAAAAATCATAATGATAGTTATTTCATTGTTTCTGGCCATTGATTGTTAGAAACAGATTTGTTTCTAGACCAAAAATCGCGATAAAAAACCTATTTCTGTGTCTTTTTTATACCCTTTATGAATGCAAACTAGATGTTAGATTCATGTTTTCATTCCGTAGACTTATCTTGTAATGATATTCTTATCCTGTGTTTTCTTTGCAGCCTTCTTTTGACAATGTGTGTGTCTATGTTGAACCGCAATTGATTCAGAAGACGTAAATCAGCTTGTCCATTTTTGCGGCTCAACTTCATGAGGGTATGGATTATGCATTTGTGCATATCAAAAAGCTGTCTTCCAAGAATACACCAATCAAATCATCATTATAGAATCATCTGCATGATCAATTGCGTGTGGAGGTAAAGCTTGAATATCTGTTGTTCATGATATATATAAGCCACAAATCAGTAACTTTTGCATGCGTAAGTTGTTTATTTTATACATATATGTATGGTCTAAACAAGAAATTTTTGAAATCGAATAACGAATCTTGAAGAAAAATTCATGGAATACTATCAAGGGTGCTCCATTGCTTGTGGACCAATGGATTTCCACACTAAATTTTCACTGGGGAAGACAATAGAAAAGTCTTTATAAAAGCAAAATTTATTAAAGTTGAGTCGATTACTAATATGGGCACAAAATGTGTTTGCATGTTTCATTTTAAAGAGTCGGATCTTCTTGGTGAAATGAGTGTTATTACCTCTTTTGAAGTCTGTCCACATGGTACACAAATCAGGGAGACAAAGTTTGTTTTGTGTGCCAATGGTGATAATAGGGAGAGATATACACATGCTATAGATCAAAATCAAGAAAAGAATAAATGGTTGTCAAAAATGGCTTGCATTTTCAAGAAACACCATTATAAACAAACGTTTTCCCCTATGCAAAAAAACTTGTTGGATCATCTTTCACTAACAAACCTTGAGTTAGCTGCTATAGTGATGAAAGATTATAATACTCGCAAGGGTCATATGTACTGAAATTTAATCTACTGAAATACAATGTATGAATTTAACTTTATAAAATAAAAAAAACTCAGAATTAACTTCAGTAAATGGCCTTAAAATGGTCGCATATGTTTGATTATTTAACATGTTTAGTGATGGCTTTGCATGTTTGTAGGGTTGCAAACAAAGCATACCGGTTTTAAAAATGGTGGAAATACATGGTGGTCTGTATGATCTTCGTTACAAATCAATTCTATCACCACCCCAATCTCTTTAGATTGTTGTGGCAGCAATCTATAGTCGTAGTCCTGTGTCTAGACAGAACTTCATATGGTACGTAAATGCATACAAAATATTAAAAAAAAGTTTGGAGAGTTGATGTATATGCAGCATGATTTTCAAAACCAGACCGGAGTGTTGGCCGACCAAAATAAGCATGCGAACTGGCTTCAAACAAACTGCCCGGAGCCGGTTCACCGATCGGACCGGGAATCGGTTCACTGATCTGACCGGATTTCGGTTTTTTTAACTCAAAATCCAAAGAATAAAACATTAAAACTAAATCTTATATTTTGTTTAGCATGAATATGTTTGTTTAAACATTAATTGTGTTTTGTTTAAATGTGTTTATAATTATATAATTGTTTTGGAATCTTTTATATATTTATTATGTTACCCGTTTCTTAAATTCGATCCGACCAGTAACTTGTAAGACGTCCGGTTTGTTGTCCAGTTCGGTTCTGAAAACATTGATATGCAGGACCCAACAAATAAGCCAGTCGACTAAACAAAGCTCTAAATTGAATATTCTGATGAGATAGTCAATTCGGAGTTGGATTGTTGATCGATCACGCCAAAATCTAATGAAATTTTATAGAATTTCAGCAACAAAAGAATTGTGGTCAAGTTTGAGAGTGCAATGATAACGTACTAAAATTTTTTCTAAGAGTATATGTAGTGAAGCGTGAGGAGGGACTTGACCACCCTCTATCACGCCATCACCTCTCACAATACCACTACTAACAGGGGCATGACCACCCAGTGGTTTCAATTAAAAGATGTCTCTTAATGGTTTGACAAGACTCTTAGGGGTTGTTTGATTCGGTCTGAGTAGATCTGAATGGGTCTGAATCTGAATGGTTTAGATTTAAACTGTTTGTTTCACTAAAAAAAAGCATGTCTGAATGAGAGCTAACATCTGAATGAGGGTTTGAATGATTCAGACCTGAACACAACTCTGAATGGAGGAAATAAAAAAGGGGTCGTTTATACCCTTCACAACTCTCCTGTTTTTTAACCTAAAAATCTTCAAACTCACGTCCACAGCTCTTCGCCTCTCTCGTCCACAACCGCTCCTAGCCGTCAACCGCTTCCTTGCTGCTGTCGACCGCCAGAACTTGAGATATTTTATTTTTAAGATTTTCGTATACTTTTGGTTTCGTAAACTTTTCTTGATCTCAAAATTCTTGTAAACGAGTTAAAATTGTAAATTGTTTTTTGAGCATGTGGTTCGTTTTTGAATTCCGAGTAAAACTAGACAAAAATGAATTTCAAAGGAGCAAAATTGAGAACTCTAGTTTCGTGAACTCTGGAACTTCGAGTATCCTAAACTGCGTGAACTTCATATATTTCGAGTATTGTTAACTGTGTGTACTCTTATCTTCGATTACTTCTCCAAGTTCGTGAACTTAGAAATTTTCGTGAACTATGTTTCTTTTGTAAACTTGATTTCTTTCGTGAATTTACTTATTTTGTGAACTTGTTGTAACTTAAATTTTCTTGTGATTTTATTATCTGACTAAGTTTACATTTGCAGATGGTTAACCTTCGCTTCGTAGCAGATCACAATATTACTGCTTTCCTGGGGGATATATCAGCAGAGCACGAGATTTTCAAGCCCATTGTGCACGGATTAATCTTGTCCCCGGTCAACTATGCTATTATGGAGTCTCCAACAATCTGCTCAAGCTTTATCCATGAGTTCTGGAACTCTATTTCTGAGGACAAAGACTCGAAAGGAAATGTTTGCTTGATCGGAAAGGTTCAAGGCTTATCGGTGATCATCTCTGAGGAAATTATACGGGAATGCCTGCAGTTCGGTGATAAGCCATCTGATCCTACTGAACTGTCTGATGAGTTAGTGGAATCAACACTGATGCGCATGGGTTATGAAGGTGTCTACCCTCCTACGGAGAAGAAGCTACTTCATCCATACTGGAGGTATCTAGCACACGTTGTCATTCATTGTCTCTCAGGAAGGAAAGGCGGTTATGACGTGCTGAATCAAACTTTAAGTTCCTGTATGGTTGCCATAGCTCTTGGAGTGGATTTCAACTTCTCCCGGATGATCTTTAAAGACATGTACGAGAATATCAAAAGGAAGAGGAAGGAGAGATTCTTAGCATTTCCACGATTTATACAAATCATCATCAACAAAAGGCACCAGAACCTCGTCCCAACAATGGGAATGTTAGTGCAGAAGAAGATGCCTTACGAAATTTTCTCCTATATGGTGATGAACAAGAAAGGAAAGAAAAATTTTGTGGGAGTCAGGCCACTGGAAATGTTTGGCAGACTATTTGCAGGCTTGGAGGATAAACTCACTGAACTAGCTACTACAATAGCCTTTGTTGCCGAGGAACATGATCAAACAAAAGCTGCAGAGACTGAACATGCCACTTCATCGGAATCATCAGCATCTATGTTTTTTAAAAAGCGTAAACAATTTCCTACTAATCAGTATGAGCGAGATGTGATGAAAAAGAGAAAGGCTTCTAAAGCACCCAAGCCATTTTCTACTGATGGCAAAGATGAGTACCATGTCCGTTCTCCCGATTCTGTTCCTAAAAAGAGGCTAAAGATGGCGTCTAGGAGATTGGACGATCGTCGTCTGAGGAAACAGAAGGCCACCCATACCACTCAACCACAACCAACCTGTCAAGGCACCCAAAGACCACAAAAACCACTATCACCACCTAAAACCTTCCAAACACCACAAAAATCACCATCATCACCTAAATCCTCCCAAACTCCACAGAAACTACCATCTCCACTTAAACCAATCCAAACACCACAAAAACATGTTTCACCTCCACAATCACCTGCATCCATTCATTTCTCTCACCCTCTTTCTCCACCCAAAACCCAAACTGGCAAAGTCAAATCTCCGGTGGGGACATCATCTACATACGTGTCTACTGATCTTGATCTCCTACAGGCAAGAGTATTCACACTGGAGCAAGACTCGGCCAAAAAGGATGAAGCAATCAAGTGCTTGAGGTTGAGCACTACAATCACAGATGAGCACATCAAGAATATAAGGAAAAACATCACATACTTGATGAAAGTTAAATCTCCAATGGAGACATCATCTACATACATGCCTACTGATCTTGATCTCCTACAGGAAAGAGTATTCGCATTGGAGCAAGACTCGGCCAAAAAGGATGAAGCAATCAAGTGTTTGAGGTTGAGCACTACAATCACAGATGATCACATCAAGAATCTAAGGAAAAACATCACTTACTTGATGAAAGAAAATTATGATCTGAAGAATAAAGTTAAAGATCTGAAGGATGAAGTAAAAGATATGAAGAATGAAGTCAGTGATCTAAAGAATGCAAAACTCGCTGATCAAGAAAAAGAAAAGGAAGAGGAAAAGAAGGATGATGATGAGAAAAAGAATGATGATGATGATTGTGACATCTAGTACCAGAGATCCGGCAATCCGTACGGTATGTGTACTTTTATTATTAGTATGTGTAATTGCTTTGAGTAAATAACATGTGTTAAATAGTTGTGTGGCATCAGGACTATGAAAACAATTAACAGTTGTGTGCATTTGAATGAAAATTGAAATATAAATATAGAATAAACCTTGTGGAATAACAAGAAATTCATTACTAATGATATCAACATATCGGTTGTGATCTGATGTCCACAAATAACACGAATCAGATAGCCGATAATTTCATGAGAAAACAGTGTGAAATCATTTGTAACAATGTGTAAACAGTTAAGTTGAGTCCGCCAGTGAGAATGTTCAATATAAAACGACAATTCAGTATCATTTACGAATAATAAACTGACAGTGTGTTTGCGTGGGATGATTCACACAAACATATTTGTGGGTTTAACGTTTTGATTGATATTTGAAAAGCCGAGCAACCCGAACGATACCGAAATAAAACGGGGCATAAAAACCCTTACCCTCATTAAAATTCTCATTTAATTCTTTATCTACCCTCTTTCTAAAAAACCTGGATTCTGTCTCTCTAAAAACCCACAGGCTTGAAATCGGCTGAAACGAAGGTAAATCGAGCTTAAAGTTTCGGTTTTTAGGGTTTTCTACAAACCCAACAAAAACCGAAATTTAACCGGTTTTAAACACTCCCTTTTCGACCCATACACCTTCTAAACGAATTTTCGCACGTATACCCACTCAAAACAACCATTTATTCGACTAAAACTCGAAATCGCCGTCTGTCATGGCTGAAACCCGTTTCAGGCGAAAGTTTCGTAAGAATGAGCCACTCATTCGTATGAAAGCCATACGCATGAGCAACTCATTCGTGTGAGTACTCATTAGCTTGAGCCATTCGTGTGAATACTCATTAGCATAAGCATGAGCCATTCGTGTGAATACTCAT
This sequence comes from Mikania micrantha, assembly GCA_009363875.1. NCBI lineage: Eukaryota > Viridiplantae > Streptophyta > Magnoliopsida > Asterales > Asteraceae > Mikania > Mikania micrantha. The sequence goes on along the minus strand of CM018686.1, from coordinate 60,991,635 downwards.
TAGCATGACTCATTCGTATGAATGACTATTAGCATGAGTCATTCTTATGAATATCATAAAAATGAGTCATTTTCACTACACGAACTCAGCTAACAACTCGTATTTTAAAAAGAACAATCAAATAAGAAATCATAGCTCAAACAACATTTAATCAAACACAGGATTGTGAATACAACATCAGTACGACAACAATGAGCACGTGCATTCTTTAGTCTTAGTCAACCACTACAGCAACAAGGTGAGTTCATATGCTTATTTTCGAATCTTTTGATTTTAAATGCGGGGCTGAGAAACATGCTAACTCTTTTATCTATTAAAAGTTTTAGTACATTAAATCAAATATCATATGACTTAGGATAATAAAGATTTTATCTTTATTATCACACTTTATCAGATCAATGAGTATGCTTGTGTGTGCATTAACAATGACAAATCAAGGATGTTTCATGATAACATAACTTCATGAATTCATCCAAACATCGTACACAAGTGAAATAAGATTTGATCTTATAACACTTTGTTATTTACAATGAGATAACATAAGACATTCTTATAACACTTTGTTAAAGACTTGAGAACACGTAACACTTAGATAATGACAATGGGAGAACACATAATAACAACTATTACTATTAAGACTGTTTATATTATATCACAACAATCATGTGTTCGTGAGTTAATGTTCAGTCGTAAGTCCCTACAAGAAAATCGTTTACCAATGATTTAGTGCAACTAAACTGACGATAGCGTAGTGGTACCATAGGTTTGACAAACAGCCGGCGAGTGAGGTCGGTACGTTAATCGTAACATTATCATTGGCCGGTATCGTATGACCGGTAACAGGGCTGCATCAGTCAGGTTTGGTAAACGACACATGGTGATATAAATATTCAGGCACTGATTGTAAATAAACCCTTCGTCTCTATTAACTCGTAGACTGAGGAATTGATTTTTCTCATGTCATATTACTTGTAATAGTTTCGTTGAATACACTGATTCTTTTGAGACTACAAATGGGATAGAGGTAAATTGAATGCATTGTGGTCTGATACGTGAGGACCACAATGGACCTCATTTAGGCTTTATACATTCAAAACTGTGAACAATATTAATGAGTTAATTGTCACTCCTATTATTAGAAGTGAACCATAGTTAACTCTACAACTGAGAGAACACTAATAATGATAAGATTTAATTAATCTATTTTCCGTAAAACAATAAGGGATTACCATAACTTAGGTCTTAGTATACATTCCCTTCAAACATTTTTTACTCTATACATATAACATTGTGGGATGAGAACACATCATATGGGATTAATAGGTTGGATATCAAATGAGACAGATGAGATGGATATTCATAGTTGTAATACAGGTGGTGTTGAGTTCAGTTGAGTATGTGGTGGGCTGACGGCTCAGCTTGTCTCTACATATGCCCTATATATAAGCATACTTGATTGAATGACATACTATCTGTAGGTATAACTATGGAGAGGGCATTGCTGTGAGACAAAATGAGACAAATTCAATAAGACTTGTGTGTGATCATATGGCTTGTGAATGACAACTACAACCATTTTCAATTATTAAACTTATGAACTCATCAACCTAGTGTTGAATTTGTTTTAAATGCACGTTTTCTTAGGTGACGAACATGTTTAGTCACCAAGCATCAGGGTTTAAGCTAGAGGACTCTATAGAAGACCTAACTTACTTTTGTGTTGTGCATATTTTGAATGACATAACTTTGAATCATCTTTTGTAAATCTTGTGCAGATACAAGATAGAAACTATATGATTCTTTTGGGTAGATTTACTTAGTTAAATTATGAAAATGTATTGTGTAATTTAACTTTGTAATTATAAATCAATGTCATGTTAGCATTTCTTATTATATACATGTACCATGTAAACAATCTGATCATTTCGATTATCACATGATATCACGTCTCGAGAACCTTCCGCTCGACGGGAAAGTCAAATCCAGCCTGCCGGCTCGGGGTGTGACAATGATGATGAGAAAAAGAATGATGATGATGAGAAGTAGATATGAGATTTTTCCATCGAATACTGGTACCGTACCAGTAGATTCGGTATCAGTAACGGTACTTCATTTTTTCAAGTTTCGGTATCGGTACTAACCGGTACCGGTAAAATACCGGAAATTCCCGAAATGGTACCGGTAACGGAATATACATATTTTTGTTTTGAATTTGATTATTTACTAATCTAGTATAATTTAAAAAATATTTACCATGATGCGTTAAAACCAATTAATATTTTAATTATTAAATATAAAAAATACAATAGAAATTAAAAGTATGATACGTTCGTATTTTTTTGTTTGTAATTCTTTGTTTTGTGAACTTGATTGTAATCCCTATAATTTAATGTAAAATAAGATAATAATAAAATATTAAAATAAAATAAATACAAATATAAGTGCCTGTGTGTATATATATAGGGGATGGAATTTTTGATAACCCTCATCTTTTGTTACAATCCATTAACCATCATCCAATGGTTACTTTAAAAATGTAAGTGTATAGGATGGTGACACGTGTCAGATTCCTTTTTTTTTTCTTTTTTTAATGTAAAGGGCATTTAAGACATTTATTATTTAAGTAAAGTTTACCCTTTTTTTTTTAAACATTCATAACTTTTTTATACTATATTATTTTTTTAAAAAAATTGCACCATTATACTCGTCTCATTTTTCTCTTTAATTTCGTTATAGTCTCGACTAGTTTTTTTTTTATGTCATTTATTTACATCATTGTAACGAGCTTAAAAATAGCAAATTAATTAGAAATTTTTTCTAACAATGGTAAATTACAGTAATGTAACAAAAAATGAAGTAATGTAACACAAAATGAAGTAATTTACAATGACATAATTAATGGTGACGTAACACATTATTTTATTTTTTTTCTCTAACAATGATAAATTACAGTGATGTAATAGAACACATTATTTTGATTTTTTTCTCTCATAATGATAATTATAGTGATGTAATTTATCATTGTTCGAAAAAAATTTAAACTAATTTGTTGTCAATGTAAATTACATCACTGTAATTTAAACCAAATTCACCGAAAAATCCCGAAACCGAATTTTTCGTCAATGATAATTACAATGATAAATTACAGTGATGTAATAGAACACATTATTTTGATTTTTTTCTCTTACAATGATAATTATAGTGATGTAATTTATCATTGTTCGAAAAAAATTTAAACTAATTTGTTGTCAATGTAAATTACATCACTGTAATTTAAACCAAATTCACCGAAAAAAACCGAAACCGAATTTTACGTCAATGTAAATTACATCACGCTAAATTACGTCAATGTAAATTACAGCACTGTAATTTATCATTTTTAAAAAAATTTCAAATAAATTTGTTATATTTAACCTCGTTACAATGATGTAAATATAGGGCATTTAAAAAAAGTAAAAAAAATTAGTCGAGACTATAACGTAATTAAAGAGGAAAATGAGACGAATATAATGGTGCAATTTTTTTTAAAAAATAATATATTATAAAAAAGTTATTAATGTTTAAAAAAGAGGGAGAGAAAACTTATAAGGGGTAAAATGACTATGATGCCTTTTTTAATATTTTAATATAATGCTTATGTGTAAGTTTATGATTGGTTTAAATGGGTTATGTAGTTGTAGCAAAAAAAGAGGGTTATTTTTTATACCTTGCCCTATATATACATATGTGTGTATATATATATATGTATATATATATAGATATATATATATATATATACATATACATATACATATATATATATACATATACATATACATATATACATATATACATATATATATATATATATATATATATATATATATATATATATATATATAAATTTTAATCAAGAAATGGTCATGATAAATCTTGATAAGATTAATATATATGTATACACACACATGTTTTTTTGTAAATAAAATAACAAACATTATAATGGTTTGATAAACCAAATTTAATGTTTACAAAATAAAATGAAAATTTACAAACCTTATAAATAAATAAATAATAATAATAATAATAATAATCAATAAATAAATAAATAAAATTTTTAATCATAAAATACAATAACCATTAAATATTTTATAAAAATAATCATTTTACACTAAAATAAGACTAAGGTGTAAGATATATATATATATATATATATATTAAATCTATAAAGTTTATAAAAATACATTTAAGTTGTAAAATACATAAAAAGAATTATATAAAAAAAACCTCACAACTTGAAAGGACTAATTCTGCCAAATAAGGAAACTTGGATTATTGAAACTAAAACATGAGGGCTGAAATTGTCAAAAGCCTAAAGTGGCATTCTCCCTTCTTCGCCCACCAACCCAGCAACCTGACCCGATCCCCCGTTTTGATCCAAATAGATTCCAGCTCACGAAAACGTGTTACCAGCTCAATCGGATGCCGATTTGGAAAGGATACGGATGATACGAATGTCCTCAATCGACATTTAGTAAGATTGAACCAAAAATACGCGTTAGTTCGGTTCCTAAGTTTACAAGCGGTGACCGAAACACAAATTGAACTCAAGATAGTAAAAAAAAATCAAACCAGACAAATCCAAAACATTCTCTGGATCGAAACAAATTGTTCTGGGCAGCAAAATCACTCGCACAAACACTCGGAAGTGCAAATCGATCTCCCCCTTGGCCGACAGTCTGTATTCATTCGAACATCATCAAATAGACATCATACCAGGTAAGTTTATAAACCATTTTGTTCGGATTTGATCATAGATTAAAAGCCCTAAACAAACAGGGGCTTATAACCATTGTGGGTGTCGAATTTGATCGAAGAAATCATTAGGGTTCATATGAAATTGATGCAGATTTGAGAATCAATATAAGAATCGAATGGTCCCCGCCCATCCTTCGCGTACCGCTAATGCCTATTCCAGGGCCCTTGGCGTACCGTGAAGAGTCCCTGAAGAGCCCAATAGGCCCAATTTCAATGGTTTAGCTCGTTTTCGACGTTTTCTTACCTATGGGATATTGTTCAGCTTCATTTGAACTCTCAAGTTAAATGTTCGAGCGTTTAGTGATATCTCTAGTGCTTAGTTACACGATGTGTTAAATGTTCACCAACGTTCGTATTTTCTTAGACACGTGTGTGCGGTTTTTCGATAATTCCTCGAATTAACCTGTTGCGTGACTGTGTTTGTACTGTCGTGCCACGTGTCACACTAAATTAAACTAACTCTAGTGCCACGTATGAAAATGCTAATTAAATAAACATTTATTTAAAATATAGTCTGACCTGGATAAAGAACAACCACAATTGAATTACTAAGTTTCATATTGTTAGACATTTGTTTAGTTACAGGCATTCTAACTATCTATCAAAAGAATGACAACTACAGACCCAAAAATATTGTTTCCAAAATAAGACTCAAACAAGACAATTAAACAATCAGGATTTAAACGTAAAATAAAATATTTTACTTAATTTTATTGTTCGTTCGTAATCAGAACGTAAAATAAAATATACCCGTAATCATATACATTTTTGGTCGTTTTTGCGTATTTATTTATGTTTACTCGTAATTATAAGCTTGACATTTATATCATTACGAATCGCCACCCGTAATAATACTCAGTCTCGCTTACGCATTACGATTTGTTTAATAGATTTGTTTGTCATACTATTCATCATAACACTACGCACTAACACTATCCTATTACACCGAACGCAGTATATGTATAGGGCATACGTAGAGTCCAGCTACCTGCCTTATTAGCCGCTAGCCCACCACTGTTTCGATATAATACAATATTGTTCTTGCCTAGCGTAATCGACTGTAAATAAATAATATATATACTTGTTCCTAACTAAATAAAATCCTATAACACACAACATGAATATGAACACATGAATCACACTGACATAAAGACTAACATGTACACACTGTTCTAGCCTGATCTATGACTACCATGGTTACTGTACAGATGTCACAAAATGTATGTTTCAACACCCGACAGAGACTATCCATCGATGTTTTCATGAGGTCTTAATTGCGATGATGAACTTTGCAAGAGAAGTTTTAGTTCCATCATCTTCTAATGCAATCGCAAATACCTCAGCACAACATAGGAAACTTAAACTAAATTTTCCAATGCAATCGCAAATACCTCAGCACAATGATGAACACCATGACTATAAGTTTTATGATTGAATAAACGTTTACTTGATTGAATACTTGATTTGAAACCATGATTGAATCCTTTGTTCTAAAAACCATTGATTGAAAACCTTTGATTGAATCCCATGAATAACGTGTTCAAAAACCCTTGATTTGAATACCAACGATCGTGTCCTTGTATAATAACAAGGTTTGTAAAAATAGTATTTATTTGAAAACACGAGTTAATAGTAAAAGAGTTTATAAAACTTATTCTTTAAAAGTGTTTAACATATATAAAACCATTTTGTGTAAAACAGTTTAGAAAACCTTTTATAAAACCACTTTGTAAAAAAGTGATTAACAGTAGATAATTCCTGTGAAATCCTTTAAAACAGTTGATAAATCCTTTAGAATAGTTGAGAAATCTCTAAGGTTCTAGGAAAACCCATCGATATTAAGAATATCGATGGTCCTTAGTTCAATCGATATTGTGTTTTCTACACGTCTAACCCCCATGTTTCTTGATTCTAAACCTCTTGAATTAACTTGATTAAGACTATGTTTATAGATTAGAATAGTTTTAGATGGTTATATGGCTGATAATATCGATGATATGTCCAATTGAAACTAAGTTAGTGCCTACCGATATTAACAATATCGTTAGGGTCTTAAAATCGATGGACAACATTCAATACTATCATATTTGACTGATTTCTTGATTCCATCTCTCTTGGATCAGCTACCCTTAAGTGTTTAAAGTGGTTCTAAATCGAAACAGGTTCATCGAAGATAGCAGAATCGATATAAAACTTGAACAACCAGCACATACCCATCGATACTATAATATCGAGGGTTGCTCATTGTCGATGGTAATGACATCGATTTTAGCTAATATCGAAGACAGTTTTGGATGAACACATTTGGACTTGTCGATATTAATCTTGTTGACACTACTTGGTCCTTCATCACCACCATCGAACTTGTTAAAATCGACACAAGAGCAGCTCATGCTGTTCTTGTGCCGAAACCAACTGTTTCAGATTCAGCCCTTCGATGTTGATTTATAGTGATAAAACCGACCATGTCAGCTCTTAATAACAGTATTCCAAGATCACTCAAGAGTTCCCAAGTCGATTACAGGTTCATTTCTCACGTAATAAGGGCTGAAAACATGTTTTAAGTTGGAGAAGATGATGAATAGTGTAAAACTCATCAGGTCAGTACCTTCTCTCTAAGATTAAGGCTGATGAATGGTGTAAAACTCATGAGGTCGAGACGATCGTTTTGATATATTATATGCGCGATTTGACGAAAATTTGAGAGAGTTCTGGCTGGTTTTGTGTGAGTTTTGTAGAGAGAGACTAAACTAAAATGTAGATATATATATATATATATATATATATATATATATATATATATATGAATGCTGTCATTAAGGAGGAAGATGAGCCAAATTTAGGGTTTTTATACCCCGAATGGTTTCCCGCGTGTTCGGTCCCACTCGATGTTGGTTTCGCGTATTTTTACGCGCTCGTCTTAACGATTACGAAATCGAATATTTTAGGTTGTATTAGATTTCTTTGATTATTGTTGATGAGTTTCAAAATTGTAAAACGTAAAATAAAATATTTTACTTAATTTTATTGTTCGTTCGTAATCTAAACGTAAAATAAAATATACCCGTAATCATATACATTTTTGGCCGTTTTTGCGTATTTATTGATGTTTACTCGTAATTATAAGCTTGACATTTATATCATTACGAATCGTCACCCGTAATAATACTCAGTCTCGCTTACGCATTACGATTTGTTTAATAGATTTGTTTGTCATACTATTCATCATAACACTACGCACTAACAATATCCTATTACACCGAACGCGGTATATGTATAGGGCATACGTAGAGTCCAGCTACCTTCCTTATTAGCCGCCAGCCCACCACTGTTTCGATATAATACAATACTGTTCTTGCCTAGCGTAATCGACTGTAAATAAATAATATATATACTTGTTCCTAACTAAATAAAATCCTATAACACACAACATGAATATGAACACATGAATCACACTGACATAAAGACTAACATGTACACACTATTCTTGCCTGATCTATGACTACCATGGTTACTGTACAGATGTCACAAAATGTATGTTTCAACACCCGACAGAGACTATCCATCAATGTTTTCATGAGGTCTTAATTGCGATGATGAACTTTGCAAGAGAAGTTTTAGTTACATCATCTTCTAATGCAATCGCAAATACCTCAGCACAATATAGGAAACTTAAACTAAATTTTCCAATAGCAATAGATTCATTAGATGGAACTCTTCTACATGCTATCGTGCCGACTGATCAACAAACACGTTATAGAGGAAGAGGAAAAGGTGAGTGCTATCAAAATGTCTTAGCAATCTGTGATTTTGATATGATATTCACGTTTGTATGGGCCGGATAGGAGGGCATCACACATGATTCAAAAGTTTTAAAAGAAGTTGCATTTAACATGTCTTCTGGCTTTCCTTTTCCCCCACCAGGTTATTTCTCACTCTTTAATACCTGATCACTAATGTAAATGTTTTTTTTGTAATTGTTTTGATAGTAACGCTTACAAATAAATATTACCTTTGCAACGCTGCATACACAAACACTCGTGGATTTATGACTACTTACCGTAACACAAGGTATTCGTTAGCTGATTTTCGACGACAACATGTGTTAACCAAGGAAGAAAAATTTAATCAAAGATTTCCAATTTTAAAACAAATGGCTCCCTTTTCTTTTACAATACAACAAGACATAATCATTGCTTGTTTTGTTGTCCATAATTTTATAAGACAATGCAACATTCATGATCTTTTGTTTATGCAGTACGAAGATAATAATGTGTTTGCTGAAACACAAGAAGAACTGAGTGACGGTTATTCCATTCACGACATAGAATGGGGGTTACAAAGCAATGAATATATGAATAGTTTGCATGACCATATTGCTAGTCACCTTGCTTGACAATGTTCGTCAACTTTTAATTTATTTTTGAATTTCAGCAATTTTAACCATTCAGACATCTTAACCATTAAACACTTAATGATTTAGATGCTATCAAACGACCTGTTAATCATTTAGTACAAAAACAAGTCTGAATGAAAAAATAAAAAAAAAACCTAAGAGTACCCTTCCCTCTTTTTATTGTTTATGCCAGCAGGTACTTCTCTATACTTCTCTCGTCTATTTCTCTCGTGGTCGAAAGATAAAGAAACATAGACCAAATTGTAACATTCTTGTATTTTGTAAATTAATAAATGAATTATGACGTCATTTGAAATTATCATTTATAAAGAGTTTACTCACACACATACATATGTACTTTTGTGCATAATCATACAAGTGTGAATACATATATAAAGATACAAAGAAAATGTGTGTATGTAATTAAGTTAAAAAAATAAAAGAAACATATTTTTAAGTTTATTTATAAATTTATAAAAAAGTTCTATATGATTTGGAATTTATAGTAAAAAATAACTTATACAAATAAATAAATTTTAATAATAAAAATTTTAATGAAAATCACAAGATAAATATTTTTAGTTAATAACTAAAACATTTATAAAACTTTAACTTTAAAACTATTTTTTTTTATAAACTTTGAATAAATTATACAAATAATTTTGTAATTTCAACATAATATTAAAATCATGATAAAACAACCATAAATATATAAATACTTTATTTATAGTAGTTTTTATAAAACTTAAACCAATTATGCAAATTTATAAATTATAAACCATAGTTAATAAAAGGTTAAGGGGTAAATTGTGTCAAAAACGAAACTGCTATTAGAAGGAAAAACTATGAGGGACCAATCCTGTCAAACCCTCAAAGTCATCTCCTTCCTCACCCATATTCCCAGCCGGATCTTCCATGGGCTAAAATCGACCAATTCTCGACCCGCATTCGTTCCATGCGATTCCAGCCATTATCCAGCTAATCAAGCTAAACATGGCATGTATTCGAACGCATGAATTGATTTCAATCCATAATTATTACAGATTTACAGCCGTTCATTGTACAAATCGTTTCGAAACATAGAACCTTGATCGGAAATTCAAACTATAACAAAACGTGTATAAGAACTCAATTAAATCGACCAACGCAACCCTTCAAACACTACGAAACTTTCTGTATACGCAAAACACATCCTCAACTCAAAACGACAGCGGTTCAAGACCTGCAAGTTTCGACCGATTGCTTACTCTCTCTCTAACTCGAAATCCATTCAAACATTCGACAAGGTTAGTGTTTCTTACCTTATTTTGCTCGGTTTTTCATCTACAACAAGAACCCTATGTTCGTTTTCACCATCGGATTCATTATCGATTGAATTTGATTCAAGAAACCTGTTAGGGTTTCTGGTATTTTAAACTGAATAAAAGGAATGGATGTCGGTTTATGTTAAATATTATAAGAAACCGAATTATTCGCGGCTCACAGCCTAGTTCAACTGGTAATACATGTGATGTGTGTGTGAGGGGTTGCGGGTTCGAGCCTAGGCAGCGACTGGTTCCACCATTTTTTTCCTTCCTTTATTCTTTTGTTTATAACTTTTGTTTTAAAACTTAATTTTAAAATCTGCTCTTACATAAAATATTTTTATTTATTTATTTATTTTTAATCCTACCATTTTAAGTATCATCTAATGATTTTATATTATTAGTGAATAATTATTCTAAAACATATATTAAATACTTATCAAACATTTTACATAGCAAACATATTCTAAAACCTTTTAAAAACATATATTAAACATATATTATTAGTAAATAATACTTAAAATGTAATTTAATGATTTTATACACAAATTCTATTTATTTTAGTTATAAATTATTTATATAAATGTTATATACATATCATAAATTTTAAAGTTTGTATCCAAATAAATTTTTTTTTATTATTTTAACATCTTATGACTTATTTCTTTTATATATTTTATTAGGATCTCATAAAATGAAAAGTGTTTATTTTATTAAAATTAGAAACACAAAACAAGAATTTTAATAATTTTTTGTTAAACATATAATAATTATATTCTAAACTTTTTAAATAATTTAAGTCAACATTTGTAGTTTAAACATTTTATAATATCATCATTACTTTCAACTAAACCATAAAAAATTGAATGTGTTTATTCCAAACAAATCGAACCGTTGATCCATTTTGAAAATCTATAGAAAGCCATAGTTATGTTAACATATGCCTAATGAATTACTTAGGTGGACTTTGAATATTTTGGACATATTTGAGCTATATTTGACAATAATTGCAAAGGCTAGCTCATACATTGAGGTGAGTCTTCATAGCCCCTCTTTTATTATTTTTGATTTAGGGGTGAAACATGCAAATCTGTCACACCCCGAGCCGGCGGGCTGGATCGACTTTTCCGTCGGGCAGAAAGTTCTCGGGGCGCGATATCGTGTGATAATCAAAATGATCAGATTGTTTACATGGCACATGATATATAAATGAGAAATACTAACATGACATTGATACAGAAGTACAAAGTTAAATTACATTGTTATGTTCATAATTTAACTAAGTAATTCTACCAAAAAGAATCATTGAATTTTCTATCTTGCATCTACACAAGATTTACAAAAGATGATTCATAGTTTTATCATTCCAAAATATGCACAACACAAAATGAGCTAAGTCTTCTAAAAGTCCACTAGCTTAAGTCCTGAAATGCTGGTGACTAAACATGTGCGTCACCTGAGAAAACATGCATTTAAAACAAAGTCAACACTAGGTTGGTGAGTTCATAAGTTTAGTAACTGAAAATACTTGATTTGTTATCATTCACAATCACAATGTTTCACACAAGTCTTGTTGGTAAATGTTTCATTGGTCACACACAATGTCCTCTCCATAGTTATACTTACAAATGGTATTTCATCACATCAAGCATGCTTATATATAGGGTATACGAAAGGGTCGAGCCTACAACCCGCCTAGACGCCATCCCACCACATGCTTGACATAATTCAGTACCACTTGTAATACAACTATGGATACCCATCTTCATCCCACACACATCCCCAATTTGAGTTTCCCCAATGTTTAGATTAGAGACATAATTATCTCTCTTAGCCATTCCTTACGGAGTAGCCCAGCCTGTAGGTATCCCCCAAGGATACCTATGGGATAGAGACTTAATAGTCTCTGTTAGCTAATCATTACTGATTAGCCCGGTTGTAAGATATCCTCTCCATGATATCTTGAGCAAGACTTAATAGTCCCTATGACTGTCAGTACCAACCAGTCCGGCCAGTAAGATATCCTGTCCATAATATCTATAAGGGTGAGACTTACTTGTCTCAATGCCTGTTACTACTGATAAATCTGGTGTGTAGATATCCTCTCCATGATACCTATATGAATGAGACTTATTGTCTCTGTGATTGTCATTTTTGACCAGTCCGGAGTGTAAGATATTCTCTCCATAATATCTATAAGAGTGAGACTTAAGAGTCTCTGTAACTGTCATTCTTGACCGGTCCGGAAGGTAAGATATTCTCTTCATAATATCTATGAGATATGCATATATTCCTAAACAATTTTCATTGTCATTAAATTAGAATGTTAGCACGTGTAGTGCCCGGTATTGTTCCAATAAGTCTAGTCAACACCATTGCAATTAAGATGGACAACATAACCCTTGTTGCCATAATGATTATTATAAGTTGCATAAATGTTAAAGTTATATAGTAAGCTCAACCAAATGTCTCATACTCGCTGCCATGGAATCACTGCCATCCTATCCCAAGGATGTGTTCTCAACGGAATGAACACAAAATGGTATTCGTTAACATTGTTTTATAAAATCTTGTTCTATGACACAATGTTAGCATATGTGGAGAATGACCTCAAACCCTTGGGTTATTAAGCAGTCATTCTTGGTATTACAGGTATTTGTCTCTATGTTATCTCAGTGTCATAGTTATCAAAACTATGTGTTCTCAATGACTTTTACATCGTGTTCTAAGAGCTAGTCTTATCACACTATGTTAGTAAATGTGGCGAATGATATCAACATGAAATTATATTATCATGACTATCATTCTTGTGGCTGTCTTAGTGCTATCTCATTTTTATCATGAAGTGAATAACAAATGTTATAAGATCAATTCTTATTATACTTATGTTATTCAAATGATTTGATGACCTCTTGAAGCTATGTTATCAAAGGTCATCCTGATTATGTCTTAATGAATATTTCTACACACAAGCATACGTACACCTACTGGTATGATAGCAATATGATAAGTATGATAATAAAGATAAAATCATTATTATCTAAATCACATGATAATTGAAATAATGTACCAAAGCTTTTAAGTAATTAAAAGTGTTAGCATGTTTCTCAGCCCCGAAGTTAAAATCAAAAGATTAGAAAAAGGGGGCATATGAACTCACCTTGTAATTGATGTAGTTGACTAAGTACTAGCAAGAAATGCACGCGCTCGTTGTTGTTCTTGATGTTTTCACGATCCTGTATTGATTTCATGATGTTTGTAACTTATAAGTATAAGTTATAGGTACTTGGGTGCGCGTATGTGTTAGCCCTAAAGTTGGCTAACACTTATAGGTCTTGGTTAACAATCGGCCTTGGTTCACTTGTGATGGATTATACTAACACTTAACCAAATTAGGTTAAGTTTAGCACATCTTGTTATTTGTTATTTGCTTTATATTTTACTTAACTTAAAACCATAGTAAGTTGTGAGAATTTGAAGTTTATTATAGTTTCTAAGTATAAAACTTAGAGGTTTAAGTTAGGGTTTAAGACCCACCTCACATCTTATAAAAGAACTTTAAATGTTTTTGTCTAAAACATCTTATCTCATTGTAATAATTCGTTTACACTTTGAATTGAAAGATCTCTAGGTTTCATCAAATTGTTTAACCAAATTCCACCACCTTTGTAGTGCTTTATTAGTTTCCCATGCATGTTATCAATTGACTTTGGTTCAAGTGTGTGTTTACATCTTCTATCATGCGGCCGAATCACATCAGGTTGTTAGACCGAATAAGGGCCTCCCCCCCGAATAGCATTGAGCTTGGACCGAATGGGTGTCTAGGCCGACTGAATGTGGCTCGAGCAAATGACCTGGACCGAATAGGGTTTGTGCGGTTGACCTTCGGCCGAATGACGGTGTCGACCGAAAGAGAGGAACGTGGTCCGAATGAGGTTTTCCCGAAGGACTGCATCCCACCCGACCGAATGAAGGTGCCGAGCGAATAGGACCCTTCGGCCCTGGGTTACTTCGGCCCTTGTCCTTCGGCTCTGACCATTCGGCCAGCCTGAGAGATCTTCATTCGGTCGCTCGACACAGTCCAATGGTAGCCCCATTTTCGAGCTCAATGGCCAAACCATGAAGTAGCACTTGTTCCCACACTATCCTAGTGTATTTTCGTGTAAGGTTGGTGGGTTTTAAGGTGGTTTAAGCCGTTTAAGGTAGTGGGTCGAACAAAAGGGTTTAAAACCCTAAAAATCGCCACTTTGCACTACATATTACCTCGATTCAGATGAGTTTTTGAGCAAATACTTTGTACTTTCGTGTAGAGGAGATCAAGAGCAGATCCTTCCATTTTAGTGACTATGATAGATCTATTGGACCGACCATCCCACCGTTGTTTGATTTACCCTTTGGAGGAGGCCCGGGGTGATAGTTTACTATTTAAGCATTTTTGTGATGCTAAACATAGGTCAAACATCATTTGTTAATATTTGTTGATCTGCTTTACTTCCTAGTTCATTTTGACTATGTTCATTATGCTTAGAGTTCACATAAATCATTATCTATAACATTTTTATTGAACATTTTGGTGTGAGTGTTAAAAACCTATGAAACTCACCAACTCTTTGAGTTGACACTTGATTTTAACATGTTTCAGGTGGAAATGGAAACTAACATTCGTTTGAGCTTGGACTTAGTTTTATTTGTTTGAAATATGTATTTGAATTGGAATTTGAATTTGAAATGATGTAATAGTTAAGTTTGAATTTATTTGACTTTGTAATGAATGGTTGATTTAATTGAATTGAATGATTATCTTTGATTATTTACAACTTTATACCCTAAGCTATGAATAATCTAAACTTCGTGTCACCCCGATGTTTCCGCCATCAGTTGGGGTGTTACACAAATCCACTATAATTATTGTTTTCCAATTTCTCACCATCGTTTATTAGGAAGGTTTGTTTGGTTTGTGCCACTAAGATTTGGTCTTTTTTTTTTTTTATGATGTTCTAAGAAGATAATTTGGGTTCTTGATATTTGTCTATGATAACGTTCTAAAAGGGTAAAATAGTTACACATTTGTTTAGATGTTTAATCAAGCGAATTACTAATTCAACACTTAAGGGGTTTAGAGTTTCTTATCCATTCAGATCTCTTACTGATTCAGTACTTAATAATACACAGGCTGTCAAACAACCCCTTATTTATATATCATACTAAAAAATTATTAAATTATATCTATATATGTGTGTGTGTAAAAATATTTAATAGTAAAAAGGTGAAATAAGAAATAAATTACTAAATAGAAAATATTAAATATTAAGCAAAGAAGAAAAATGATTGAAAATATATATATTAAATACTAAATAATAAAAAGTGAAATAAGAAATAAATGATTGAATTAAGAAAAACAAAATAAAATATTAGACCCATAAAATTATTTCCCGTGATGATGAAATGACTTATTTATTTATTAGTATAAATTATACATCCACAGAAATTTAATGGTTTTGTATAAACTGATTTGATTAATGTGGTAAACTAATAACCTCATTATTTATC
Organism: Mikania micrantha; assembly: GCA_009363875.1. Lineage (NCBI taxonomy): Eukaryota > Viridiplantae > Streptophyta > Magnoliopsida > Asterales > Asteraceae > Mikania > Mikania micrantha. The sequence goes on along the minus strand of CM018686.1, from coordinate 60,975,591 downwards.
CAAACATTAGATAGAAGGTGAGTAAGAAATGGAAAAGGAAAAACCACAACGACTTAATTGCATCCTCATATTACATTATAATTATATAAAACAAAATAATACTTATAACAATTTAATCAATAGTATTAGGATCAAATACAAAATGATAATTTTGTAAAAAGTGTAAAAATCAAAGTGCTATTATAAATAATAAAGTGTTATTATTAACAAGGAACTATTAAGTATTATAATAACACTTTGTTATTTATAATCACACTTTGCTTTTACATACTAGGTTATTAACCCGTGTAAATCAAAGAGTTGTATAATAAAACTGTAAACAATCATTAAGTATGTTAAATATGATAGTATGAACTAAATACTGAAAACAACTGTTTTAATAATCATAATTATTAAAAAGTATGAATGATTATAGGTTTAATAATGATACGAACCACATAATCAAAAATATATACTTTTACATAATGTATACATATAAAAACTTAAAGTAAGAACTAAAACTTAGTTTTTTAAGAAATAACCTATTTGTTTACATAATATATACATATAAAAACTAAAAAGTAAGAACTAAAACTTAGTTTTTTTAAGAAACAACCTATATATTATTATTTGACATATTGTAATTTTACCATCCAAGGACATTAAATTATTAAAAATTAGAAATCATTCATAAATATTAATTATTATCACTATTCTTTCTTTTTTTTAATAAGAATTTAAAAATTTTGAATTATGTATCTTGATAATTAAATTTATTTAAATTGTTATGCAATGATTAAAATTAATTGGATATTTGAAAATGAGATTTGACAATTTTGAATTTCAAAATTATTGATCAAAAAATAGAAATTTTTGATATGATTATATTTTCATTAATATTTAAAGAAAATTTGACTTAATTAATTTACCTCATTTAAAGTTTTACTTAATTATATTAGTTAAATGAAACTAATTTTTAAAATGTGTAGAATTAATATAGCGTTGACAAGTGGCACAGATGACACGTGAATAGCCTAAAATGACGACATGTGGCTAATTGTTACTCTTTTATTAGGTACTAGGTTATAAACCCGTGTATTGCACGGGTTTGCAAATAAAAATTATTTAACTTTTTGATTATGTCTTTATAAATTTACATAATTAAAATAATTATATTAGTTATACGTTTTTAATATTTAAAAAATTTTTAAAATAAAAAATTATAAAAAATGTTCTTTATATGTGTGTGTTTATATAATATTAAACATAAATGATATTTATTATCATATTATTAATTATTAGTATTAATTTACTATATTTATGTAAACAATGTATATAATTAATAAAATTAATTGTGAGTTTTATACTTAAATTTAAAAATAAATATTTATTTTTGAAAAAAAAATAAGAGAATGACATGTGGTATTATTTGGAATCAATTATTAGTATAGGAAGATTTTAAAATTAAAAAATGTGTAGAATTAATATAACGTTGACAAGTGGCACATATGACACGTGAATAGCCTAAAATACGACATGTGACTAATTGTTACTCTTTTATTAGGTAGTATAGAAGATATAAATATATAGGAATTAAATCATATGAAAACCCAATCTTATAGAGAAAACCCTTAAACTCTATGTGAGCCATTGATTTGTTATAATATTTATAACAAATAATACTTATAACAAATTAATCAGTATATATATATATATATTTATATATTATATACGTAACTTCATGATGTACATATTTTTATTAAAAAACTTTTTGTTTATTACATTTCTAAACTAATAATAAAAAATCATGATTTTTTTTTTAAAATTGATTGGTTTGTATGAGTTTTCTCCAAATTGAGGAACTTTCTTTCAAACCCTCCTCTATATAGGGATTGAATCATATGAAAACCAAATTTTAGAAAGAAAACCTTATGTGCCATATGCATATACATATATATATATATACTGATTAATTTGTTACAAGTATTATTTTGTTTTGTATAATTATAATGTAATATGTAATTCCATCATATATGTCATCAACAAATTACATATATGTAATAAAATGGGTTACATATATTTTTTTTCTTTTTGTTAACAAATCGAACATTATAATAAAACAAAAAATGAAAAACGAAATTAATTGACAATAATTGTGATTAGTTTTTTAAGTTTTTTTCAAAATGAAAGTTTTTACCCCCCCCCCCCCCCCCACATATCCTGTGCATCTGCATAATTTTCCTTTTGTAAAACTAATGTTAATCCTAACATAAACATGCTTTATTTAATTACAAGCGAATGTTTCATTATATATATATATATATATATATATAGGGGAAGGTTCCATTGTTAACCCTCCCTTATAGCGTTAACCGCTTAACCCTAGCGTTTTTTGCCCGAATCTTAAATTTTTTTTCATGGTTTTTATTATACATAAATAGGGGGGTTTCTTTTTTGTGTTTTTGCTAATTCATCACCGTTTAGAAGTTATTGTAAGTGTAAGTTACTTACACTTACTTACAATCCGTATCTGATGCAGTAAATGTAAGTAAGTGTAAGTAACTTACACTTACAATAACTTCTAAACGGTGATGAATTAGCAAAAACACAAAAAAGAAACCCCCCCTATTTTTGCATAATAAAAACCATGAAAATTTTTTTTAAGATTCGGGCAAAAAACGCTAGGGTTAAGCGGTTAACGCTATAAGGGAGGGTTAACATTTGAACCTCTCCCTATATATATATATATATATATATATATATATATATATATATATATATATATATATATATATATATATATATATATATATATATATATATAACTTTGTTTATGACATCTTCTTCTCCAAGGATGCATTCTTTTTAGAAAGAATGTCAAATAGACTTCCATCGAACAAACCTCTCATGGCTTCTTTAGACAAGTAACCTTCATCATCTTTTGCAATAAAGTATACAGCCCCCATTCAAACTTACTTAGTATCCTGTTAATTGGAGATTTTAAAAAGTAAATATATTTCAAATTGCTTATAATTGAAGGCACAAATGTATAATTGAACCACAAACCATCCAATGAGGTCAAACCAAACGCGGTTTCCTTCGGTCATATTCCATAGCTCTCTTAGTGTTAGTTTATCTTGTGATGTTTTCCCGTATTTGCTAATCATACTCTCGAAGTTAACCGGCATAAACCTACGAGAGTGAAATCGAGTATATGTTAAAAATGTTATTTAACGCTTAAAGTACTGATTTCAAACCGGTCGAACCGGTCAAACGCGTTGAAAGTTGTTCTAAAACTATTTAGATACATTTATTGTTTTTCAATCATAATTAAATAATTTAATATTTGTAAAAGAATAAAAAAAAATGAGAGTGATGTTAAATATGTGAAATAGGTCACACATTGCTCCATCGCTTCTTTAAATACATAATTAAAATCTGTTATTTTTATAATCATATTTAATACATTTATTATTTGTAAAATGAATTATAGAAAGTAAACATGGGTCAATTTGTCGGATCCCCGCCCGTTTTGATTTGTACTAAAAAATGACCACGAAATACCTTCCTTCAGTATCATAGGTACCAGAATCACTTGGATGCTTGGCTTGATGTATATTGGCAATGTAAATCGGAAGCAGAAGATTAGGTATGTAACCCTATATCACGGACACAAAACATTAAAAAATAAATAATTAATTAATTAAATAATTGATATATAGTAAAACTGAAAAATACTCAGAATCACCATTCTCATTGATATCAAGTAATATTTATATACAAGATTTGATTGTTAGAAATAATTAAATTAATATATGTGGCCCTCATGATTATTTAATTAAATAGATCAATTACCAAAATACCCCTAGTAGATAGATAATTATTTGATGGACGTAATTATCTTTATTTATCCTAATTAGGGTTTCCTCTTAGGTGTATATAAATATGAGGTTAATGGCTCATAATTAAGGTTACACACAAAATCATCAATCACGAATCCTTACTCTCTAGATTCGTGAACTTCAACCGAGCCTCTCATCTAATTCCATCCTCACCATACACCCTAAATGGGAACTCGATCGGATCGTCATCTCATAGGAAACATGTTTGGAATCAACAACGCATTCACTGGATTCACATGTTTCATCTAATCTCATATTCTTATTAACTGATTTTGTATACATGTGTTTATAATCAAAGGAATCGAATCCAACTTTGAAAACTATAAAACTGAATATACTAAAAAATAGGAGAGAATATATGTCTGTGTGCGTGTGAAAGGTAAGTGAAAAATGGCTAAAATTGATAAAGATGTTAAACTTCAACTTACGGGGAGGGTTGGATAGCTAAATGTTATATTAAACAACAACCCTCCGATCAATGAAACTAGCACATTGAACCCGATTGCTCGAAGCCCTGAAATGTGAAGCAAACATAATCAAATTAAATATTCTAGAAATGACCGGAATAATTACTTGATTAGTAGAGCGATGAAGAAATGCTAATCAACCAATGAACTTGTGAGATAAGTTGTGTAACACGTTATAGCATTCATTCTTAGATTGTTATCATTACTCGTGTAAACGAATCAAGCCAGCTCGTGAAATACTCGGGATCAGATCGGTAAAAAGCTCGAATGAGCCGAGCCTTAACGACCCCGAGCGCAAGCCCAAAAGTGTGGCTCTTTAGTTATCGAGCTTTATATATCGAGCTCGAGCCAGCTCGCGAGCCTTATCGAGCTTGTTGTTTATATAATTTTTATTTATTATATTAAGTTTTTATATATAAAATTAATTATTTTTGTATATAAATTTTGATAAATATATTTAAATCATATATTTTATTTTAAATTTAGAAAATATAATTAAAAATATAATTAAATGAGTAATTAAAGTAAATAAATTTAATAATTAAAATCTAAACGAGACGAGCCGAGCCAAGCCGAGCGCGAGCCTCAATATTTTTTAACGAGCCGAGCTCGAGCCCTGTAAATAGAACTCTTAACGAGCCGAGCTCGAGCTCGAGCTCGAGCCCTATTTTGTCTAAACGAGCCGAGCTCGAGCTTTAACGAGCTCGAGCTTTAACGAGCTCGGGATCGACTCGGCTTGCATACACACTTGGTTATCATTCTAGTTGTATGTATTAAAAAGACATTAACAAATAGTAAAAAACATCTGGTTTGATTCAATACCAAATCTAAGTTCTTATTTTGCTAGGCTTACTATAGCCTAGTATGTTGGATTTTGATAACCATAGCCATAAGGGCCATAGCTAACTAATTTAAATGTTTTTTTTTAATGTAAAAACATAATTAATAAGCATAAGTTAGTTCCTGACTATAACCTTAATTTTGTGAAATAATAATCTCATAATCCTAATAAATTATATATAATAAATAATTATAGTTTATTGTTCACCAGCGTAAGTCTCCCATGGATAAATGATGCCATCATCATTTCGATCAAAGAAAGAGACATGTTGCTGCAGCACACTCAGCCCTCGAGCCTCGTGTTCCGGTGTGCCATCAGGATGTTCCATGTCCGGTGCGGCCATGGCTCTAGCCATGTCTAATGAAGAACACACGAGTTAGTCAAGTTAACAAAACTTTCGTTCACGAGTCATAAAGTTGCAAGAACTTACAAGGCTTAGGAATGGACGACTCAAGGTCCGTCCGAACAGGTCGTTTGGACGTGACTGGTGCCATTGGTGCAACCGTAGCTAACGCAATCGGGTCATTGTTGATCTCCATCTTTCTTATGAGGTATGATAAAGTGAGAAATGAGAATTATATTTATAAAACAGAAATAGATTAATAGTGTCACAAGGTTTAATTATCAAGTTATTGACAAGACTTGTTACAATTTTTAAACAATTTATTCATGGAAATGGAAAGACAACCGTTTAAAGCAATCTTATAGTGGAGTTATATTTTGTATAAAAATGGTAAGACAACCAATTATTTGCATAAAATTGATACAATAAAATATAAAAATTGATAGCGGTTTTAATTCATTCGTTATATATAGAAATAGAAGGTAGAAGTTCACACTTCATTGAAAAACAAATTAGGGGTAGGAGCATTTGCTCCTAAAAATATTAGGAAAAATTAGAGAATTGTCCTTTTCATCTCTTGCTTCGACAATACGTATTATTAAATCTAAGGTCTTCTAGTCTAGTAGTTATCCTATTTACTTTCTTATGAGAGGTCTTGGGTTTAAATCCAGACGAAGACATGTTTGCTGAGACAAAATCAAATGGTTAATTCGGTTGTGAGGTTCCTTATTGAATGAGCTCGAGCATGCGCCCCAGAGCGTCAAGAGGACAATTAAAATTCTTTTTTGGGTGTCAGTATACTAAAAAAATTAAATTTTCATTTGATTAGTAATTTATTTTCAAATTTAAGTGATTCATTGGTTTGAGTTATTGAAGATCGCTCGTTCAAATATATACACTTTTTAAATATTACAATATAAAGGAATAGGGTTGACAATTTCAGACACGAGAACGTTAACACGACTTTAACATGTTTCATGTTTACCCTTAACATGTTTCGTGTCTAAAACCAGGTCGACGTGTTTAAGACCTGCTTATTTTTCATGTCTAAACAGGTAAAACCTTCTAAGACCGTTAAGATCAGTTAAGGCTTATTAAGACCTGTTAAGACTTGTTTAAAATTTAAAATAAATAATATAATAAAATATGGCCATATGGGTAACCGATTAGCTTTAAAAAAATTATAATTGTCTGACCCTAGTTCTTTAACAAGTCATTTATAGTTTTAATTGTTAACAGGTTCCTTAACGGGTCTTTTCGTGTATACGTGTTTTTAACCGGTCGTGTTCGTGTTTGAAAAAACAGACACGATAAGAATTCGTGTCGTGTCTAATCAGTTCGTGTTTCGTGTCTTAACGGATCGTGTCTGACCCGTTATGACAGCCCTAAAAGGAAAGAAATATACTTTGCTTATATAACTACTTATTCGGGTAATTCGAATCAGATTATTTGTATTTGAAAATTTTAAAATCTTATTTGAATAACACGAAAAATTCTAATGAACTTATTTTTTACATCCCAATAATCAAAATAACCTGAATAAACATGTTTTATACGAGTTATTCGGATATTTGATCCGAATAAAAAGATTTTGCATATCCGATATTATCCATATAAGAAAAGCCGATTTTTGATCTGAAATCCGAATCATTCATTCGGAACGGTTTTTCAGGTTCAAATACGATTCAAATTTCGGATATTTCTTGGATTCAGATTTTTTTGAACACTCCTACTTTAAATTACTATACTTGTTACAATTGAAATAAAATAAAATAAAATATAAGAAAGAAAAAGATAGAAAAAGATGAAGACGGTGATGTTGTTGACTAAGTATTCGTGTTCAACGTGAGTTTTCTTAAAACAAATTTAGAGTCTCTTAAATAGTATCCATTTGTCTCAAATGATAATAGTTGAAGAGTATGTTTAGATTGAGACAAGAACTTGAACTTTACCTTAATCTTTGAAGTAAGAATGATGGTGAAGTAGATATCATTCTTGTGTTTGTTGAGTTTTTACTTTGAATGTGTTTTCCAACTAAGACACGTCTTAGTTTTATGATCCAATTTTCCCTGAGTCACTCGATTTATCTCGCTTATGTTGGTTGTCTGACCGGCTGATAAGGGGCGTCTAATGATGATGTTCATATTTTTTTTAGTTTTATGTTGAAATTAAATTGTGAAAACTTCATAAAGATTAAAAATAAACAAATAAATTGCATTAAACGTCTTCAATACATCTTTTTGTGTTTTAATGTTTTAACTAAAACTAAAACTTTTTTTTGTTACAAATGGACTTGTGACGCTAAGCAGTAGTGATATTCAGGTGCAACTACACCACGGTTCGAGCTGCACGTAGGTCAGTGCTGGAGCTAGAATGGTTTGAAAGGGGGATGGAAATTTACAAGACCAGAATACATGTTAATTTTTTGATGCGATGATGGCGAAACCACTATTTTTTTTTCTAAAAATAACCTTTCTGCCGAAAAATTAACGCTACGGGGCCCTGACCCCATAAAAGCTTTGGCCCTGACCAAGGTGACTTGGTTCGAGTGGGACAACTACACCATGGACGAAGCTTTTAAGGGACCCAGAGGTGCCCAGGCCCCCCTGTTTTTTCGCTCAAAATGGTCGATATAATAGTATTTCGTCAGAAAATCCTTCTGTTCTCTTCGTTTTCTACATAAAAATCATTCGGCCCCCTCCGTTTTCATCCTAAAAATCCCCCGGCCCCCTCCGACTTTTTTTCCAAGCTCCGTCACCGACTACACCATCAAGTAGGTATCTCAAGTGGCCGGATTAACTATTCGTAAGCGTGCACATATGAAAGGTCTATTTAGAAAGAATCTAATGCCAACCTTTAGACTTCAGATGTGAGATTCTCGATGATCAACTCATGAGGTCAACTTCTTATCTATTTGTACCCACCACCTCTGAGTTGATTGAGTAAAACTTGTGAAAGATGACTAACACTAGGCAACTTTTGCATGTTCAAATGGATTCCAAGACTAGTCTATTTATATATTGTATACCCTTTGTTCCTTTTGTAGTTTTGTACCAAGTGTTTAATTATTTCAACTTTTTGTCAAAATTGGTTCAAACTTATCAAAATATCAAACGCAATGAAAATATGTACAAAAGTTTAGGGAAAATAAGCAAAATAAACATGTTAGATTAAGGAGGGAAAGCACAATAAACATTTAATTTTCAAGCTTTTAAGCTAAAATTTAGTCGTCACCCAACCAAAAAACATAATCAAAATATTTTATATAATCAAAAAATAGTAACCAAAATAAATCAGGTTGTGTAAATATATTAGTTTCTAAATAAAACAAAAGCATTATTCGATCAAAATATGTTATTTTTCAATGTTGTTTATAATCCATTTCATCTTCACCACTTTTATCATCTATAGAAATAAAATCTTGAATGACATCATTTATTTCTTGTTTTTTTATTTTGTTGGTAATCCTATAATTATAATATAAAATATTAAAATTTAACATTCAATAGCATGATAATATAATATATGTATTTTTTTTTTGTAAATAGACGATAAACCTGCCAACATGATGTGTTTGACCTGAACTAGACATGCTAATATAATCGGGTTGACATGTTTAACCTGTAATTGACTCAAACATGTTTTGCCAAAACCCTAATCCTAGATTTTCGTATTAAGTTCGTGTAGTGTTGAAAATTTAGGAATGACCTTGGAACAGAGTAAGGGCGTAAATTTTCAACACTACACGAACCTAATACGAAAATTTTGGATTAGGGTTTTGGCTAAACAGGTTTGAGTCAATTACAGGTTAAACATGTCAACCGATTATATTAGCATGTCTAGTTCAGGTAAAACACATCATGTTGGCAGGTTTATCGTCTATTTACAAAAAAAAAAAATACATATATTATATTATCATGCTATTCAATATTAAATTTTAATATTTTATATTACAATAATAGGATTACCAACAAAATAAAAAAAAACAAGAAATAAATGATGTCATTCAAGATTTTATTTCTATAGATGATAAAAGTGGTGAAGATGAAATGGATTATAAACAACATTGAAAAATAACATATTTTGATTGAATAATGCTTTTGTTTTATTTAGAAACTAATATATTTACACAACCTGATTTATTTTGGTTACTATTTTTTGATTATATAAAATATTTTGATTATGTTTTTTGGTTGGGTGACGACTAAATTTTAGCTTAAAAGCTTGAAAATTAAATGTTTATTGTGCTTTTCCCACTTAATCTAACATGTTTATTTTGCTTATTTTCCCTAAACTTTTGTACAGATTTTCATTGCGTTTGATATTTTGATAAGTTTGAACCAATTTTGACAAAGTTGAAATAATTAAACACTTGGTACAAAACTACAAAAGGAACAAAGGGTATACAATATATAAATAGACTAGTCTTGGAATCCATTTGAACATGCAAAAGTTGCCTAGTGTTAGTCATCTTTCACAAGTTTTACTCAATCAACTCAGAGGTGGTGGGTACAAATAGATAAGAAGTTGACCTCATGAGTTGATCATCGAGAATCTCACATCTGAAGTCTAAAGGTTGGCATTAGATTCTTTCTAAATAGACCTTTCATATGTGCACGCTTACGAATAGTTAATCCGGCCACTCGAGATACCTGCCCGATGGTGTAGTTGTCCCAATCGAACCAAGTCACCTAGGTCAGGGGCAAAACTTTTACGGGGTTGGGCCCCCTCTTTTTTAGTCCGGAGTGCTAATTTTTGGGCAGAAAAGTTAATTGACATGTATACCAGATACACACAGAGACTTCTAGAAGAGATCGTCACCAATGATGTTTGTACAAAAAAGACAAAAACAAGATCGTCACCAATGACGTTTGTACAGAAAAACAAAAACAGACGCTTGCAAAAAAGTCAAAAACAGACAGACTGCTTTTTCATCTTTTAATTTTGATCGTTCTTTTTGTAGATTAGCTATAGATCGTTGATTGTAAATTATTAGATACTTTTATTTGTCTATATAAGGCATTCATTCGTTACAATGTAATATATCGAAAAGCAATACCAATAAAGAATATTTGAAATCTTTCAATCTCTTTATGGCACACTAAACCACACACTTCCGTCTTTCAATCGACCTTCCAAACACTCCTTATTCTCAGATCTTCACACTATATCTCAATATATATATATATATATATATTATGTTCGGAATTACCTTGACCCGATGACTTTACCCGCCAAAACCAACTGTCAATAACCGCCATGTGTTTGGTTGGTGTTTAAAAGGAAAAACGAACTCGCAAGCAGAATCAATCGAAATTCGTATTGCATATTTTCTCTTTATTAGATTATCCCAAAATCAAGTTTCTTAAACTCAAAAGAAAGAAATATTAATTTCGGGTAGTGATTTCACTCAAGATCCGATAGATTTCCAAGCAATTATTGAATAAATTCTCCAACAGGAAGCAAGGTGATTATGAATAAAAAAAAGATATGTAATAGATCTTGATCACCAAGTAAGTAAAGGAAAAAAAGAAATTATGATGTGACTTGTGAGTCTAAGTGATCTTGGTCACTTGATTTCTACACTTGATAGTCACACCTTTATATGTAATCATAAAAGGGCTTGACGGTAGTGTAACCAAATGCCAAATAGAATTATCACTTGATGGTCAAACCCAATACATATTGTCTAAAGAAAACAATATTAATAAAATCAACAAAAAAATAATAGTATCAAAGCTAAGAAAACCATAAAAACCTACATACACACTTTTACTCTTTTGGTAATAAAATACAGAGTGTAATGCAACGATAAAAAGATTGGATGTGCTACTATTCATATTACAACATGATGATTCTACGGATTATAGACGACAAAATTAATTCTTGTTAGTTTTATAAATAAATTATTTTATTTATAAGTGTATTAAATAACATGTCTATTTTTATTATATAGAGATATTTAGGTTTTTACCTACTACGGTAGCTTCAAATCAAACAAAAAACCTATCATGAATAGCAATCCATAGATACAAATTATCATTCTATCGTAAAATCTTAATATATAACTGTTTAAAAAAAATTAATTGTTACTCTGTTATAAAACAAAAAACACAAAATTAAAAACCAAAATAATAACAATAATACACTAATTACAAATATTATTATTATTATTATTATTATTATTATTATTATTATTATTATTATTATTATTATTATTATTATTATTATTATTATTATTATTATTTTTTAAAACTAGTTTGGAAAGTTGCTTTTATCAAAGCAAGGAGGTTATCATCATATAAAAGGATGATGACATATACTTATTTTGAAATGGTTACGTTTTCATTAATGAAAGAGATGCTTAAAACATCAATATAAAAGTAGGTTTAAAAGTGTAGGAGATGGGTTCACATTTTTATTATAACTCAAAAATAAAATATAAATAATAACGAGACTCTCGTTATTCGTAAGAAATAATCTAGTACAATACCGGTTACAAGACTAAAATAATAGAATATAAATTACTAATTTATATAACAAACTTGTTTTGATCCATGTCTTCGATGGGTACTCCAAATAGCGAGTCTTCAATCAAGCATCTTGGCGAGCCGGTAACAAATACTTCAATACGCTTATGTCTTCCACCTATTCTTCATTGGCATAGAATAAACATGTTGATGATTACGGTTGAGGCACGTATTCAATACGCTTCCCTTAAAACAGATTTCGCGCCTCTTCTCAAGACGAACGCGTCTGTCTCCCGGGTACAACAACCAAAACAGTTTGTGTACTGCCGGGATTAACCTAGCACCTGAAAATAATATCTTAAACAAGCTTGAAGAGTTGAGAAAGTTGGAAATTCTTGTGAGATTGTATGTGATATCATTTTCTCAACCCAAAACAAGACACCAATTGTCTTGTATTTATACAACAAGTTGGTGATTCCAAGAGTCTTGTCATAATACATATAATCAATATATGTAATTTGAAAAGTCTTGACATAATACATATAATCAATACATGTAATTTGAAGAGTCTTTATTTAATCTAGTAAGATGAAGAGTCTTGATTTTAATTCAAATTAAATTTGATAATTAATCAAATTTATCACATTTCCAACAATCCCCCACATGAATAAAAATCAACTCATACACTTATGTGTTAAGACACAATTTCAGCGGTTAAGTATTGCAGGAGAAGTAGGTGTTCCCTTTGAACTTTCCTTTGTGAAGTATACTTAGTCTCCTAGTGGTTAGTAGACGCGATGTCCTTGAACTAAACCCCTTTTTACGTAGACGTTATTACAATTCACACAATACTCTTCCTGGTCTGGTTAACCCCTCATTGTCGTGTCCGTTATGGTCATGGAACACTATCCTGGTTCTGCGAGAGCTCTAGGAATTATGCCCTACAATTCCATTCGAAGCGACCCCACTTCTCTCTAACATAGGTGATTTGTCCACAAATCATTAAAAGCATTTTGGTTATCATGATTTACACAGATCACTAACCATATATTACGCTTAGCCTCACACAACAATGTCACTGATTGTTATAGGAATGGACTAGGACGTATTTAAACACCCTTTTATAGTTTAGGAGGATATATATCAACATATGTATATATATTAGCTTATACATCCATTGTACAACTATGCCCCCACAGTGACCATGCTAGATATATGAATTAGTTGTCCTATTGAACCTAGACCTTGGGATCTCCAATCAACTAGGTTAGGTGTCCTTCAAATATCTCATTACATGGGCTTTAGTCACATTCCTCAACTTAATCTCTCACGTTATTGGATCCAAAATATTATCTTTGACTTCACCAAGTCAATAAAGATAATTCGCAACTGAGATAAGTTGTTCTAACATGTTCTTGACTCACAAGTCATACTAGCCCTTTTGTTAATTTAAAAGACTATAACCAGCGATCTCAACTTAGATCAAGTTATATAACCATGTCTTTAGAATTATTTGAAACTCATTTCAAGGCTAAACACGTTTCACCATGCCTTTGGTAATCTTTTCCCAAATATCTAACTACAAATTGAATTTTACCAATTGACATTTGAGTTCAATTGTCACACCCCGAGCCGGCGGGATAGGATCGGTTGTCCCGTCGGGCGGAAGGTTCTCGGGGCGCGATATCGTGAGTGATAATCGGATTGATCAGATTGTTATATTGCACATGATACATAAATGAGAAATGCTAAACATGATAGAATTACAGAGTTAAATTACATCAGTATTGTTTATAATTTAACAATGTAAATCTACTATTAACATCATAAGTTTTCTATCTTGTATGTACACAAGATATACAAAATGGTATGTGTATGATGTCTTCAAAAGTATGCAGGTCCAAAAATACTAAGTCTTCTAACTGAAGTCCTAGCTCAGAAGTAATGACTTCCTAATTGACCTGTTCGTCACCTGAGAAGTCATGCAAAAAGATCAAGTCAACACATGGTTGGTGAGTTCATATAGTTTTGTGATTTGTAAATGAATTGAAAATCCTCTTTGGTAAAGACCCTAACCTCATTAACACCACATGTAATATCCACATCGGTATGCTTATATATAGGGCATATGTAAGGGACAAGCCCTAGCCAACATCCCACCACATACTAATATGCATATGACACTGCTGTTAATGACAATTAAGCATTTTTACCCTTGACACCATTCCATAAGTTCTTCTGTTATTGTCCCTGTGTTACAATCAATTGAAATCTATGTTGATTTCACAAGTTCATCACACAAAATGATCAACCACAGTAATTGTATAAACAGTTGTAATGTTTAAGTAAATAAATAAATAAACATTTACTAAAATCTAAGTCCTAATGATTGGGGCCTATGGTCAACTCGAGTAGCCTAGTCTGTCAATCAAGGTACTTAGTAGTGAAGGAGAGCTGTAAATCTCATCAAACATGTGACCTATAATCAATCAGTCTAGCTAGGACATCTTTTGATATATAGGCTTTCATAGTTCTTTAGACCGTCCATAGTTCTTTAGTTCTTTAGTTCTTTGGCACATGTTATCTTTGAGCATTTCCCAGATTTCCCCTTAAAATAGTTCTTTGTACTTAGTTCTTCCAAATAGACCGTTAGTTCTTTGACATCACACCCTTGAAATAGTTCTTTGAACATAGATCGTTAGTTCTTTGAGAATAGACCGTTAGTTCTTTGAAAATAGATCGTTAGTTCTTTGAAATAGACCTTTGAAAATAGTTCTTGTTGAGATCCTTAGTTCTTTGAAAATAGTTCTTTAAAAATAGTTCTTTGATTTGAAACAGTTTACCTAAACAGGAGTATAGGATAACAGTTATACAAGTACAACATGTAAAAGCATTCAAGTAAACAATTTACATAAAACAGTTTACGCATGCTTCTCAGCCCGCGTTTTAAAACAAAAATGTTAGAAAAGGGGCAATGAACTCACCTTGTTGCTGTTGAGTTGACTTAGCTTAAACAAAAGACTGCACGCGCTCTGTATGGTAATTTGGTTTATTTTCACGTTCCTGTATTGATTTCACGTTGTTAAGACTTGCAAGTATAAGTTTCGTAGGGATTTGTGTGTAAATATGTGTGTTAGCCCTAAAGTTGGCTAACACGCGTAAGACTTGGTCATGATCCCTGTTCGGTCCCATATGTTTGATTCAAGTTAATGACCTTATAATTTATCATCTTGTCATTAATTATATGCCATTTGCTTTGAGGAAAGACTTAGTGCTTAGTTTCCAACTCGTCTTTGTTGACTTTGTACGTTTTGAACATTTATCGCATAATTATTGATTAATTAAGCAAACATTCTTTTGACATATCATATTTGATCTTATGAAATGTAGTGAACTCATGTGGGCTAAATCATGGCATATGGACCGAACGTTGTGACCAAGTTACTTGTTGGGCCATTTATGTAACCAATTGGGCCTTGGGCCCAAATACATGGGCCTTGGAGTAGTTCTTGAACATTGAGGATGGTGAGGCTTATTTGAAAGTGTGGAATACTGATTTGGACTAATGGAATACAAAGGCCTTGCCAAAAGTTACAAGGACTAGAGTTCAAGTAGCCTTGTGGGCCTTGTTTTGGGCCTCTAAGGAATTTATCGGGCCCAAGGTGGGCCTTGGCAATATTTGTTGGGCCTAGTGTCATAGAAGACTGTAGGAATTGAGATTGGGCCAAGAATGGGTTGTTGGCCAAAGGATTTGCATGGTGGCCTCAAATTGAGGACATGGGCCTCAAATAGGCCTTGAATTGGTTTTCTGTGGGCCTCGGGCTGATTTTGTTGGGCCCTTTGAGATTTGTCTCAGGCCTTCACTAATATGACTCATAAGCCAAGTTGGGCCTGGCTAAATAGGGCTAAAACAATGATGGGCCTAAAGATTGGACTATTGGCCTTAAATGGTGGCCTTGGGCCAAAATCTGTGGGCTAAAGGTTGATTTTACTGGGCCCTTGAATCCTATCAAGGCCTGCAGTAAAATAGAGTATGGGCCAACCTGGGCCTGGTTCATTTGGGCTAAATTCGATCGTGGGCCTATTTTGTCCAATAAACATGGGCCAAATGAGGTTTTTGAGGTTAATTATTGGGCCTACTATAGGTTCTGGGCTGGAACAGTAATTTTGGGCCAAGATATCATTGGGCCTAGGTAATAGGAGATTGGGCCCATCCTGGGCCAACCAGAATGCAACTGGGCCTGCTGTTGGGCCCGTTGGGCCAAGGATTTAGGCTGTTAGGTCTACAATGGGTCAGAATCTGTTGGGCCTGTTAAGTAGGCTGTTGGGCCTGCTTAAATGTTGCTGATTTTTCTGGATTGGGCTAGCAAAGAGTCGATGGGCCACATGAAAATCTGTTGGGCCTTAATGTAATCATGTTGGACTTAGGTGATACCCATTGGGCCTGTTACATGTCCTTAGGGTTTCTTGGCCGTTTGAGTGACTAGCAAAGGGTGGCCATGAGCAGATCTGATGGCTTAGTCGAATGTGGCTACTGATCGAATGAAGCTGCTAATCGAATGTGGTGGCCGAATGTAGTGGCTGTCGAATGACCTGCGAATGAGACATGGTCGAATGAGTCAAGAGTGGCGAATGAAAGGAGCCTTGGCTGGCGAATGAGGGCTGGCGAAAGGGAGGCTCGAATGACCAAAGGGTCGAATGAGGCTGCTGGGCGAAGGAGGCTGGCGAATGAGGTGAGGCTCGAATGAGAACCCTACTGGTCGAATGAAGCCTCTTTCGGCTGTAGCCATTCGCGGCCCTGGGCCACCCATTCGGCCGGGGTTTGCTCAGCCACCCATCGACTTCATTTCAATGTTTCAACGGTGGTGGTGGTTAAGGGCTGTGCTCGTGGTCCTATGGTTCGAAAATGAGGGGTTTAGAACCGGTTTTTAAGAAAGGGTCGACTAAAGGGGTGAAAACCCTAGTTTTCGAGATTTTCTCATGCTAGTACCTCGAATTCTAGTGAGTAACAGCTCCGATCTGTTGTACTTTCTTGTAGAACTCGTCGAGGGCTTCGCGTGGGCGCAAAAATCACCAAATTTCGTTTAGAAATGAGAGAGATATGATGAGGAGAAGTTTGGTGGTGGCTAGGGTTTCAAAACCGGGAATGGAAAGTTTGGGGAGGAAGATGAAGTGGGAAATGAGGGATTTCAACTCATTTAAGGGTATTTATACCCCGAGGGTGTTCGGGTTCGTTTTTGTTGCTCGGTTCGCGTTTTCGTTACGTTTCCGGAAAATTACGCGTAATTTAAATGGTTTTAAATAAAAAGAGTTTAATTTAATTATTTTGATGAGTTTCAAAATTGTAAAATGTTATTTATTTTATTTTATTAAATTACTTTCGTTCGTGTCGTGTTTTCGTTTTCGTTTCGTCAGATCGCGTCACCTTCGCGCGTAATTCGTTCGAATCGTCACCCGAACGAACACGACGATGGTTTTGCTTTCTGACTTTTGATTTCTACTTTTCAGTCATTATTTCAGAACTCTAAACTCACAGATATGTTTGTGTAACATCTGTGCCGGAATCGTTACCGGAACAGTAAACTGTACAGTAACTTGTACAGTAACTCAGATACATTTTACGGGAAACTGTGTTATGCAATTGATACATTTTTGATTAGCATGAAACTAATAAACGGTTGTCTGAATCTGACTAAAACCTTAGGGTTTAACAGTCAGAAACATGTCAGACAACACAGTGTTGAAACATAGATACTTGATATGATACTATTGTGTATAAACGTATGTGAGGTTAAACAAGACAAAATCTTTACGGTTATTGTTACGGAATGCTAAACCGACGAGTTATTCGTATAGGTGACGATCTGTACGAATGATTCTGATAGTTTAACGTTCTGAAATAATGACTTAACAGTAGAAAACAAGAATCAGAAAGCCAAACTATCGACGTGTTCGTTCGAATGACGATTCGAACGAATACGCGCGATGGCGACGTAATCTGATTAAACGATTACGAAAACGAATAACGATACGAACGATAATAATTTTAAGGAAATAAAATATTTCCCATTTTACAATTTTGAAACTCATCATAAAATAAATTAAACTTAACTACTTTATTATATCGCGAATAAATTTAACGAAACGCGAAAATTAATTAAACGCATAAATTATTTTAATTCGAAAGGTAAATAAACACTACGATATTTAAAATAAATTCTAGAAATAAATAAACATTTAACTTGTTAAAATAAATTCTTTTATTTAAGCTACGAAAAATACGTGTAACGTGCCGGATACGCGACAAAACCGTGAACCGAGCAACCGAAACGAACCCGGATACCCGTTGGAGTATATTAACACCAATTACCTCATTTAATTCATTTTTATACAATCTCTCTCTCACTACTTTCTCTCTCCCGTTCATACTCTCCTCACCACCAAAAACCACCATTTTAGAGACTTTAAAGCTTCATATCTTGCTCATAACTCCATCAAATCGTGTGTTCTTGGTGTCCAACTGAAGATCTCGAGCTCCTCTACGTGAAAGTACAACAGATCGGAAGTGTTGTCCACGAGATTTCAAGGTATTAAACCACGAAGTGGCTGAAAAATAGGGTTTCTTATGGCTTGTTCGACCCACACAACCTTGACCAGTTAGCCACCTTCTATTTTGGAAACCACACGTTTATGAGAAGCCATCCTCGCATAAAATTAACCAGGAAACAACCCAGATACAACTTAGAGCTCGATGATGGTGTTGATGTACAGGGTTCGTGAGAAACAATCGGCCGAATCTTGCAGATGGCCGAACCCTCGACCTGGAACCTCCCACATGGTCGAACCCTTTCCTTGGGCGAGCCTTCTGCGAACCCTTTTGCAGACGAACCCTCATGCAGGTGACGAACCCAGTAGGCAACGAATCTCCAGCTGAGCAACGAACCATGCCAAGGACTCTAAGACCGACGAACCTTAGTTGTTTCCCTTTTCACGAACCATCCATTAGCGAAACCCCTTCACACCACCGAACCTTATGCTTTCAGTTCCGAACCCTGGTCTAGTATGGGAGACGAACCATAACCAAGGTTCGCTGACCTGTGTGGCGAAAGGGATGGGGATGAACATTTTGATTCTTCGGCTCATGCTTTCTGTTTGTAAATACACCTAGGCCCACGAGTTTATTTTAAGAAATCCAATTAGCTGACCAAGTGACTACCCCAATTCGGCCAAATAACAATCTGTATGCCCATATGTGTTTTAAATTGGGCCAAGGTCATACAATCCAACACAAGGCCCAATCACTCCTTGGTCATTAAGTTTGATTCGGCCACACTTTATCAACATGGCCCAACAACAATCACTTGTAGCCCAACCCATATTTCGGCCCACATGCATAACCAGCAGGCCCAATAGCGGTTTTCTAGTCCTAACATTCTAGTTATTTCGGTCCAAAGTCCATAACCGGTTCAACCTAAGTGATTAGCCCAATCTATCCTATTCGGCCCATGTGAAACCGGCCCAAAACCCACATCAATCATTATCGAGTTAATTGGTTCTAAGACCCACTAATTAGGCCCAAATATACCATAAATAGTCCAATGCGTTATCCGGCTCAATTAATTGAAACTCAATGAAAACTTATGAATGATCAACGTAAACAACGAGAGCAATGAACAAACATATCGAGGAGATGAACATTTCAATTGTGATAAAACGATAACAAGTTTTTTTAGAAGTTGCATTAAGGTTTAAAAGTCTCAAATAAATAGCAACTTGTAATTAATGATCAAGTGGGATCACTTTAAAGAAGGAATTGAGTCGGATAACAAACAAGATTTGTAAGTGTTAGTCAACTTTAGGACTAACACTTACACGCACAACAAATCCTTACAAAATTATACTTATAAGTTACAAACCTTATGAAATCAATACAGGAACGTGAACATCATATCAAGTACAAACAGAGAGAGCGTGCATTCTTATTCTATTTAGTCAAGCACTTCGGATCTAAGGTGAGTTCATTTGTCCCTTTTCAAACTTATTTGTTTTACTTCGGGACTGAGAAGCATGTTAAATATTTTCATAAACTCTTGAAATGTTATTTAATGCTTTAAACATAAACATGATAATTATGTTGAAACTTATACTTGAGACTTAGAATACGTTGAAAAACAATAGACTTGAAACTTATACTTTAAACTTGAGGCTTGAAAACATATGTAGGATGCTTAGAAGACTTGATGCTTATGCTACAACAATATGCTTAAACTTGGTGATTGATGCTTATGTTGCAAACTAGAATGTTAATTTATACACTTGATGCTTAAACTAAGTGCTTAATGCATATGTTATAAACTATATTCTTAAGCTATAAACTATATTCTTAAACTATGCTCTTTATACTTATGCTTTAAGCTATATTCTTAAACGCTATTCTTGAAGCTTATGCTATAAACTATATCCTTAAACTATACTCTTTATACGTATGCTCTAAGCTATATTCTTAAACGCTACTCTTGATACTTACGCTATAAACTATAATCGTAAACTACGCACTCGATGTTTAAGCTATAAACTATATACTTAAACTATATGCTTAAAACTACGAATGCTTTAAACACTTTGTAAGCTATAAACTTGTTATGCAAAAGCAACGGTTTGGCCTCTCAGTGCTTGCCTCTCCGGTTGTTAAACTTAAAAGCTATAACTTGATAAGCTAAAACAACGGTTTGGCCTCTCAGTGCTTGCCTCTCCGGTTGTTAAACTTTGTAAGCTATAAACTTGTTATGCAAAAGCAACGGTTTGGCCTCTCAGTGCTTGCCTCTCCGGTTGCTAAACTTAAAAGCTATAAACTTGATAAGCTAAAACAACGGTTTGGCCTCTCAGTGCTTGCCTCTCCGGTTGTTAAACATTGGATGCTATAAACTATTGACTATGGAAGAACAATAGTTGGTCTCTCAGTGCTTGCCTTCATGTGTTCTTCCTAGTCGGGACTTGAAGAACAATAGTTGGTCTCTCAGTGCTTGCCTTCATGTGTTCTTCACAGTCAGGACTAGAAGGCACCTATTATGGTCTCTCAGTGCTTGCCACAGGGTGACCTTTATAGTCGGGACTTGAGGGGTAGACTTATGGCCTCTCAGTGCTTGCCATACAGTGATTCCTCAATGTTCACTCATGCTATAAACTTAAACATAATGCTAAAGCTATAAACGATATGGAGGGTAGGTAAGACGCTTAATTATCATTAACAGCAATGTCCTATGCGACTTAGTATGTGGTGGGACGGCGTCTGGGCGGGTTGTAGGCTCGACTCAGGGGTATGCCCTATACATAAGCATACCGAGTTGGATGATACAGGTGGTGTTAATGAAATTAAGGTTGTTACCTAGGGGAAACATGAATGCTTTTGGGTCAATATCATAAACTTTAAACATGATGCTTTTAAACGAATATTGAAGCTATTACATACGAATGCTATAGACTTGTAAACTTTGAGACAATAATCTAAAGCTGTGATGGGGAATGAATCGAATGATAGGTAAAATGCTTAATTATCATTAATAACAATGTCCTATGTGACTTAGTATGTGGTGGGACGGCGTCTGGGCGGGTTGTAGGCTCGACTCAGGGGTATGCCCTATACATAAGCATACCGAGTTGGATGATACAGGTGTTGTTAATGAGGTTAAGGTTTTACCGAAGGAGGTTTTCTAAAGCTATTTTCTTTTAAACTTATAAACTCCATGAACTCACCAACCGTTGTGTTGACTTGATCTTTTACATGCTTTCTCAGGTAATGCACAGGAGTAAGCTTAAGCTTTTGGATTGCATACTAGGATGCCAGATAGCAGACCTAGTAGACTTTTGGAGAAGCACATATTATGCTATGGATGCGATACACTTTTGATATCTTGTACAGATACAAGATATAAACATTATTCTTTTGATTAGGTTTACTTAGTTAAATTGCAGAACATTGCTATTGTAATTTAACTTTGTAATCCTATATATCATATGATTGTGCTTTAGATATTCTTAAACGTTGATGCTATGTAAACAATCTGATCTCCATGATTATCACCCGCGATATCACGCCCCGGGAACCTTCCGCCCGACGGGGACTCCGATCCAACCCCGCCGGCTCGGGGTGTGACAGATTGGTATCAGAGCTCAAGGTTATAGAGAATAATAGGTCATTTACTTAAAACGGTTTGACCTAGACTATAACTTAGGGACACTCATATAGAGAACTTAGGATTTAAGCTTGCATTGTGCCTCTTACATTTAGTCT
This sequence comes from Mikania micrantha, assembly GCA_009363875.1. Lineage (NCBI taxonomy): Eukaryota > Viridiplantae > Streptophyta > Magnoliopsida > Asterales > Asteraceae > Mikania > Mikania micrantha. Next base: position 60,953,298 of record CM018686.1, on the reverse strand, counting down.
TTATGCTAACCGATGTTCTTTCGAGTAGAAGCAACATGTCGCTAGGAAGACAACCATCACCACCTCCTCCATCACAAGAGATGGACCCAGCAGTGGATGTACTCGCAACTCTGATTACTGAACAGTTGAGGACGGTTCTCCCTGAAATCATCACTCAAGTCATAAACGGTGACGAGAACACTCGATGCTACCCGAAGGCAGTCACGGGAACCAAAAGAGTAGTACAAGGAGAGACAAGCAAGAAGCGAAAACGGTGTTGTACTAAGAAATCAAGAGGCCCTGTAATCTACACTGAGGCCATTCCTCTTCGCCAAATGGCCGTTGCTCCTGAATCAGAAGGTCATAAGCATTATGCTGGAAAAGCTCCTCTTTGCACTAACTGCCACTATCACCACAGTGCTACAACCTCGTGCAGGCAGTGCACTCGTTGTGGTAAGATGGGCCATTGGGGTTCTCAATGTCGATCTCCGATGAACTTAATATGCACACCGAAGGATAGCAAGTTTCCTCAATGTGCCACGTGCAACCTTCATCACACTAAGAACAAACCGTGCAGATATTGTCTGAATTGCGGAAAGAAAGGACATTGGAGTCGTGATTGTAATAATCCCCCGACTCATAACCAGAACCCTGGAAACACTACATATCCCCTTCCTCGACACAGCAAGGATTGCTATGTGTGCGGACTGTCCGAACACATTGCACGAGATTGCCCTGTCAGGGTATTTTCAGCAAATCCTACACATTCTGAGGAAGTGGATGCCTTACCAACCTTTGATGCAAGTTTGGGAGGGTATGATCCCACAGGTATGCAAATTCCATCATGTTACTTAAAAACGTTTATTTGTATACTAATTTGAGATGCATATTCTGTTGTGATCTTAGAAACAATAAATCAAAGATCACCGTAAGCAACTCGGTGTTAACAAGGTAATCGGAGTAGTAACTCAAGGAAGCCTTAGAACAAATAAGCATTAAATGATTAGAAAAAGATAGAGTAATTCGTAATTATAGCTATCTACTGCAATTAAGAAGGGAACCTTATCTAATAAGAACATTAAAAGCCATAAGGGTTCGAAATGCCAAAGCTAGAATATAAGCTTTTACTCACCATCCAGACTTCATAGAAATCGAATTTCTTAACATAGAGAATTTAAATTCTAGGATGTTAAGAAAGGATGAATGTGGAATCATGCTGGAATCATAGTTAAGCTACATAAGCAGACAGGGAACTCAGTTACGGATGCAAGACAAAGATATGCCAAAGATGAGTACTGGTATGAGATATGCTTTGAACCATAAGTGCTCGTTTCATTTTGATACTAGTATGAACAAGAAACTTAACTTGTTCCTATTAGTATAATCATATAAGTAAATTCATGGAACTTAGGAATTCTTTTAACTCTATTGAAGCAAAGAAAGAATCCTTGTTTAATACACATAACATGCATATGAAGCCATACCTAACACTAAAGTTGTGTAACAGCTGATGATCATAGCATCGGTTAGTTTGAACAATGAGGTGTTAGAGCCACACAGGGATTAAGCGAGCAGTAACGATAAGACAACTAGGAGCAATAAGACTAGCAAAACTTTGAGGCTATATGTAGGAAATTCCAAACGCAACCTAGAGTTTAATCTGGGAGCGTAAGGATATCACATTGACCAAAGTTTTCCCATTGTTATAGAAAGAGTAGTATCCGATAATAACTTTTAAATTTCGGGACGAAATTTCTTTAACAAGGGGAGACTGTAACATCTGTGCCGGAATCGTTACCGGAACAGTAAACTGTACAGTAACTTGTACAGTAACTCAGATACATTTTACGGGAAACTGTGTTATGCAATTGATACATTTTTGATTAGCATGAAACTAATAAACGGTTGTCTGAATCTGACTAAAACCTTAGGGTTTAACAGTCAGAAACATGTCAGACAACACAGTGTTGAAACATAGATACTTGATATGATACTATTGTGTATAAACGTATGTGAGGTTAAACAAGACAAAATCTTTACGGTTATTGTTACGGAATGCTAAACCGACGAGTTATTCGTATAGGTGACGATCTGTACGAATGATTCTGATAGTTTAACGTTCTGAAATAATGACTTAACAGTAGAAAACAAGAATCGGAAAGCCAAACTATCGACGTGTTCGTTCGAATGACGATTCGAACGAATACGCGCGATGGCGACGTAATCTGATTAAACGATTACGAAAACGAATAACGATACGAACGATAATAATTTTAAGGAAATAAAATATTTCCCATTTTACAATTTTGAAACTCATCATAAAATAAATTAAACTTAACTACTTTATTATATCGCGAATAAATTTAACGAAACGCGAAAATTAATTAAACGCATAAATTATTTTAATTCGAAAGGTAAATAAACACTACGATATTTAAAATAAATTCTAGAAATAAATAAACATTTAACTTGTTAAAAATAAATTCTTTTATTTAAGCTACGAAAAATACGTGTAACGTGCCGGATACGCGACAAAACCGTGAACCGAGCAACCGAAACGAACCCGGATACCCGTTGGAGTATATTAACACCAATTACCTCATTTAATTCATTTTTATACAATCTCTCTCTCACTACTTTCTCTCTCCCGTTCATACTCTCCTCACCACCAAAAACCACCATTTTAGAGACTTTAAAGCTTCATATCTTGCTCATAACTCCATCAAATCGTGTGTTCTTGGTGTCCAACTGAAGATCTCGAGCTCCTCTACGTGAAAGTACAACAGATCGGAAGTGTTGTCCACGAGATTTCAAGGTATTAAACCACGAAGTGGCTGAAAAATAGGGTTTCTTATGGCTTGTTCGACCCACACAACCTTGACCAGTTAGCCACCTTCTATTTTGGAAACCACACGTTTATGAGAAGCCATCCTCGCATAAAATTAACCAGGAAACAACCCAGATACAACTTAGAGCTCGATGATGGTGTTGATGTACAGGGTTCGTGAGAAACAATCGGCCGAATCTTGCAGATGGCCGAACCCTCGACCTGGAACCTCCCACATGGTCGAACCCTTTCCTTGGGCGAGCCTTCTGCGAACCCTTTTGCAGACGAACCCTCATGCAGGTGACGAACCCAGTAGGCAACGAATCTCCAGCTGAGCAACGAACCATGCCAAGGACTCTAAGACCGACGAACCTTAGTTGTTTCCCTTTTCACGAACCATCCATTAGCGAAACCCCTTCACACCACCGAACCTTATGCTTTCAGTTCCGAACCCTGGTCTAGTATGGGAGACGAACCATAACCAAGGTTCGCTGACCTGTGTGGCGAAAGGGATGGGGATGAACATTTTGATTCTTCGGCTCATGCTTTCTGTTTGTAAATACACCTAGGCCCACGAGTTTATTTTAAGAAATCCAATTAGCTGACCAAGTGACTACCCCAATTCGGCCAAATAACAATCTGTATGCCCATATGTGTTTTAAATTGGGCCAAGGTCATACAATCCAACACAAGGCCCAATCACTCCTTGGTCATTAAGTTTGATTCGGCCACACTTTATCAACATGGCCCAACAACAATCACTTGTAGCCCAACCCATATTTCGGCCCACATGCATAACCAGCAGGCCCAATAGCGGTTTTCTAGTCCTAACATTCTAGTTATTTCGGTCCAAAGTCCATAACCGGTTCAACCTAAGTGATTAGCCCAATCTATCCTATTCGGCCCATGTGAAACCGGCCCAAAACCCACATCAATCATTATCGAGTTAATTGGTTCTAAGACCCACTAATTAGGCCCAAATATACCATAAATAGTCCAATGCGTTATCCGGCTCAATTAATTGAAACTCAATGAAAACTTATGAATGATCAACGTAAACAACGAGAGCAATGAACAAACATATCGAGGAGATGAACATTTCAATTGTGATAAAACGATAACAAGTTTTTTTAGAAGTTGCATTAAGGTTTAAAAGTCTCAAATAAATAGCAACTTGTAATTAATGATCAAGTGGGATCACTTTAAAGAAGGAATTGAGTCGGATAACAAACAAGATTTGTAAGTGTTAGTCAACTTTAGGACTAACACTTACACGCACAACAAATCCTTACAAAATTATACTTATAAGTTACAAACCTTATGAAATCAATACAGGAACGTGAACATCATATCAAGTACAAACAGAGAGAGCGTGCATTCTTATTCTATTTAGTCAAGCACTTCGGATCTAAGGTGAGTTCATTTGTCCCTTTTCAAACTTATTTGTTTTACTTCGGGACTGAGAAGCATGTTAAATATTTTCATAAACTCTTGAAATGTTATTTAATGCTTTAAACATAAACATGATAATTATGTTGAAACTTATACTTGAGACTTAGAATACGTTGAAAAACAATAGACTTGAAACTTATACTTTAAACTTGAGGCTTGAAAACATATGTAGGATGCTTAGAAGACTTGATGCTTATGCTACAACAATATGCTTAAACTTGGTGATTGATGCTTATGTTGCAAACTAGAATGTTAATTTATACACTTGATGCTTAAACTAAGTGCTTAATGCATATGTTATAAACTATATTCTTAAGCTATAAACTATATTCTTAAACTATGCTCTTTATACTTATGCTTTAAGCTATATTCTTAAACGCTATTCTTGAAGCTTATGCTATAAACTATATCCTTAAACTATACTCTTTATATGTATGCTCTAAGCTATATTCTTAAACGCTACTCTTGATACTTACGCTATAAACTATAATCGTAAACTACGCACTCGATGTTTAAGCTATAAACTATATACTTAAACTATATGCTTAAAACTACGAATGCTTTAAACACTTTGTAAGCTATAAACTTGTTATGCAAAAGCAACGGTTTGGCCTCTCAGTGCTTGCCTCTCCGGTTGTTAAACTTAAAAGCTATAACTTGATAAGCTAAAACAACGGTTTGGCCTCTCAGTGCTTGCCTCTCCGGTTGTTAAACTTTGTAAGCTATAAACTTGTTATGCAAAAGCAACGGTTTGGCCTCTCAGTGCTTGCCTCTCCGGTTGCTAAACTTAAAAGCTATAAACTTGATAAGCTAAAACAACGGTTTGGCCTCTCAGTGCTTGCCTCTCCGGTTGTTAAACATTGGATGCTATAAACTATTGACTATGGAAGAACAATAGTTGGTCTCTCAGTGCTTGCCTTCATGTGTTCTTCCTAGTCGGGACTTGAAGAACAATAGTTGGTCTCTCAGTGCTTGCCTTCATGTGTTCTTCACAGTCAGGACTAGAAGGCACCTATTATGGTCTCTCAGTGCTTGCCACAGGGTGACCTTTATAGTCGGGACTTGAGGGGTAGACTTATGGCCTCTCAGTGCTTGCCATACAGTGATTCCTCAATGTTCACTCATGCTATAAACTTAAACATAATGCTAAAGCTATAAACGATATGGAGGGTAGGTAAGACGCTTAATTATCATTAACAGCAATGTCCTATGCGACTTAGTATGTGGTGGGACGGCGTCTGGGCGGGTTGTAGGCTCGACTCAGGGGTATGCCCTATACATAAGCATACCGAGTTGGATGATACAGGTGGTGTTAATGAAATTAAGGTTGTTACCTAGGGGAAACATGAATGCTTTTGGGTCAATATCATAAACTTTAAACATGATGCTTTTAAACGAATATTGAAGCTATTACATACGAATGCTATAGACTTGTAAACTTTGAGACAATAATCTAAAGCTGTGATGGGGAATGAATCGAATGATAGGTAAAATGCTTAATTATCATTAATAACAATGTCCTATGTGACTTAGTATGTGGTGGGACGGCGTCTGGGCGGGTTGTAGGCTCGACTCAGGGGTATGCCCTATACATAAGCATACCGAGTTGGATGATACAGGTGTTGTTAATGAGGTTAAGGTTTTACCGAAGGAGGTTTTCTAAAGCTATTTTCTTTTAAACTTATAAACTCCATGAACTCACCAACCGTTGTGTTGACTTGATCTTTTACATGCTTTCTCAGGTAATGCACAGGAGTAAGCTTAAGCTTTTGGATTGCATACTAGGATGCCAGATAGCAGACCTAGTAGACTTTTGGAGAAGCACATATTATGCTATGGATGCGATACACTTTTGATATCTTGTACAGATACAAGATATAAACATTATTCTTTTGATTAGGTTTACTTAGTTAAATTGCAGAACATTGCTATTGTAATTTAACTTTGTAATCCTATATATCATATGATTGTGCTTTAGATATTCTTAAACGTTGATGCTATGTAAACAATCTGATCTCCATGATTATCACCCGCGATATCACGCCCCGGGAACCTTCCGCCCGACGGGGACTCCGATCCAACCCCGCCGGCTCGGGGTGTGACAGTTTGTGTGAATCGTCACTCACGCAAACACACTGTCAGTTCGTTATTCTGAAATAACACTGTAATTGTGTTTAGATTGTGTTTCCTCACTGTCGGACTCAACTAAACATCCTGTTTTCACATTGTTTTTGTACTGACTTGTCGGTCATCTGATTCCTGTCAATTGTGGACCTCAGATCGCAACCGATATGTTTCTGAGTATTGTTTAAGCATCGCTGTTTCTCGTGATTTGTTGTGTTAACTGTAATTAAGTTTTCACTTAATAAATGTAACAAATGTTCCAAATGTACGTTGTACTTAATGTATTTAAGTTTATACGAAAATACGTACAACGATTTCTTATATTTAAGATCCTGCTAATTCAAGTACTGTTCAAAATCGTATGAGTACACATAGTTACTGTAGAAAGTACACGTACCGTACGGACTTGCCGGACGTTCTGGTACTTGCTGTTACAGTCTCCCCTTGTTAAAGAAATTTCGTCCCGAAATTTAAGAGTTGTTATCGGGTACAGTTTCTTCTTCAAATAGTTGGGGATACTTTAACTTCATGTGATCTTCACGTTCCCAAGTAAACTCGGGTCCGCGTCTTGAGTTCCAACGAACCTTTACAATGGGGATACGGCTTCGCCTCAGTTGTTTAACCTTGCGATCCATAATCTCTAAAGGTTCTTCGATAAAGTGCAACTGTTCATCAACTTGAATCTCTTCGAGTGGGATGACGAGTGATTCGTCAGCAAGGCATTTCTTTAAGTTCGAAACATGAAACACGTCATGCACACCACTGAGTTCATCTGGTAAGCTCAATCTGTACGCCACAGGACCAATACGTTCGATGATCTCGAACGGTCCCACGTATCGTGGTGTTAGCTTGCCTTTCTTCACGAATCGAACTACACCTTTCCAAGGGGAAACCTTTAACATGACACGATCACCCACTTGGAATTCCAACGGCTTACGCCGTTTATCAGCATAGCTCTTTTGTCTACTTCGCGTTGCTTGTAGTCTTTGTTGTATTTGAGCTATCTTGTCTGTGGTCTCTTGTATAAGTTCTGGCCCAGTGATACGATTATCTCCTACTTCTGACCAACAGATCGGTGACCGACATTTTCGACCATAAAGAGCCTCGAATGGGGCACAACCGATGCTGCTGTGATAACTGTTGTTGTAGGAGAACTCGATTAGTGGCAAATGAGAATCCCAATTACCACCGAAATCTAGAACACAAGTTCTCAACATGTCCTCTAGGGTTTGAATTGTACGTTCGCTTTGACCGTCCGTTTGTGGATGGTAAGCTGTACTCAAATTTAACTGTGTCCCTAGAGATTTCTGCAGTGATTGCCAGAACCTTGAAGTAAATCTGCTGTCTCTATCAGAAATAATTGACAATGGCACACCATGGCGTACCACTATCTCGTTGATGTACAATCTTGCCAGTTTATCCATGGTGAAGGTTTCACGCATCGGCAAGAAATGAGCAGATTTTGTTAAACGGTCGATGATTACCCAGATTGTATCGTGACCACTGGAAGTGCGGGGTAGCTTGGTAATGAAGTCCATAGCTATTTGTTCCCACTTCCAGAGTGGAATTTCTGGTTGTTCCAGTAAACCTGAGGGTTTCTGGTGTTCTGCCTTTACTTTAGCACACGTAAGGCATCGACCAACATACTCAGCTATGTCCTTCTTCATACCCGGCCACCAATAAAATGCACGCAAGTCTTGGTACATTTTATCAGCACCAGGATGTACAGAGTACTTGGTCTTGTGTGCTTCATCGAAAATAAGCTTCCTTAACTCATCTACTGCAGGAATCCAGATACGATCCTTGAAGTAAACAAGTCCATCAGGTTTTGTTTCCAAATGTTTCTCCACACCGCAATCAAGTTCTTTCTTCAAGTTTTCTCGTTCAATCACCTCTTGTTGTGCCTGCATGATCTTGTCGTGTAAGCTTGTTTGCACAGTCATTCCCATTGCTCTAACGCGCAAGGGTTTGACCCGTTCCTTCCGGCTCAAGGCATCCGCAACAACGTTTGCCTTGCCCGGATGGTACTTGATCACACAATCGTAATCGTTCAGAAGTTCAACCCAACGGCGTTGTCGCATGTTGAGTTCCTTCTGATCAAAAATATGTTGCAAACTCTTGTGATCAGTAAATATGGTACACTTGGTTCCATATAAGTAATGTCTCCAAATCTTTAGTGCGAAGATTACAGCTCCCAGTTCAAGATCATGAGTAGTGTAATTCTTCTCATGAACTTTTAACTGTCTCGATGCATAAGCGATAACCTTGTCCCGTTGCATCAGCACACAACCAAGTCCCTGATGGGATGCATCACAGTAAACGACAAAGTCATCGCATCCTTCCGGGAGTGATAGAATTGGAGCATTACATAACTTCTGCTTCAATGTCTGAAAAGCATCTTCTTGTTTCTGTTCCCAGACAAACGGTTCACTCTTCTGAGTTAACTTAGTGAGAGGCAAGGCTATCTTAGAAAAGTTCGAAATGAACCTCCTATAATAACCTGCTAAACCCAGAAAAGACCGTATCTCCGTTGGTGTCTTCGGAGTGTCCCAGTTCTTTATTGCTTCAATCTTGGCGGGATCCACGTGTATTCCCTCACTGTTGACTACATGTCCCAGAAATTGAACTTCTCTTAGCCAAAATTCACATTTAGAGAACTTGGCGTACAGCTTCTGTTCTGTCAACAGTTCCAAGATCTTCCTGAGATGTTGCTCGTGTTCTGCTTTGCTCTTGGAATAAATCAGTATGTCATCGATGAAAACAATAACAAACTGATCTAAATACGGCTTACACACTCGGTTCATGAGATCCATGAAAACCGCTGGTGCGTTTGTTAATCCGAAAGGCATCACCATGAATTCGTAATGCCCGTATCTGGTTCGGAATGCCGTCTTCGGTATGTCTTCATCTTGAACTCTAAGCTGATGATAACCAGACCGCAAGTCAATCTTAGAGAAGTACTGAGCTCCTTGCAGTTGGTCAAACAAATCATCAATCCTCGGCAATGGGTACCGATTCTTGATGGTTAGTTTGTTCAGCTCTCTGTAATCTATGCACATTCTGATCGATCCGTCTTTCTTCTTCACGAACAAGACCGGAGCTCCCCAAGGCGAGTAGCTCGGTCTAATGAATCCTTTGTCCAATAATTCCTGCAACTGGTTTGATAATTCCTGCATCTCTGAAGGTGCTAGCCGATAAGGAGACTTAGCAACAGGAGTTGCTCCAGGAACTAAGTCGATTCGAAACTCTACCGGTCGCACAGGAGGCAAACCTGGTAGGTCTTCAGGAAATACTTCTGGATATTCTCTTACTACCGGTACGTCTTGTATCTTCTTCTTGTCTTTCTCTTTTTCCACTACGTGAGCCAGGAAAGCTACACACTGCTTCTGTAAACACTTACGTGCCTTTATGCAAGAAATGATTTTGACACTTCGTTTTGCTTGATCCCCTCTGACTTCCAATACACGATCATCGGGCAATGGAATTCGAAGCAGCTTTTCAGAACAGACAACTTCCACTCGGTTAGAGGAAAGCCAGTCCATTCCAACAATGATGTCGAAACTACCCAACTCCATCGGTATCAAATCGATAGAAAATGTATGACCATCAAGTGTCAATGGGCAATTTCTGTGAACTGTACTAACTGTTCTTCTATGGAATCTAATTGGCATGCAAAATCGGCAGAGATAAAACTCTGATCCGCACCAGTGTCAAATAGAACAGATGCATAAAAGTCATGTAAGAGAAACGTACCAGTGACCACATTTGGGTCCTGGCGGGCTGCTGGTGCTCCAATCGCAAAAGCTCTTCCACGAGTTGCTTGAACTGCTTGTTGAGCCTTCTTAGGGCAGTTCTTTGCAAAGTGGCCTTGTTCGCCACAGTTGAAGCATCCACCATTGTTCTGGTTAGCAGGTGGAGGGAGAGCCAAAGCAGCATTGTTGGCTGCTTGTTTTGGTGTCATCCGACAGGTTTGGACCCAATGGCCCTTTCTTCCACATCCCGTGCAGTGTTTGCAGGGAGTGTCGGCAGCATGGTGATACTGACATTTGGCACACAAAGGATATGCACCGTTGTAGGGTCTCTTGTTGGGGTTTGTTGGTGCAGCTGTTACTTGTTGAAGAGGGGTGGCCATCGTGTAGTTCTTGATGACCTTTTGTTTCTTCTTGGGTTGATGATGAGGTCTCTTTGATGACTCTTCCTTGTTCTTGCCAGCATCAGCCTCTTTCTTTAACACTCCAGAGGCAACCATCAGATCAGTGAGTTTCCCAGACAGTCTCACTGCTGACTCGACAGTGGTAGGGTTGGCTGAAACAACCATACCCTGAATACAGGCGGGAAGTCCACCTACATACCTGTCGATCCTCTTTTCTAGAGTCGGTACCATGTCTGGCACCAAAGCAACCAACTCGTGATAACGAGTAGTGTACCCCATGTGATCAGCCCCTTTCATCACATGGTTGGATAACTCCATTTCTAACTTCTGCAGTTCATTCTTGGGGCAGAATTCTGTTCTCAGTAACGCCTTGAAGTCCTCCCATGGCATTGCCATAGCTTCTTCTCTACCTCTAGCGTTGATCTGACCATTCCACCAGGTTAGAGCCCGCTTGTTGAATGTTCCAGCAGAGTAGCGGACTTTATGATGCTCTGGACAGTTGCAGAGGTCCAGAGTAGCCTCAATCTTTTCAATCCATTGGATTAATCCGACGGCGCCTTCAGACCCACTAAAGCTGGGTGGTTTACATCCTACAAAAGACTTGTAGGAGTAATGAGATGAATCTCCAGTATTCCCACTGGCTTCTCCCGATGTGTTGCCAGTGTTAAGGATCTCATTACGAAGACGAAGGAACATCTCCGGTATGGCTTCTTTCATCTGGTTTGTCATCTGGCCACTCAGTAACGTCACCAAAGCGATGGTGGTAGGATCCAGTATGGGAGTCGTTCCTGAACCTGATGCCTCTGTGATCAGTGGAGGAGGAGGTGGAGGCGGTGGAGGAGGTGGCGGTGGTGAATCTTCTGGTGATGGTGTCGAGGAATGTGGAGCCAAACCTAGAGGCGGCAACGATGGAGTCTGTCTGCGCGGCGGCATTCTGATCATAACCAAAGTAATATTGGTTAGTGCAATGATCGAATGCAGAAGACATAATGCAATAAGTCTTAATCTTAAGTTCTCTACATGCAGGGTCCCTAGGTTATAGTCTAGGCCAAACCGTTTATATAAATGACCTATCTTTCTCTATAACCATGGCTCTGATACCAATCTGTCACACCCCGAGCCGGCGGGATAGGATCGGTTGTCCCGTCGGGCGGAAGGTTCTCGGGGCGCGATATCGTGAGTGATAATCGGATTGATCAGATTGTTATATTGCACATGATACATAAATGAGAAATGCTAAACATGATAGAATTACAGAGTTAAATTACATCAGTATTGTTTATAATTTAACAATGTAAATCTACTATTAACATCATAAGTTTTCTATCTTGTATGTACACAAGATATACAAAATGGTATGTGTATGATGTCTTCAAAAGTATGCAGGTCCAAAAATACTAAGTCTTCTAACTGAAGTCCTAGCTCAGAAGTAATGACTTCCTAATTGACCTGTTCGTCACCTGAGAAGTCATGCAAAAAGATCAAGTCAACACATGGTTGGTGAGTTCATATAGTTTTGTGATTTGTAAATGAATTGAAAATCCTCTTTGGTAAAGACCCTAACCTCATTAACACCACATGTAATATCCACATCGGTATGCTTATATATAGGGCATATGTAAGGGACAAGCCCTAGCCAACATCCCACCACATACTAATATGCATATGACACTGCTGTTAATGACAATTAAGCATTTTTACCCTTGACACCATTCCATAAGTTCTTCTGTTATTGTCCCTGTGTTACAATCAATTGAAATCTATGTTGATTTCACAAGTTCATCACACAAAATGATCAACCACAGTAATTGTATAAACAGTTGTAAATGTTTAAGTAAATAAATAAATAAACATTTACTAAAATCTAAGTCCTAATGATTGGGGCCTATGGTCAACTCGAGTAGCCTAGTCTGTCAATCAAGGTACTTAGTAGTGAAGGAGAGCTGTAAATCTCATCAAACATGTGACCTATAATCAATCAGTTTAGCTAGGACATCTTTTGATATATAGGCTTTCATAGTTCTTTAGACCGTCCATAGTTCTTTAGTTCTTTAGTTCTTTGGCACATGTTATCTTTGAGCATTTCCCAGATTTCCCCTTAAAATAGTTCTTTGTACTTAGTTCTTCCAAATAGACCGTTAGTTCTTTGACATCACACCCTTGAAATAGTTCTTTGAACATAGATCGTTAGTTCTTTGAGAATAGACCGTTAGTTCTTTGAAAATAGATCGTTAGTTCTTTGAAATAGACCTTTGAAAATAGTTCTTTGTTGAGATCCTTAGTTCTTTGAAAATAGTTCTTTAAAAATAGTTCTTTGATTTGAAACAGTTTACCTAAACAGGAGTATAGGATAACAGTTATACAAGTACAACATGTAAAAGCATTCAAGTAAACAATTTACATAAAACAGTTTACGCATGCTTCTCAGCCCCGCGTTTTAAAACAAAAATGTTAGAAAAGGGGCAATGAACTCACCTTGTTGCTGTTGAGTTGACTTAGCTTAAACAAAAGACTGCACGCGCTCTATATGGTAATTTGGTTTATTTTCACGTTCCTGTATTGATTTCACGTTGTTAAGACTTGCAAGTATAAGTTTCGTAGGGATTTGTGTGTAAATATGTGTGTTAGCCCTAAAGTTGGCTAACACGCGTAAGACTTGGTCATGATCCCTGTTCGGTCCCATATGTTTGATTCAAGTTAATGACCTTATAATTTATCATCTTGTCATTAATTATATGCCATTTGCTTTGATGAAAGACTTAGTGCTTAGTTTCCAACTCGTCTTTGTTGACTTTGTACGTTTTGAACATTTATCGCATAATTATTGATTAATTAAGCAAACATTCTTTTGACATATCATATTTTGATCTTATGAAATGTAGTGAACTCATGTGGGCTAAATCATGGCATATGGACCGAACGTTGTGACCAAGTTACTTGTTGGGCCATTTATGTAACCAATTGGGCCTTGGGCCCAAATACATGGGCCTTGGAGTAGTTCTTGAACATTGAGGATGGTGAGGCTTATTTGAAAGTGTGGAATACTGATTTGGACTAATGGAATACAAAGGCCTTGCCAAAAGTTACAAGGACTAGAGTTCAAGTAGCCTTGTGGGCCTTGTTTTGGGCCTCTAAGGAATTTATCGGGCCCAAGGTGGGCCTTGGCAATATTTGTTGGGCCTAGTGTCATAGAAGACTGTAGGAATTGAGATTGGGCCAAGAATGGGTTGTTGGCCAAAGGATTTGCATGGTGGCCTCAAATTGAGGACATGGGCCTCAAATAGGCCTTGAATTGGTTTTCTGTGGGCCTCGGGCTGATTTTGTTGGGCCCTTTGAGATTTGTCTCAGGCCTTCACTAATATGACTCATAAGCCAAGTTGGGCCTGGCTAAATAGGGCTAAAACAATGATGGACCTAAAGATTGGACTATTGGCCTTAAATGGTGGCCTTGGGCCAAAATCTGTGGGCTAAAGGTTGATTTTACTGGGCCCCTTGAATCCTATCAAGGCCTGCAGTAAAATAGAGTATGGGCCAACCTGGGCCTGGTTCATTTGGGCTAAATTCGATCGTGGGCCTATTTTGTCCAATAAACATGGGCCAAATGAGGTTTTTGAGGTTAATTATTGGGCCTACTATAGGTTCTGGGCTGGAACAGTAATTTTGGGCCAAGATATCATTGGGCCTAGGTAATAGGAGATTGGGCCCATCCTGGGCCAACCAGAATGCAACTGGGCCTGCTGTTGGGCCCGTTGGGCCAAGGATTTAGGCTGTTAGGTCTACAATGGGTCAGAATCCGTTGGGCCTGTTAAGTAGGCTGTTGGGCCTGCTTAAATGTTGCTGATTTTTCTGGATTGGGCTAGCAAAGAGTCGATGGGCCACATGAAAATCTGTTGGGCCTTAATGTAATCATGTTGGACTTAGGTGATACCCATTGGGCCTGTTACATGTCCTTAGGGTTTCTTGGCCATTTGAGTGACTAGCAAAGGGTGGCCATGAGCAGATCTGATGGCTTAGTCGAATGTGGCTACTGATCGAATGAAGCTGCTAATCGAATGTGGTGGCCGAATGTAGTGGCTGTCGAATGACCTGCGAATGAGACATGGTCGAATGAGTCAAGAGTGGCGAATGAAAGGAGCCTTGGCTGGCGAATGAGGGCTGGCGAAAGGGAGGCTCGAATGACCAAAGGGTCGAATGAGGCTGCTGGGCGAAGGAGGCTGGCGAATGAGGTGAGGCTCGAATGAGAACCCTACTGGTCGAATGAAGCCTCTTTCGGTTGTAGCCATTCGCGGCCCTGGGCCACCCATTCGGCCGGGGTTTGCTCAGCCACCCATCGACTTCATTTCAATGTTTCAACGGTGGTGGTGGTTAAGGGCTGTGCTCGTGGTCCTATGGTTCGAAAATGAGGGGTTTAGAACCGGTTTTTAAGAAAGGGTCGACTAAAGGGGTGAAAACCCTAGTTTTCGAGATTTTCTCATGCTAGTACCTCGAATTCTAGTGAGTAACAGCTCCGATCTGTTGTACTTTCTTGTAGAACTCGTCGAGGGCTTCGCGTGGGCGCAAGAATCACCAAATTTCGTTAAGAAATGAGAGAGATATGATGAGGAGAAGTTTGGTGGTGGCTAGGGTTTCAAAACCGGGAATGGAAAGTTTGGGGAGGAAGATGAAGTGGGAAATGAGGGATTTCAACTCATTTAAGGGTATTTATACCCCGAGGGTGTTCGGGTTCGTTTTTGTTGCTCGGTTCGCGTTTTCGTTACGTTTCCGGAAAATTACGCGTAATTTAAATGGTTTTAAATAAAAAGAGTTTAATTTAATTATTTTGATGAGTTTCAAAATTGTAAAATGTTATTTATTTTATTTTATTAAATTACTTTCGTTCGTGTCGTGTTTTCGTTTTCGTTTCGTCAGATCGCGTCACCTTCGCGCGTAATTCGTTCGAATCGTCACCCGAACGAACACGACGATGGTTTTGCTTTCTGACTTTTGTTTTCTACTTTTCAGTCATTATTTCAGAACTCTAAACTCACAGATATGTTTGTGTGAATCGTCACTCACGCAAACACACTGTCAGTTCGTTATTCTGAAATAACACTGTAATTGTGTTTAGATTGTGTTTCCTCACTGTCGGACTCAACTAAACATCCTGTTTTCACATTGTTTTTGTACTGACTTGTCGGTCATCTGATTCCTGTCAATTGTGGACCTCAGATCGCAACCGATATGTTTCTGAGTATCGTTTAAGCATCGCTGTTTCTCGTGATTTGTTGTGTTAACTGTAATTAAGTTTTCACTTAATAAATGTAACAAATGTTCCAAATGTACGTTGTACTTAATGTATTTAAGTTTATACGAAAATACGTACAACGATTTCTTATATTTAAGATCCTGCTAATTCAAGTACTGTTCAAAATCGTATGAGTACACATAGTTACTGTAGAAAGTACACGTACCGTACGGACTTGCCGGACGTTCTGGTACTTGCTGTTACATCAATCAACTTGATTGACTCCGTATAACCATCGTGTACCCCCACTTGGCTATGAATTTGCAATATTTATTTGGATTACTAAAATCCTTATTACAAAATTTATCACATACTTGTATTAAGTGCAAGCAACCGCCACATTTGAGTCTTATTAGATAACCATTTTCCAATTATTAAAATCGTGCTGTGAAAAGTTCTCCTTTTCCACAAGAGATTGAGAAACTTCTCAAATACTATCTCTTACAAACTCTAGAGGGTTGTTTCGTAAATGACACATTCCCCCACATTGCTTGCACTTTGATGAAGTTTTAGCAATTTATCTTTTGATGACTTTGACACATGTGATAAAATATTAAACATATATACATCATTGTGTCACTAAGTTCATCCATACATATTACTCCATGAGTTCTCCTCATATGAACCGAAACTCATTCTCATGTCATCACATATATTGAATGTTTAAAGTTAATTTAATCTCTGCAGAGCATCTAAATTAACATGTATTAGTCTAGCATGCTTTAGACTAAAATATTAGCACGTGAACAGAAGATGCATCATTCTGATCAATCACAGCTCCTAGAGATAACACATTATCTCTACAAACATTCATACCTTACTTTAGACAAGAATGATGAGATTTTTTTAAATCCTTAGTTTAAGGAAAACTCATAACCATATTTAACTTCATCCATTATGTAGGATCATAACGCATTTGCCTTTAATCTCTAAGGCTTCACCATTTAATCATAAGAACTTAAGCATATGTCTTAACTCAAGTCACTTTGGTGAACACATTCATCAACATGTGATGTATGCTATTTGTATAAAATCACTAGACTCTTGAGATATAATCAATAAGATTGATACTCAACAATATGACATCCCATGTGTCTAAAGTGATTTATACATTTATATTGTTATTTCAATGAAACCATGTATTAGGATACTCTCCCAAATTGAAAGATAAATCCTCCACATAGTTTCAATAACGTTTATGGCTGTAGCATAATCTACAAGACCATAAGCATTGTAAGTATCTTTAATAAATGTGCAAAATTTATTAAGATTATTTACAATAATAACATATATTTCTTTCATATGTTATAGTAATCAAAACACACTTATGAATTTCCATGTTGATGCTCTCAACATATATTAGACGACATCCTTCATTCTTGTGTATTTTGTTTTAATACAGTCACCATATTACATTGATATTTGATACGAGACTTACAACATATATAAGTCAATATCATAACCCGCTCATTGTGTTCGTGCAAGTCACCACTTGTAATTTCCGTTTAAATATGTATCTTTATTAGACTAGAAAAATTTAAATTCTCCAAAATTTAAGTATTATTTACCATATATCATTTTATTATTTCTAGATCAACTTGTTTATTTAAAAATAAATAAATAAACTTAAGCCATAGTTGAACATTTATAATAAAATATAACACACAATATATTTTAAACGGGTACAAGAATGATAGCTAAACATCAAATCTTAAAGTGTTATTTCTTCAACACTTTCAACGTCTACCAAAATCATCTCAAATGACATCGTCATTTGACATGTTTTGAAGTCCTCCTTCAATAGAAAGTCATGTTTCATTATGACATACAACAAATTAATTTCAAATTTTCATTTGTTGTATCTCATGCTATGTATTTAGGATGCTCTTCTAAGTTAGTAGACACATAATTCACATAATTTCAAACACAATGAAAGCAATAGAAGCATCTATATGTCATCATCACTTTATAATAAATTCCACAGAATATAGTTAACTATAACATATATCTCTTTCATATGTTATAGTGATTATTGTGCATAAACGCATGTGTTATCCTAAGATATTGAACACAACCAATGCACCAAAACAAATGTTTGTTTGTAATAGTTTAAAAAGGCATATAGATGAATTCTAAACACCAAGTCATATAGTGTTACTATCTTGAACACTTTCGATATCTGACATTTCAATGTCATCTAGATCAGAAGATGCATGAATGGTTGCACCTGTCATTAGGAATCATCCTCGATATGCAATGACACGTGTCCTTTGGGATAAATCAAAAATTGCCCCAATAACATCTCCATTCTTTTGTCGTTTCATTTTGAAACTTTAAATCAAACAGTCACAAATCTGTTCAAAATAAAACGATTACACAAATCGTATCTAACTTTCATGTAAGATAATTAAATCGTTTACATAAAACAATTTATTGTTTACAACATAAATTTTTTCTAATAATCATATTAGAATTTAGTCGATTATAAAAATCGTATCTAACGTTCATGTTAGATAATTGAAAAATGCTTACATAAAGCAATCTTATAACATAATGCGTGACTAACACACACATGAATAAAATGTTTACTTAAACATTTTTATCCAAACATACTTCTATCTTGTCATGAAAACTAACCGGTTAAAAACTTAACATTCTTTTATGATAAACCAGTTTCTATTGTGCTCGTTTGAAAATAAACAACAAAATTTTCAAAGTTTTTATGTTTATATAACAAACCGGTTCTAACACTTCTGTTGGAAACGAAACGATTACACAAATCTTTTCTAAAGCCTTTCAAATTATAAAATAATTCGGTTCTACCTCGCTTGTTAGAAATAAACGATTTTCTGAACCGTTAGAAAGCCTTTTTTTTTATAAAATAAAATGGTTTTAACACTTTGTTAAAAAATAAATAAACGATTACCAAAATCGTTATAAATCTTAGTATGTTTATACAAATAAACTGATTCTAACATATTTGTTAGAAAAAACACGATTACCAAAATCGTTATAAAGCACATTATGTTTATACCAAATAAACTAATTCTAACACACTTGTTAGAAAATAAACGATTACCAAAATCGTTATAAAGCTTATTATGTTTATACCAAATAAACTAATTCTAACACACTTGTTAGAAAATAAACGATTACAAAAATCGTTATAAACTTATTACTTTGCAAATAATCTTTTATAACACACTTGTTATAAAATAAATAAAGTGTTACACAAACACTCTCGATTCTAACATGTCTTTTTAAAAAAACTTAAATTGTTCAAACCAATATTATTTACCAAAAACAATAATTACATCTAACATGCTTGTTAGAAAATGTAAAGGTTTCGTAACCAGTATTATTTTTAAAAATAATAATAATAAAATTCTAACACGCATGTTAAAAAAAATGTTTACAAACATTTTTTTATCAGTTTCTAAACCACATTTTTTCTAATAAGAGTATTAGAAAATGAATGCTCAAAAACATATTTTGAAGCTAACCAAAAATTGCTCATGGTTAAATTCACAATCAAAACCCATGAACTCAAAACAATGAATTAAAACATACGTCTTGTAACACGGTATTCGGATCAAATATTGTACTCCAACAAAATCCGACCAACTTGTACTAAATATTTATCAAAAATATTTACAAGATTTTATAAAAAATCTCAGTTTATATTTAACTTTCATGAACCCAAAATCCTTATTTATAAGGTTTTTCACGAAAGTCTGTTTTAAGATTGTAGGAGATGGGTTCACATTTTTATTATAACTCAAAAATAAAATATAAATAATAACGAGACTCTCGTTATTCGTAAGAAATAATCTACTACAATACCAGTTACAAGACTAAAATAATAGAATATAAATTACTAATTTATATAACAAACTTGTTTTGATCCATGTCTTCGATGGGTACTCCAAATAGCGAGTCTTCAATCAAGCATCTTGGCGAGCCGGTAACAAATACTTCAATACGCTTATGTCTTCCACCTATTCTTCATTGGCATAGAATAAACATGTTGATGATTACGGTTGAGGCACGTATTCAATACGCTTCCCTTAAAACAGATTTCGCGCCTCCTCTCAAGACGAACGCGTCTGTCTCCCAGGGTACAACAACCGAAACAGTTTGTGTACTGCCGGGATTAACCTAGCACCTGAAAATAATATCTTAAACAAGCTTGAAGAGTTGAGAAAGTTGGAAATTCTTGTGAGATTGTATGTGATATCATTTTCTCAACCCAAAACAAGACACCAATTGTCTTGTATTTATACAACAAGTTGGTGATTCCAAGAGTCTTGTCATAATACATATAATCAATATATGTAATTTGAAAAGTCTTGACATAATACATATAATCAATACATGTAATTTGAAGAGTCTTTATTTAATCTAGTAAGATGAAGAGTCTTGATTTTAATTCAAATTAAATTTGATAATTAATCAAATTTATCAAATTTCCAACAAAAAGAAAATTGAAAATCAAAGAAAAAAATGATAAAAATTGACATGATTACATATTAAACAATATGTCACGTTATGTGTCAATTTTGAAAAAGTGTTTCATCAATGAGGTTATTCCAAGTATTATATATCATTCATGTAACAATAGTGGTGGGGCGTGCACGGCACTAATTTAATAAGCTCAAAATAAATGAGTTCAGGCTAATTTTCTGATGGATTCAACAAATTTTTTTAGTTTAACATGTTAGTGTTAAGTGACGGAGCTTGAAAAAAGTCTCGGAGGGGGCCGGAGGATTTTTACGAATAAAACGGAGGGGACATAATGATTTTTAGGAAGAAAACGAAGGGGCCTAGGATTTTTAGGAAAAAAACATTTTTCGACGAAATACTGCTAAATCGACCCTTCTGACCGGCAAAACATGGGACCGGGGCCCCCCGGGCCCTGAGAAAGGTGCGTCAATGTTAGTGTTTGTGTCAATCCAATAGGTTTGTGGTTGAATAGTTTAACCTATTTATGTTTTATTTTATTATTTTTAGTTTGTCATAAATTAATTAAGAATTGTTTGATAGTTTCTTAATATTTATTAAGAGACTATCACTTAATGGTTTATAACGTTTGATAGTTTCTTAATATTTATTAAGAGACTATCAATGTTTTCATAACCGGACCGGACGACGAACCAGTCTCCTTACTGGTCAGAGGTCCGACCGGTCGGACCGGATTTAAGAACCAAATGATTTTATATACATTTTATAAATATATATATATATAATCAAAAAATATATACATATAAAAAAAGGTTCAACCACTAGTCCGACCACTAGTTTTCCGGTCCGACCACCTGTTCCCGATTCGACCGACCGGTTCACCCAAAAACGGCCCATAACCCCTAACCGGACTGGTCCGACCACCGGTTTATCACTTAATGGTTTAAGAGGTTATCTATTAAACTATCCATAGTGGTCACCTCACTAAAATCCTTTCCCACCGAAATTTTCTAGCATATCATCACTTTACTAAACCTTAAAACCTCACAATGATCACCACAATAAAAAATCTTTCCCACTGTTCCACATTATCACAACTATATAATTTTAATTATTCTTTATTTTTAATTACAAATAATTTATGAATACGTACATTCAATTAAGCATTTTAATTTTTAATTAACTTATAAGTAACTATATAACATTACATTAAGTAAAAATAATTTAATATTTTATAAAAACAAACATTAAAATTAAAAAAAAAAATTACAACAACATATAAAAATGATCACTAGTCGAATAATTTCAATTATTCTTTATTTTTAAAAATAAAAGTTAACGATATTTGTCAAATAGTTTCGATCTCAATTTTCTATGATCTGCATCCTATCGCTTTGAGGTCGGCTCGGATAGTCTTCTACTCGAGATTTTTTCTTTTCTTGTATATTTTTTCTTATTGTGTTTTTCTCATTGAAATTTCGTAAACGCTTCAAGTTGATGAGCGAGTTCGTTGGTTTCGGGATAGAGCAGACGGTTTGACAACTCGAAGACGTAGCCCGTTTTGTCGTAACTCGGCCAACCGGTCTAACCGGTTCCAGGATGTCAAATTCATCGTCTTTCTCGTCTTGCTCGATGTTAATAGCGTAATTCGTATGGGCATCCGAACCCCGCGACGAAAAAGCGTTTGTCTCGGACTTTTTAGTTCTTTTTGAAGAACTTTGACTCTCGTTGACTTCTAGGCAAGGAACGCGAAACTTTGGTGAGTTTTTTGTCGCGACCCAAACATGTTAGTGGTTAAATGTTTGGCCGTTAGTCTTGAGTTGGTATTCATTCTCCACCCACTCTAACACGTTCTCGTTGTTCATACCGTTTTTTCTGACACAGTTGCTGTAGATGCCACTTATCCTCGTCAACTTCGCGCTCATATGCTTCCATTTAGACTTAAGTTGATGATATGTGTGGTATTCGTGATCGGTAAACTCATTGTTTCGTGCTAACCAACATTCTTTTTTCTAAATATTTGCGATCTTTTGCACACTACCTACAAAGCATTAATAAAAATGTCACTAATAAACAAAGCAATTACTAAACAATTATAACAATAATTATAATAAACTTGTAGAAATAAAAAATAATATTTTACCTTTGGTTTTGCTCTCGTAATGATCGATATGACAATTTTCGAGCAAGGGTTCTTCGTCGTCGGTCCATGGTTTCGGTGCCTTTGGACCGCTACTCAGTTCGGTCGTGTTGGTCTCTTTAACTCTCTTTCCTTTCCTATTCTTTTTTTTTTTAGTTTCTTATGTCTCGAGCACGGCATATCTTTCAACTTGAGTAGGAGACACGAAATCTGTTTTATAACAGGGTTGAGAGAGGGTTTGTTGAAAACCCGATTGCGTGAAGGACGAAAACTAGGTTTGAAAGTTTGGTTGCGGTTGTTGTGGAAATGGAAAGTCCGAGTTTTGTTGTGGGAGATGAGGGTTCAGGTTTTGTTGTGGCCATTGAGGGTTCTGGTTCGGGTTTTGTTACATTTGAAACAAACACTTTCAAATCGTTTCGGGATCGTTCAACAAATTGAAATCAGAATTGTTTGAGTTTGGATTCATGTTTGCACAGAGAAGAGGTTTCTATTTTTCTAATAAGTGTAAAGAAGTGAGGATTTAGATTGTGTTTTTTTTTTTTTGGAAAATGTAAAGGGGTTTAAAATTTAAATGGGAGATAATTTTTTTTTTAAAAAATGATCGTTTGCAATGGTCTTAAATTTTTTTGGCTAATCACGATGGGGAGGAGAGCACGGAGAGCAGGGGCCATGCATGGTCTCATGTGGGTCGCCACCATGGAGGGGATGGTGTTCCCGCTAGAGCTGTTCAAAAAACTCGCGGCTCGAGGCTCGCTCAAAAAAATTTCGGCTAGAAAAAAGCTCGATAAAAATGAGCTGAGCCCGAGCCAGGGTTGGCTCGGCTCGATTACAACCCTAGTTCCTGCCGACTCCCGTCGAAGGACCAATCCTGTTGGTTCTGCAGACCGCCCAATGAACGTGGTCTTAAAGTTATGTTTTAACAATTCGGATTTACGACTACATTTTAACCATTAATAGCCTATGAACCATTAAGACATAAACTTATGATAATTATTTAGAGACTACCACGAATCTCACTATAATTCCAAATTATAAACAGCATTAAATAACATAAGATTATATAACAAAAATATCATATGTTTGTGTCATGCTCAAATCTACCACGTATTTTAGGTTAGTGTTCATAAATATTGAATTCAGGCTTTCATTAGCTTCTCCATGATTATATTGAATCTTTGAGCATGTTGGGTACCATTCATCAAAGACCTTGTTGTTTATTCACGGTATAAACATGACCCGTTTAACACCCTAGTACAAATGTATCTACCATTTTTTTTAAAAAAAAATTAATTAGCTTATCGTCTTTTTTAACAGTGTCTTAGGTAATAAAAAAAAAGATATATATCTTCTATATCTATACGATTATCACTTAATTTGGTCTAGGGGTACCTTTGGGCTCTTTTGGAGATACAAACATTCCAGAGCTTTAGACCGTGTTTGGGATTTCATTTAAAAACGACTTATTAACTTATTGGCTTTTTCAAAAAGCCAATAAGTCAATAAGTTGTTTGTCAAATCCAAAAGGACTTTTAAAAATGACTTTTTGTAAAAGGGTAATGAGCTGTTTTTCAAAAGCTAAAAATTCTAGCTTTTCAAAATGACTTATGACTTATTGACATAAAATTACAAATTTAACCCACTCTTTACCCTTTACCCAATAATATCAAATAGTGTCAATAAAAAAATGTACTTTTTGGTCATTTTGACAATTAATTTTGAAAAAGCTAATCTAAATACATTTTTAAAAACTCCATTTCAAAAAGTCATAAGTTAATAAGCACTTTTAACAAAAAGTCATTTTCAAGTTAAATAAGCAATACCAAACATGGCCTTAATGATGTCTACTTTGCTACTGATTTAGGGATATCACCATCATACGACCAATAGGATACTATCATCATAACACCAAAAATTAATTTTAAACAGCCGGTACGTAACATCATTCATAAAAAAGAACTAAGATTCAACGAACAACACTTAATTTTATTAATTTACCAGAAATTAGAGGTGCGGCAGGCGGCAACTCATGGCTAGTGCTCGATGGCGGTCTTTGCGGCGGCTATCGATCCGTGTGATTTGTCACCGCTAATAAAGGTGTTGCCGGTAAAGGTGTTGTCGCTAAAGAAATAATATCTTGTAGTGAAGAAGTCGCACATATAATCTCATGGCAAATACATTGGATCGGTTTCTCACATTTCTTTTTGGCTGAATGAGTTATCGACGATTTCTTTACCTAATGGCTAGTTGGCATTTTATTATCCAAATAAGTTGTCCTAATGGTAGAAGACTCACCTTTCAATGTGGAGGTCAAGGGTTCAACTCTCACTTGAGACACTTTGATGAATATCATGTGAGGGGAAAAATCTTGAACTTAATCTCAGGTTCTGAATCGATGGGGGCGCAGTTTTTACAGTAAATAAGCTGGTTTCTGCGCATCAGGTGCAGCTCTTCCGAGGGTGGAGCCCAGTAAAACGGGTTATCGCTCCCTTGAGGAAGGGGTCTTCCGAGGCCTGCTGGCGTAGTGCATATATCACGACGTTGCGCTCGGTTTTTGCTGTTCAAAAAAAAAGATGACATCTTATTTCAAATCTATATATTCTAATATAATATATAATGTAATATATATATATATATGGGAAAGATAAAATGAAAACTCATTCTCAATGAGAAAACCGTGAAAACCACACAAAAATCATGTAAAAAAAACTTTTTTTTTAATTTTTTTACAGTTTGTAATACTATTGGGCACATTTGTAAAACATACGTAACAAAACGTGAAAAAAAATAAAAATGTGCTCAATAGTGTTACAAACCTGTAAAAAAATTTCAAAAAAAAAACGTTCTTTTTACATTATTTTTGCATGGTTTTCGCGGTTTTCTTATTGAGATAGGGTTTTCATTTTATCTTTCCCCTATATAGGGTGTATATATATATATATATATATATATAGTAGAGTTATTGTACAAAACACTATTTTTGTAAAAAGTGTGAGAAACAATCTGGGCCATAGATGTGCTAAGATCAAGGGTTGGGATTTAAAATTGATAAATTATTTGATTAAAAGGGCTATACGGTTATAAAAAGGGCAAATTAGGGCTTTCTTTGTTTTTAGATTTGCTGATATCATGCTAAATCTAAAAAAACGGGATTCAGTTTCTAAATTTGACATTCAATCAAATTTCCCTTGCTCTTCAATTGATCGACAAACGAAATTAATGCGCATCCGACTAACAAGAGACTGGCGATTACCCCAAAATCAACACTTTCAATCATACCGTATTAGGGATGTGCTAACTTGTGCTATTATGTGTTTCTATGTAGTGTGTTAACAAACACAACTGTGATGTTTGTTATGCTATTTTTGTGTGTTGTTAATCATATTGTGCTGATATGTGCTATTATGTTACCACTAAAATTGTGATAGTGTTGTGTGTGCTATTATGTTAGCATTAATTTTATATGTGACAGTGTGCTGGTGTACCACTGATATATTGTGCTGGTATATTTACTGGTATAGGGTGCTCGTATGTTCAATCAGGAAACTGATTAACCACCTCCCTATTTTAATGCATATTTAAATACAATTGCCTATATTACCCTTTTCTATTAATTAATAGAAAAGCCACATGTCAACACATTATTGGTTCCTACTATTTTTACAAAAAACTCTATTTGTATGTGAACATACTCCTATATATATATATATATATATATATATATATATATATATAAACGTTTTTAGGCACATATCTCATATTCTTATATCAAGTCAAAATTGGTTTCCAGGCTTTCTCTCCTATTAGATATTTATATGACATTTTTATTTTATTTTAACTTTCCTTCTTTTTTTCTATTAGATAATAATGATTTTATTCTATTTGATAAATAATATGATTAAATTATAAATTATATTTTTTAAATTTTTTTATAAAATATCTTTAAGAAATATATGCTACAATATTTAAAATTAATAATTTTAAAATTTATTTATTTAACTTACGTAATAAACCAGTTTTTAAGGTTTCCACAAATCTTTCTCGGACAATATTACTATATATAAAAAATGTGGGCCCCATTTATTATACATATTCAAAATCATATTTATATTATATTATATATTATATATTATATTATTTAGGTTTCTGATCCATGCAGTGATGTTTTGAAAATTTATACTTATACATCAGAAGTTTTTTTAATTTTGAAAAGTATTAAACGGAGATAAGGGTATTAAATTGGAGAGATTTGCTTAGAAATTTAGGTTTTTATATTATATTATAAATATTATTATATATTATATTATTTAGATGTATGATCCATACAGTGATGATTTGAAAATTTATAACTTAGACCTTTATAAATTTTTTTAACTTTGAAAAGTAGTAAACGGAGATAGCGGTATTAAATTGGAGATTTGTTTAGAAATTTGGGTTTTTATTAAATTTGAGAGATTTTCTTAGAGATTTGTATTTTTCTTTTAATCCAGACGATTGATGAGACAAATTTTGTGAGTAATTTTTATGTTATTTGTATACCATATTTGTGAGGATTTTGTATGATTTTATAAGAAATTTGTATAAATTTTGTGATAAGAGATTTGATTTTCCTATGCAACTTATGCTTCTGCAAATGATGTATAATACCCTTTCTTGGGAATGTACTGTACGTGATAACCTGCCGCAACGCGCATGGTAAATAAACCTAGTTCTATTTATTGAGAGTCGAAGACCAAAATTGTGATTACGAAAAGCATTGGCTAATTTAACTAATTAATTGAAAAAAAAACCTTCTTATAAGTTAAAGAATCAAAATTGTCAACAAACATACAAAAAAGGATCTTCATTTAATATTGAGTTAATAGAGTTCTTTTACAAGAGAGAGACTCGTATGATTATCAATGTTTTCAGAACCGGACCGGACATGGTTATTGGTCGGACCGGTTTCAAGAACCGGATGTCATAATGAATATATAATACTCCAAAAGAAATTATACAATTATAATCACATTTAATCAAACATAAATAATGTTTAAACAAACATAATCATGTTAATAAAAATATATCATTTGGTTTAAATGTTTTATTCCTTACATTTTAGTTAAAAAAATTAAAAAATTTTAAAAAGATCAAATCCGGTTCGACCAGTGAACCGGTTCCTGGTCCAACCGGCACCGGCTCAACCGGCCGGTCCGGTTGAAAGCGGTTCACAAGCAAATTTTGAGCCGGTCAACCCACCGGTTCCTAGTCCGGTTGTGAAAACAGTGATGATTATAAATTTGTTGTCATGTGAGTGATAGCTTATGAATCAAGACATGAAAATAGTGTTTTTAAAATGGAATTTGTAACATGAAAAACCACAAAAAAAAATGGCTTATTCGAATAATTCAGTGACCAGCCTGTTGCGGTAGGATTTATGACAAGCAATAAAAACTAAAAAGTTATACAAAGATTCTTTGAAGTGGAATGTAACTATCAAACCATGTAAACGTCTACAACATATTTAAGGGTTATCTAAAGTGAAATGATCAAAATTGGAGATTTCTAAACACAAAATATTCATTCAAAGTAACATATAAAGACAACATTCACAGAGTAATGTTTAAAAGTGTTAAAAATTCAAACACATAAATAAAAATGGTCTTATAGCTTGATTGAATCTTACTTTGATTGCAATATGGACTGGTTACTCTAACTTGCTCATAATGGACAGATAATGATCAAACAAGGAAGTAGTGTGATGATTTGTTCAATTGTAATATCCTAATCTCGAGTTCTACCTCTATCATTCTAAAGTTGTGTGTAGTGGGGCGTGAGCACCCAGGTGACGAGGGTGACACGCCCCCCACTCCACAACACCCCCGACGTGACACCAGTGTGACAGGCCAGACGTGAGCCTGGTCACGGGGTGAACGCCTCTCTCAAAGGGGGTCACATTTGAATCCAACGGCTATAAAGAGGGGGTGAGGAGGGAATGATGGTTACAGATGTGTATGTGAAGAGGGTGTGATAGAAATAATTGTTTATGTGGCGCCTACGTTGAGTGATAAGTGGGTGATGAATACTCATGGTTTAAGGGTGAATAATACATATTAGGGTTGAATTTCCCTTTTTGATTAGACAAAACTGCTCAAAAGCCAAAGAAATCCGCTTGATGGCATACCATAGCTTACAGTCCTTGGAAAGTTTAGAAATCTAAAATATTTGATGCATTGTTGATGTACACTACAAGGAAAACCACCTATAGCGACAACATGTCGTCCCTATAGGTGAAAAAAATCAAAAAAGTAGAAAACGACCTACTACGACCAATTGTCGTCGCTATAGCCTGTGCTATAGAAACGACTTTTGTCGTCCCTATAGTTCTCGTCCTTTTAAACCATATTCTTGTAGTGATAAAATCTAAGATATTTGATACATTGTTGTTGATGTTCTTGCCAATGAATCCCAAATCCATCAAGATAATATCCTTGAATTTCTACTAATGATTATGTCATATTTCAGATATAATACACTTGAATTTCTCAGCTTTAGTCATTTCCATAAAGTAATATTAATAGCTCAAAAGCGGTTCATTTACACCCAATTGATAAAACCTATAAGGCTGATAATATATAGTGGACACAATATGCTAAAGCTACAAGATATGAAGTGCATATGGTGAAGATACATGAATTTGATTTATGTGTTTGATGGGTATCAGATGAGGAAAGTATTTACATCTGAAAGATCTTCATACATGCATACATACATATACTATGGATGAATAAAAGAAAAAAGAAAAAAAGAAAATTCAATGTTCTTATCAAACTTTTAACTTTTATCTGTAATTTGATCATCAAATACTAAGCTAGAAATCCTAGTCTTTCACCATTCTTTTTTGCTAAACGAATCAACCCTTGTCGTTGTTTTGCATCTGCTCCGATCGATTTGCAGAACTCTGTGATTACCTGAAAAACATGATATTAGTTCATTAAATTATCAAGAAATATGAAACATTATACCTATTTCAGGACATCCTAATACAATTATCCCATCTAGTTATCTAGTTTTAATTATTCCACATGATTAGGGATGACATTTTTTGACATGATAAGAAACAAAACAGTATGACAAAAAAAATTCAGGTTTTATGTTGTCTTATCTTATTTGGTGGCAAACTACTAATTTCCTGATAAAAAAAATAATAAACAGGTCGTGTTTAGTCTGACATGCTTAACTAAATAGATTGTGTTCAGCTCGACTTATTTAACTCATTTAATAAAACAAGTCATGTTTTACTTATTTATTACAACTCACTAGCCTGATTAGTACATTTACAACTTGATTACCGCTTGTCAATTCGTTTGACGCGTTTACATAAATGACATTAATAGGTGTGTTCGGAATTTTTATTAAAAAAAATAAGATTGTAATTAAAAAAATGGGTTACATAGGTGCTGAAAGAAATTTTTTTTTTTTTCACAAATAGGAATACCTTCACTAGTAATAGTGATTTAGAGGAGAGAAGATTAAAATATATGGGTGTAAGAAGTGACAGTGTCTTCTCAAATATGTTTCAAATCGCCACTACTAGTGGCTAAAAGCTTGAAATCACCACCATGAATTGAAATACGCTTGCCATTGGTAGTGGCAAAGTAGTACAATGTGTTATGATTCGGGTACCAGGTACACCTGAAATCGTCACTAACAGTGGAGATTTAGGGAAAAAATGAATTTTTTTTTCCGACAAGACACTGTCAATTCTTACATCCTTACATTCTAATTTTATCTCCATCTAAATCGTCACTGCTAGTGGAGGTAGCCCTATCTGTAAAAAAATGTTATTTGAGCACCCCATATAACCCATTTTTTAATTACAAACCTTGTTTAAAAATAATCGTGTGTTCTGGTTACTCAATTTAAACCGTGTCTGGTTCATGGTTATGTTTTCGACACGAATGAGTATACATATTAACCCATAAACCTATAATCACTTCTAAACGCAAACATATACAATAAGTTACAAACAAATTAACACACACTATATATACCTGAGAGTGTAAAGCAATTGCTTTCCCTCTAAGCTGATTAAACCGCTTCTTTCCAACGATGTTACGTGTGATGACAACTAATGGCGCGAAAAGCCCTTTTCCTTCGTTAACGTTTCCCATCATCGGCCCGGACCGCAATGGCTTACCGACTTGAACCCGGGTGGGTGCGGTCTTAACCACCATGGCGGAGTAATCTTCTCCGGCTATGGAAGTCCCCCAACTTCCATGGAAAGAAGAAGCAAACCCAGTTGCAGTTAGTGATGATGCTGCCATTCAAATGAATTTGAAGCAGGAATTGATCAGCGGTTTAGTGATGGTATTTTTGATTAATGGGAATGTGATATGGTTTTTGTGGGTTGGGTGTAGATTTTGGAACCTTTGGTTTGAAGGTGCATCATGAGCCACATATACTTTGTGGTTTGGAAATATGGTTACTTTGGTAATTTACCATTTTACCCCTCAAGACTGCGTGTTAAGATGTTATCACTATGACTGATATTTTAAGACATGTATCTTTAGAGATGCATAAACCAATTAACCGGTTGAAAACCAGTTTTGGAGTAACCGAACTGGTGAACCGGTCAAAGTCTAGTAACCGTTTTTACCAACAACCGGTTCGGTTAACAACGGTTTTTCAAACTCTAAAACCGAAGCCGGTTAATCGTAAAATAACAAACTTTTTACCGAGGTGGACCGGTTAATCAGTTTGGTCTCTTGAAACCTCAAGCCGGTTCTAAACAGTCGGTTTTTCAAAAACCGATATCCGATTCGAAAAACCGATTAAAATACCGGTTTTTAATTGGTTACGAACTACAACCGGTTCGGTTAACCTTTTTTGTGTATGATACGATTACAGTTTTTGATAAAAATAATACGATATGGAATTTGGTATTTTTATTATTTTTGATATATAAAACATATAAAAATTATAAACATGATATTCGATTCTTGCAATAATCATATCGTTTCTTCCATGTTATAAACGTATATTCCACATTTGCTAAGGAATTTAATTGGTCGAATGGTTGGGTGTCTTTTATACAAGTCATCTTTTGTACATGTCATTATGTTTTTTTAAGTTTCCTACTCAATGTTGTTTTCTTTGTGAACAATTAAGACACAATGATATTTGCAAAAGACATAATGTCAAGTAATGAAGACATAATGACGAGTATGGATAACACAATGATCTTTAAAAAAGACATAATTACTAGTAAAAAATACACAATGACGAGTATGAACAATTTTGTACAGGTCATTGTGTCTTTTTGTGACAATTCGCAATTTTCAGGTTAGAATCATAACTCGGAAATAAAGAAAACGAGTGTAAGCGAAATTACGAAACGGTGATCTGATTTCAAGATACATAAATTCAAATATAACGTCAAATAAGAGATCAGATATTTTGAACTCTTCAGGCCTTGAAATTATAACCATTGGAAAGAGCTCGAAAAATCGTGAACGTGGGCGAAAAAGACGCTTAAAACGGAGTTCGTATTCTCAAGTTACCGCGAAAACAAGAAACTAGTCAGATAGCACGCCACGTGGCACACATGCAATATATTACTTCCGGGCGTACCGCCCGAGCCAAACGATGGGGCTAAGCGATGCGCTCCAGACCCAGATTTCGCCTATAAAAGGCAGATCACCGGATTTCGAATTTTTTTTTGCGAAAAATCACTTTCCAACTCTCAAATTCCAACCCTATACCTCCAAATACCCAAATTTAACCTCTCCAATCATCTAGTGTTCAACGCGAGGTACAGCCGAACTTCTGTAAGGTATAAATCTCGTATAATTTCAATTCGTTATAATGCTCGTTTTAGATCTTATCATTATTATATATAATAAGATTATGATTAATTGCTCGGTTTAAATTAAAAACACGTCGAGGTTCTGTCCGACTAATTTTTGGGAAACAAACAATTATAAGCAGAGATTCCGCCCAATTGTTTTCAGAAAACTTAAGAGATATAAGTCGAGGTTCTGCCCGAATTAAAACCTAAAAACCTCACTTTTATAAACAGAGACTCTGTCCAAAACAAGTATACGAAACCTCAGGTTTATAAGTGGTTATGATGTCCGATTATCATAAAATCATATCATAGATTATAATGGTTTTAACCATTTGATTATAACAATGGTTGTGATTGTCTATATCATTCTTTGGAATGATCAATGACAAGGATTAATTATTCATAAACCTGGATCCATCGAGAAACTATTTTGGTGATATAATTAACAACCATATTAATTTGATTAATCTGGAAATAACCTGATTAATCTAACGAGTCACAGTTGTCACACGTTGTGCTATATTAAGTTAAGGAAATTGATTAAACGTTTGAGATAAGATTGAGGACATGAGTTGTAAGATCTTTGACATTGAACATCAAGGAAAGTTTTGAGAGTCAGATTAAGCTTAGGTAACTCATAGAACTCTAATGATATACAGGTTTAGAGTTCAAGAACTAGTGATACGAACGTTGTGCATTGTCATTGATTTGAATCAACTCAGTTGAGTTCACGACCTCTTTTCTGTAATTTTGGTTTTTGAAACTCAAGGAATGAGAAAACATAAATACTTGTTCGAACCATTTTGATTATTGTGAAGAATTGAAACGCTTTTGATACATTTGTGAAACATGAAACTTAATTAGATCAGGTGGAACTCTGAAGCGTTTTCGATACATTTTGTGAAACATGAAATCTAATTCGATCAGGTGAAACCTTGAAATGCTTTTGATACATTTGTGAAACATGAAATCTGATTAGATCAGGTGGAACTCTGAAACACTTTCGATACATTTTGTGAAACATTAAACCTGATTTGCTTCATGTGAAACGCTGAAACACTTTTGAAACTCTTCGTGAAACATAAAAACGAAAGCGTGGTAAAACAATTGGTTGAAACTCATTACAGTGGGAAGAAACACATGACCAAACTTGTCATTATTTCACGAGTTACATATTTGTCGCTAAGTCCCCTATTCTGTAACTGTTAACCGTGGAGGGCGTGATTATTGAGAATAGATTCTATTTGTGATTGACAATCCACGCCCGTGGTTCGTAGCTAAAACCATGACCAGATGTCGAGCGGACGCTCAATAAGGCTGAAAGACACAATGTCTTGCGACAAGGACATTGGGAAGGGGCAAACACTGAACTCGTCAGCTCGGTTACGGAAACCCAGTAGTTATAATTGGACAGTTGGTCGGGAACTAATACACGACATTGTTGGAATGAACAATGTTTGCACTAGATACCAATGTTTTATACCCAGTTTGGGACATAAACATTATTTAAATCTTTTTATGCAAACATTTGAATTGTTTGGGATACATTACATAAATTTTTGACAAATAAACTTGTGAACTCACCAGCGATATGCTGATTGTTTAAAATCATGTTTTCTCATATGCATAATGATACAGGGGGTGGAGTTGGGAGCTCAATCTTTTGAGACATATAGTAGAGTCTATGAGAGATAGGCTCAACAGTGTGATACATATCATAGTATATATGGGTAATAGCATTGTATATATGTGTGAAACTCAGTTAAAACTGTTATTACATTAGGCTTGTGGCTAATGTAGTTTAATATTGTTCTTTAATATAGAAACATATGTGTCTTTTGTTGTAAATCATGACTGTGAAACCTTAAAAATCACACCGTACGCTTCCGCAATGACAAGAGTGTGACACTTTTGTACAGGACATTGTGTCTTTTGTATATAACATTGTGTCTTTTGTGTTTCCTGTTCAATTTGTGTTTTCCCTGAACAATTAAGACACAATGATGTCGCATAATACATAATGTCAAACAAAGACACAATGATGAGTATGGATAACACAATGATTTTTAAAAAAGACACAATTATTTGGAAAACAGACACAATGACAAGTATGAACAATTTTATACAGATCATTGTGTCTTTTGTGCAGGACATTATGAATTTTGTATAGGGTACTGTGTCTTTTGTGTTTTCTTCTCAATGTTGTGTTTTCCTGAACAATTTAAGATGAGTTTAAATAACAGAATGATCTTTATAAAACATAATTACTGTAAGAAGAACACCAAAAAGATAATTAGTTAAGAAAAACACAATGACTATAATTAGTTACAATGAACTAAAAAATTTCATTTTTTATAGCAATACTATACTTATTTTAAATATAAAAATGCTCGTTTTTATAATATATTTTTTAAAAAACAATATCTTAGTAAAAGTTATGAATGTTTAGAAAATATAAAGAGAAGTGGTACTGACTAAATTACTCTCCAACAATTTTTATCTTTAAATTTTTGAATTTTTCTCTTAAATTTGATCCAGTGATATAATGATTAATAGTTCTTATACTTTTTAAGATAATAAGATTATTTAGTTAACTTAACCTTAAACTTAAAGCATGAACATATTATGATTCCCTAATTTTAAAAAGTTATAAGCAAATCCAGTAAACTACTTTAAGACGTCTAGACATCTAAGGGTGTTCAAAATATCCGAAACTCGAAAAAATTCGAAATTCGAAACCCAAAAAAACCTTATCTGAAATCTATTTTGGGATTTTCGGGTCGAATAATATGATTTTAGATTCGGGTAGGGTTTCAGATATGCAAAAATTAGTTTTTTCGGGTCAAATATCCGAATAATCCGAAAAAAACAGGTTTATTCGGGTTGTTTGGGTTATTCGGATGCACGAATTTGGTTTTTTCAAGTTATTTGTGTTTTCGGGTCGGATAATATAGTTTGAATTTCGGGTTGGGTCAGGTTTCAGATAGCCCAAAAAGATTTTCGAACCAAAAAACCCGAATAACTTGTTATCTGACTCGTTGAACACCCATCCTTTTAAATCTTGATCTCGTAGTCCAATGCTCAAATTTTAATGGGCTGCGATTCGCGAAGTGCGATTGTGATTTGTTTTGTAATTGATCATCTTGACAACAATCAAAAGCATTTTGGCAACATAATCACGTTGGATTTTCATGTGAAAAATAACAAAAACTAAAAATGATTTTTCTAGTAATCTTTTACACAATAATCTTGTTGCCCAAAACTAAAATTATAATTTTCTTTTATATATTTTAATTAACAATTTAAAAAACTCTAAACACATAAACTTGTTTAATTTGTTTTTTCTATAATCGTTCCTGTATAACTTTTTTTTTTTTAAAAAAACGAGTTATTAAAAAACGTATTAGATCTAGTTGGTTTTATTTTTCTCGTTTTATATTTCAAGTAAATAGTTTATTTTTTTGAAATAAAATAAATAATTTAATATTATAAAAGCAATTATAATTATATAATTATATATATATATATATATATAAATTAATTTTTATAAATAATTAGGTTAGGGATTTTATGAATTGGCCACATACTTTGTAAATTGTAATTTTGCCATAAAATTTTTTTTTTCTAGCCTTTTTAAGCATTTTTTAAAATTTTTGTTTAGCTATTGTATATTCCTTATTTTATTTTATTTCTTTAAGTTTTTATTTTTCATTCGTTAACTTTTTTTGTAGCTTGATTTTTACCTATTTTATATAATATTTTTTTCTATTTTTGTTCTAATATAAGTTTTAGGTTTACAATTTGTTAACGCTATCTTTATCATTACATTTGTGTTTGTATTAGATTTTTGACCATTACTTTTACAACCTAGTACGTTTTTAGGTTTTACAGTAAACTAACGGTAGCTATTACGACGGAGTATGACTTTTATGGTGTAATACTCCTTCGTGTTTATGGCAGCGTGACACTCACTCTTATGACAACATGTTTTCTATTTGTATTTTAATATTTAAGATCATGTCGTCGCTGGTGCATTAGGTTTGAGGCAACACCTAGCTCAAATTGTGCTTTTTTCCTAGTTTTGAAGTTCTTAGTATGTTGGCGTTATTGTTACCTATGTTTACAATTAGCTTTCTTCATACCATAATGTAAGCCCCAAAATCCCCATACGTATGATACGTGTTTTAAAACACCCTCAAAGTTAGGTCCCAGATTTTTTTAAAATAAACATGTGCATATAAACACTTAGATCTAAGTTCCAAAAGATTTAATATTAGTTAAACATTCAACAAACCCCATTTACATCAAACTATCTGCAAAAACTTGTTTTTAACCAACAAACAAAAACCCCAAAATGCGTTCGATCCGTATCTTTACTAGCAACCCGATCACGTGCGCCATCACCCTTTACGTTCACCTACAAAACACTACATTTAAATCACCATTAGTTCGTTAGAACTATGTACGAACACATATTTATACTTTTTGGTTCATAACGGAAGGTTATTGGATTCCAAAACACGTTAAAATGACCAAAACGGACAATTTTGGCCACCACCAGCCGTAGGCTACAGCCTCCTTAACAGACATCCTCAGGCGTAGGCTACGCCCCCTGCAGCTACAGATTTTCAGTTTTTCGCGTTTTACACCCCCGTGACCACCCTGGATCGTTTTAACTGTGACAACTAGTACCTGACCGACCGGCAAGTCCGTACGTTACGTGTACTTTCAACAGTAACTATGTGTAAATACATGTGTGTAAACAGTACTTGTATTAACAGAATTCAAAATACAAGAAAACAGTTGTACGTATTTATGTGTAAACTTAAATATTGTAGTGCAACACTCATTATAAACAATAGTTGTTAGTGTTTAGGTGAAAACCTAAGTACAGTTAATACAACTAAACACGAGAAACAACAGTGTTCAAACAAATAACAAGAACAAATCGGTTGCAATCTGATATCCATAGATGACAGGAATCAGATGACCGACAAATCAGTGTGAAAACAATGTGATAACAGGATGTTTAGTTGAGTCCGACAGTGAGGAAATGCAATTTAAAACAATAATGCAGTGTTGTTTCAAAATAACGAACTGACAGTGTGTTTGCGTGGGTGACGATTCACACAAACATATCTGTGAGTTTAACGTTCTGAAATGATAACTGGAAAGTAGAAAACAAAAGTCGGAAAGCAAAACCAACATCGTGTTCGTTCGAATGACGATTCGAACGAATACGCGCGATGGTGACGCGATTTGACGAAACGAAAACGAAACACGACGCGAACGAAAATTAAATTAATAAAATAAAATATTTAACGTTTTACAATTTTGAAACTCATCAAATAATTAAATTAACTTCTCTTTATTAAAACATATAAATTATGTGTAAAATGTCTGGAAACGCAACGGAGACGAAAAACGAGCAACCGAAACGAACCCGAATACCCCGGGGGTATATAAACCACAAATGAGGCTATTTTCTTCATTTCACCACCTTCCACTCTCTCTCTACATTCAATTTCCGGCCATCCTCTCTCTCACTAGAAATCCAAGATTCAAAACTCATTATCTCACTTGTTTCTCAACGAAATTGGATGATTCTTGAACCTACGCGAAGCTCTTGATGTCCCCTACCTAAAAGTACAGCAGATCGGAGAAGAAAGTCACCCAGAAAAGAGGTATGAAGCTTGAAAGATTCACGAAAATAGGGTTTTGTATGGGGTTGTTCGACCATGATCTTTAACATGCTCTAGGCCGCCTTCCACGACCTCTACATCACCGATAACCTTTATTCGCGTAACACCTAACTGGGAAACAACTTCACCACGGTTTGAGGTTATCGAGAGGCTGATGCGTGTTGCAGGTTCGCGTGGGGTGGGGGCTGTTACAGCCGAACCCTCAGTAGGTGGGTGGCCGAACCTTTTTGTCGTCATCACCACCGAACCATTACTGCATCCTCAGCCGAACCCTTTGGGGCCTCACGAACCTTCATGGCATTATACAGTGGCCGAACCTATGCTAACTTGCTGGTGCTCACCGAACCTACCCAGGTCTAGCCGAACCCTCGACAAATGGGCGAACCTTCGACTGGTCACCTACAACCAACGAACCCACACCCTCTAACCGAACCTTAGGTTATGCATGCGAACCTAGGGTTCGCCAACCTCAACCGCCGAACCCTACTGTTGCTTCCAGTTCCACGAAACGTGAGTCATGCACGGCGAACCTACTATCCTTTAGGCGAACCTAGGAGACAGCCGCGAACCCATGCATATCCAGCTGTTGCCGAACCTGAGAACATTAGCCGAACCTGTTATGGTTCAAGACCCTAACTACAGAACGAACCTAGGCTATGCAAACGAACCCTAAAGTTGTTGAGTCTAAAACCAAAAGCTGCGAACCTCCTAAGAATAAACGAACCTATGGGGGGGCTCGGTTAACAGGTTCGCTGACATTCACTCGCCAGCCATAATACCCTTTCGGCCCAATAACCATGTTTCAGGCCCAACAGATTTCTTGACTCAACAATTGGCCCAACTCCCTCATTTTGGCCCAAATATGTTCAAGCAAAAGCCCATGCGACTGCTTAGCCCAGTTATTCAGCCCATGATGAAACCCTTTAGGCCCAACAACATTTATTCAGGCCCAACGCCTTTGGTTGAAACCGGTCCATGCATTCAGCCCAAGAGGCATGTTTAGGGCCACAGCGTCGGCCCACTTTTTAATTGGACTAGATTAACATTCGGCCCACATAACTTCGAATGAGATCAACACATGAAACCGAAATATTATGGAATAAATGAACTTCATAAAAACCGTGTCTTTCAAACATATTAACAAAAGATTTCAAAAGCAAGGTGTCAAGTTCAATACAAGAACTTAAGTTATGTTTAGTAACTACTTTGAGTTATTAAATTACACAATTTGTTATGATCAAAACAAGCGAAACATAAAATCAATGACACTACATGTTAAGTTTAATTTAAAGTAATGGAGTGTTAGTAGAATTGAGAATAAGAGAAACAAGGGCCGAATGAAGACCGAGACTTCCGTGTGTTAGCCAACTCTAGGGCTAACACCTCCACACGCTCAAACACGAACAAATTATATTTACAAATTGTAAACGACGTGAAATCAATACAGGATCGTGAAAACACAACAAGTGCAATCAAGAGCGCGTGCATTCTTCTTTTAAGCTAAGTCAACCACTTCACACATAAGGTGAGTTCATATGCCCCTTTTCTTTAATCTTAACTGATTTCAAACTCACGGGGCTGAGAAACATGCTTTACTTTTATTTATTTAAAGGTTTTGCTTAACATTTTGCTTATACTTCGATTTAGATAATATTAAATTGTTTATTATCGCTTATCATTGTATGCATGCTTGTGACAACTAGTACCTGACCGCCCGGCAAGTCCGTACGGTATGTGTACTTGCATACAGTAACTATGTGTACATACGTATTTGTAAACAGTGCTTGTATTAACAGGATTCTAAATACAAGAACAGTTGTACGTATTTTCGTATAAACTTAAATACATTAAGTACAACGTACATTTGAAACATTAGTTGTGTTTATTAAGTGAAAACTTAATGACAATTAACACAACAAATCATGAGAAACAACGGTGATTCAAACGATATTCAGAAACAAATCGGTTGCGATCTGATGTCCATAGATGACAGGAGTCAGATGGCCGACATTTCAATGTGAAAACAAGGTGAAAACAGGATGTTTAGTTGAGTCCGACAGTGAGGAAACACAATTTAAACATAAACTGCAGTGTCGTTTCAGAATAACGAACTGACAGTGTGTTTGCGTGGGTGACGATTCACACAAACATATCTGTGAGTTTAACGTTCTGAAATGATGACTGGAAAGTAGAAAACAAAATTCGGAAAGCAAAACCATCGTCGTGTTCGTTCGAATGACGATTCGAACGAATACGCGCGATAGTGACGCGATTCGACGAAACGAAAACGAATTACGACGCGAAACGAATTTAATTTTAATTAAATAAATTAATAAACATTTTTACAATTTTGAAACTCATCAAATTAATTAAATTAACATTTTATTTATTTATAATAAATTACGCGTAAAAATCCGGTTACGTGACGAAAACGCGAACCGAGCAACCGAAACGGACCCGAACACCACATAGGGTATAAAAACCCTAAATGAATTCATTTTATTCATTTCATCATCCCCAATCTCTCTCCTCACCAAATTTCCGGCCACCATTATTCCACCACCACAAACCACCTTCAAATGCTCATATCTCCTTCATTTCTCCATGGATTTGAGTGATTTTCGAACCCACGCGTAGCCCTTGAAGTCCTCTACACGAAAGTACAACAGATCTAAAGAGTTGTCCACGAAATCTTGAGGTATGATCAAGAGAAAGTTCTTGAAACTAGGGTTTTCTACACCTCATCTTGTTCGAACAGCCACATGGTCGGCTAACCATATCTTAGCCGGAAAAACGAGACCACAAGCCACTCTGCTACCCAACACAGCCCTGAGATCAACGCAGCAACAAACGAGGTCGTGTTGATGGTGAGATCGTGGTTCGTGAGATGGGCTAGCCATGGCCGAACCCTACTCCTCCACGAACCATCTGCATCATTCAACGAACCTTGTTTGTATACTTGCTGAACCCTGACCAGGACGAACTTTCTCCTCTACCTTGCCGAACCCTCCTTCATGCTGTAACGAACCCACGTAGCTCAGATCTGACCGAACCCTCGCCGGACCTGCATGTCACCGGCGAACCCTGCATGTGAGCCGAACCCTTACAGACACCGAACCTTCGGGAGTGACGAACCATTCTTGCACCGAACCTGCTACCATGTTAAGCTAACCACCTACGAACCTGGATCTCCACGAACTTGAAGGTTCGCTGTCATTGTGAGGTGTTAATCGGCCAAGACCAGCCACCTCGAATTGCTGGCCCACCATACAGCCCACGTTTTTGTTCTTTCTTAGCCCAACAGATTTGTGACATAATAATTGAGGCCCAATGTCATTACAAGAGCCCACACACTCTCCTTTGGCCCAATAGCCTACATATGCTCTACGTGAATTCTGGCCCAGCTAACTAAATTTGTTCATGTTAATGACCCACTACATTGCTAAGCCTATAACCTACATGACCCACGTAAACAACTCCTATTATTATTCGAACAACAGTGTTCATATCGGCCCAACAGCAAGCCCATTTACACCCACAACCCAATACCTTTACAAAGTTGCTTAATGGGCCTAAGATCGTGGAATTTTCAAATGGCCCAACTCCAATTTAGTGGAGTTTACTAATCAGCACATATAAAACTTGATCAGACCCAACATTTAGTAGCCAAATAGTTCGGCCCACTTGTTATAACCGGCCCAACAGGCCCAATGTACCTTAACCGGCCCAAGACACGCATAGTAGCCCACAAAACACTTTGAGAAGCCCATGTGATTCCATTCGGCCCATGTAGCTAACACTTGGCCCAAATAGGAGGCCCACATGGTTTAAAGGTTAACGAATATACGGAATTAAACAATTAAAGATAAAATGCGTGGGGTTATGATCTAATTGTTTCGATTATAATAAAGGTTAGTTTTAATGCATTATCAAGATGAAAAATTGACATTTTCGTGAATGGTTGCATGTTTAATTGATGACCATGTAACAAAGTAAATATATTTTTATATGTCAAAGTCAATGATGGAACTTCTAAGATTCAAAATTAAGTAAATACTAGAGTGGGTTACAAAGAGTTATGAATTTTAAGTGATAACATAATTATTAAATGGCCAAGTGTTAGTGTGTTCTTGACTATTAGACAAGGGCCGAATGAGGACCAAGATCAAGAGGTGACAAAGAAAATAGGAATAACACATACACGCGTACAAACTTTACAACTTACACTTATAAGTTACAATCACATGAAATCAATACAGGATCGTGAACACAAACTCAATTCAAGCAAGAGCGCGTGCATTCCTTATTTAAGCTAAGTCAACCACTTCATACATAAGGTGAGTTCATATGCCCCTTTTACTTTAATCTTAACTGATTTTAACTCTCGGGGCTGAGAAACATGTTTACTTTTATTTAAAAGTTTTGCTTAACATGTTGTTTATACTTTGATTTTGATAATATTAAATTGTTTATTATCGCTTATCATTGTATGCATGCTTGTATGATCATGAGATAACAGGGAAACTCAAAAGATTATGATAATATACCTTCATAATCATCAAAACATTGGGATAACACCGTTGTAAGATTTATCTTATAACACTTGGTTATTCCTACAGAAATGAACATTGAGACAATTCATACACAAACGAACAATGAGAACAATTACAGTGATACATTGTAACAGCAAGTACCAGATCGTCCGGCAAGTCCGTACGGTATGTGTACTTTCACTTTATACTATGTGTAAATACATGTTCATGAACAGTAATGGTATTATCAGATTTCAAAATACAATACATAGTTGTACGTATTTTTGTGTAAACTTAAATACAGTAAGTACAACATACATTTGAAACAATAGTTGTGTGTATTTGAGTGAAAACTTAAGTATAGTTAACACAACGAATCACAGGAAACAACAGTGTTCAAGTAAACAACGAAAACATATCGGTTGCGATCTGATGTCCATAGATGACAGGAATCAGATGACCGACGAATCAGTACAAGAACAATGTGAAAACAGGATGTTTAGTTGAGTTCGACAGTGAGGAAACCCAATTCAAACACAAATACAGTGTTATTTCAGAATAACGAACTGACAGTGTGTTTGCGTGGGTGACGATTCACACAAACATATTTGTGAGTTTAGAGTTCTAAAATATTGACTGGAAAGTAGAAAACAAAAGTCAGAAAGCAAAACCATCGTCGTATTCGTCGGGTGACGATTCGAACGAATTACGCGCGAAGGTTACGCGATCTGACGAAACGAAAACGAAAACACGTCATGAACGAAAATAATTTAATTAAATAAAATAAAGAACATTTTTACAATTTTGAAACTCATCAAAATAATTAAATTAGCTTCTTTTATTTAATTTCATTTAAATTACGCGTAATTTTCCGGAAAACGTACGAATTTACGAACCGAGCAACGAAAACGAACCCGAACACCCTCGGGGTATAAATACCTTGAAAGACCCATCTTCTTCACTTTACACCCCCATTTTCTCACACTAAAAACCCTAACCCGGCTCCATTCTCTCTCTCTAACTTCTCACTAACATTTCTCACTCAAATCTTCATCATTTTGAGAGTTCTTGGTACCAAATCGAAGCTACTATCACCATTAACACGAAAGTACAAGGGATCGGCCCTAAGAACCTCTGAATCGAAGGTAATCTGAGCTCAAATAGGGCGATTTTAGGGTTTTGAAACCCTAGGTTCGAATCCTCCTTCAAACCGGCTTAAATCACCCTAAAACCTTAGGCAACTCTCTCTATATTAGCCTAGCAACTTGAGAAATACTAGGGGAAGAACTTAGAACCAAGAAATGGTGCAAGGGGTGGATGGGTCGCGACATGCCGAAGGAGTCCCCACAGGTCGGCGAATGGCTGGGCCGATTGAGCCATGGCCGAATCAGGTCGAATGGCCTTATTCGTTCAGAGCTTCTTCCTTCGGTCGGCACACCCATTCGACCCTCATTCGCTCGGCTTGTCCCATTCGAACCTTCACATTCGCTGGTTAATCATTCGACTTAACCCTATTCGGCTAAACCTCTCATTCGAGCAAGATCCATTCGACGGGCATCTCATTCGGCTAAGGGCCACATACGGCTGGGTAGTGGATCGGGCACCACCATTCGGCCCAAGCTCCCTCATGCGGCCTGAGCTTACTCATTCGACTTAATGACATTCGGCCATGGGTTCACTTGCAATAAACACATGAAACAAGGGCTAAGGAATAACCATGCATGAAATATTGATTATTACTACAAAGGTGGTGATGGGTGGGGTACAATGCACTTCACAAAACACCGAATGTTGAGAGAATTTTGGGTTAGTTAATTGATAATTAAACAACCACCATTTCAAGGTTGACAATGAAAACAAGTAATGTTTGAACTATAAACCTAAATTTATACTTAGATTAAATTTGCAAAGTTCCTATCAATAC
This sequence comes from Mikania micrantha, assembly GCA_009363875.1. Taxonomy (NCBI): domain Eukaryota; kingdom Viridiplantae; phylum Streptophyta; class Magnoliopsida; order Asterales; family Asteraceae; genus Mikania; species Mikania micrantha. The sequence continues at coordinate 60,908,894 of CM018686.1, read as the reverse complement.
AATTAACTAGCATATTATGACAAGGTTTGAGTGTTCAAGCATGGGTCTAAGGGAAACGAAAGTAATAAAGATTAGGTCTTTAATCATAAATTAAACCAACATACTATACACAATCTAATTGGATTAAGTGTTAATATAATCTAGAACAAGTGAACAAGGCCGAATGAAGACCTTAACCGAGACCTACGAGTGTTTGCCAACCTTATGGCTAACACATACACACGCACGGATTTCTAAAATTCATATTTACAACTTACAAACGACGTGGAATCAATACAGGATTGTGAAAGCAAACTCAATTACAAATCAGAGCGCGTGCATTCTTTCATTTAAGCTAAGTCAACCCAACAACTACAAGGTGAGTTCATATGCCCCTTTTTCTTTAATCTTTACTGATTTTAAACTCTCGGGGCTGAGAAACATGCTTTACTTTTATTTATTTAAAAGTTTTGCTTACATATTGTTAATACTTTGATTAGTTGATATTAAATTGTTTATTATCATAAATCATTGTATGCATGCTTGTTTGAATTCAAGAATACAGGAAAGATAAGATGATGATGATATTATAATATCATAACTCATCGATACAATAGAATAACTTAGTAGTAAGTTAACTCTTACAACACTTAGTTATTCTTACAAGAAATGACATTACAACAATTACAAGGAAACACGATGACATGATTCCAAGAACATAACACAAGAATGATATAAAGATAATATATCTTTATTACATCATTCAATACAAGAGTTAAATAAGTGTATTAAGACTAGCTCTTATAACACTTAACTTTACAACTCAACACATATTACAAGAAGAACAAGGAACATGGAATGATAATCATGATAACGAAATTTCATGATAACAACATCATTCACTCAATTAATTAACATAACCTAATAAGACTGGTTCTTATTTATCTTTGTTAATATCACTGAGAACATATGACAATGAGAACAAGGGTACAAATGAATACAATTACAATTAGTTACTATTGACCTGTTTGCATTATATCACTTCAATCATGTGCCAAATTGTTCAAGTTGATCATGTAAGTCCCTTTAATTCGCTGACCAGTTAGTTTGACGTGACTAAACCGACGATAGCATAGTGGTACCATAGGTTTGACAAACCTCTAGCTTGTAGGGCTAGTATGTTGATCGTAACAATTCAATGGCCGGTAACGTATGACCGGTGACAGGGCGACCTCAAGTCAGGTTCTGGTAAGCGACACATGGTGATATTAATCTACAGTGATAAGTAATTAATCCAACGAGAATCCTATTGACTAGTAGGTTGAGAAGGTGATCTGCTCTCATGTGACACTACTAGTAATAGATTTCGTTGAGGACAATAGACATGCAAAGTGGTAGAGATAAATCGGATGGATTGAAATCTGATTACGTGAGGATTTCAATGGATTCCTTTTAGGCTCTATGCACTATGATTCAAGAACAGGTTGCAAGAGGTTAACTCACACTCTTAATATTTAATAGAGTATCATCAGTTAACCCACCTCAAGTATAGAATAATACAAGGACAAGATTATATTAATCTAAAATTCCTTAATACATCGAGGGTTATCAATACTTCGGTTTGATAATTAAACCCCATACAATATATTATTCTATCATCAATACAATAACTGAATACATCTCAAGTGCGATGAATAAGCGGGGAAATGGATATCTTTAGTTGTATCGCAAGTGGTGTGGAACTTGACTGAGTATGTGGTGGGATAGCGTCTGGGCTTGACCCTTTCAGGATTCCCTATATATAAGCATACTTGATCAGGTGATACACTACTTGTACATATAACTAAGGAGAGGCCATTGGGTGGTACAGATGAAACAAGTATTACAAGCAACAACTATGACATTGTGGATGTGTGCATGATCAATTCAATGGTTTTCAATTTACTTACTTATGAACTCACCAACCTAGTGTTGACTTTGTTTAAATGCATGTTTTCTCAGGTGACGGACAGGTGTAGATACAATTGTGCAAGTGTTAAGCTAGTGGACTTGTAGAAGACCTAGCTTACTTTTGACTGCATACTTTTGATATGACAAAAACAGTGAATCACTTTTGTATATCTTGTACAGTTCAAGATATAAACTCATTGATTCTTTTTGATTAGATTTACTTAGTTAAATTATGATGTACAATGTAATTTAACTTTGTAATTCTATTTCATGTCATGATTAGCATTTCTCATTTATATCTCATGTGTTATGTAAACAATCTGATCATTTGATTATCACTCAAAGATATCGCGCCTCGGGAACCTTCCGCCCGACGGGAAAACCCGATCCGTTCCCGCCGGCCCGGGGTGTGACATACATGGTGACACTTCACAGCACATGAATGATCAGAAGATAAAGTATCTTCTGAATATCGTTCCACATCATAAATGATCAAGTGTGATAAGTCAATTTCTTATAACATTTGATCAACACCCTAAAAACATACTACTAGGTAGTATGATCGCATTGATTATCCACCACCTGCGTCACTTAAGGGTACTAAGACCTGTTCTTACTACGGCTTAAGGATTACATGGTGACCATATGGATTACTGTGAACGGCGACCATGATAACGTAACTTCATGCCTATCACTGCCAATCACACATAATTAACATAATGTAATAAGACTAGTTCTTATTCGACTTTGTTAATTACATGAGACAATCCCCGTAAAGGCCTTGGGATCACACGGTGGGATAGGAGAGACTGGAATGCATTTTAATCTGATTATGTGAGGATTAGAATGGATTCCATTCGGATCCTATACACTGCATTTGAGACATATGATGAACAGTTAACTAACACTTTTAATTAATTAAAAGTGTAACATAACAGTTAACACACAGAAAATAGAATAATACAAGGAACAGATTTACTGAATCTAACATCCTTACTATACAAATGGTTGTCATTACTTCGGTTTGATAACTACAACGCTATCATTGTATTATTCTATTCATGGAAACACAGGTGACCAACAATGGGACAATCAGGTGACATGGGAATGGAAATCAATAGTTGTATTACAAGTAGTGTGGAGTTCTAGTAGTGATGTGGTGGGATGTTGGCTAGGGCTTGTTCCCTTACATATGCGCTATATATAAGCATCACTACTAGGATAACATAGTGCTTGTAAGTATAACTATTGAGGAGCCATCAATGAACATATGAACATTTCACATACAAGCAACATAACAAAACATTGGGACAATGCATGTGTTTGAATCATAGTTTTCAACTAACTTACTTATGAACTCACCAACCTAGTGTTGACTTTGTTTAAATACATGTTTTCTCAGGTGACGAACAGGTGTAGAGACATACATGCAAGGTTTAAGCTAGAGGATTTTTAGAAGACCTAGCTTATTTTGTGTTGCATGCTTTTGGTGCCTAAACATTGAATCATCTTTTGTATATCTTGTACATATACAAGATATAGTTACATTGATTCTTTTGGTAGATTTACTTGATTAAATTATGAACGATACAATGTAATTTAATCTTGTAATTCTATATCATTGATGTGTTAGCATTTCTCATTTTGATTATCATGTGCTATGTAACAATCTGATTATTTGATTATCACTCAAAGATATCGCGCCCCGGGAACCTTCCGCCCGACGGGAAAACCCGATCCGTTCCCGCCGGCCCGGGGTGTGACAGATTGGTATCAGAGCCATGGTTATAGAGAAATATAGGTCATATTACTTAAACGGTTTGGCCTAGACTATAACCTAGGGACCCTCATGTAGATATTATCTGACATAAGATATTAATTGCATGTGCTTTCTGCATCTGATCACTGCACTAACCGATTTTCCCTCGGTTATGATCAGAATGCCGCCCAGGAAGCAACCAACCACGCAGACTTCAGCACCACACTCCTCGACACCAACACCACCTGACTCTCCTCCACATTCACCACCACCTCCACCTCCTCCTCCACCACCGCCACCACCCAACCATCAGCTGGACCCTGCTACGGTAGCACTGGCCACACTGTTGACCAGTCAACTAAAGGAAGTGATTCCTGACATGATGATCAAGATCAACAGCAACAACAGCAACAACGTTGCCAACTCATCTGGGGAAGGCAGCGGTAACACTCGGCTTCATCAGGATTACTCCTACAAGAACTTTGTAGGATGCAAGCCACCCAGCTTCAGTGGCAGTGAAGGTTCCGTCGGCTTAATCCAGTGGATTGAGAAGATGGAAACCACCCTCGACATCAGTGGTTGTCCTGATCAGCACAGGGTGAGATATGCTGCTGGATCATTCAACAAAAGAGCGTTGACTTGGTGGAACGCTCAGATTCAAACAAGGGGCAGGGATGAGGCTCTGTCAATGTCTTAGGATGATTTCAAGACGATGCTGAGGGCAGAGTTCTGTCCAAGGAATGAAGTTAAGAAGATTGAGACTGAACTACTTAATCTTGTTATGATTGGTGCTGGACATCTGGCCTACACCACCAGATTTCACGAGCTTGCTACCTTGGCACCGGACGTGGTACCAACTTTAGAAAAGAGAATCGAGAGGTACGTTGGTGGACTACCTCCCTGCATGCAAGGGCACGTGATTTCTGCTCGCCCTACTACTATGGAGTCTGCTGTCTCTCTGTCAGCAACTCTAACTGATGTGATGGTCGCCTCTGGGGCACTTAAGAAGGAGGCTGATTCAAACAAAGCTGGAACTTCAAAGAAGCAGGATAAAAGGCCTGCAAAGAAACAGAAAGTGGTTAGAAACTTTGCTGCAACCACTCAAGCTCCTATGCTTCATCAGCCACCCCCACTACAGATCAGGAAGCCATATACTGGCACTGCACCTTTGTGCAACTCATGCCAGTACCACCACCTACCGAACGTCCCCTGCAGACACTGTACTAACTGTGGGAGGTTTGGTCACATGGTGACTCACTGCAGGAGTCCGAAGACTCAAAACAGAAACAACAACGCAGCTACTACAGCTGCTGCTGCAGATCCTAGGTCTTGCTACAACTGTGGCGAACCAGGACATTTCTCTCGGGACTGTCCCAGGAGAAATCAACAAGGGGCTCAAGCACCAAGAGGAAGAGCCTTTCAGATAGGAGCTGCTGCTGCTCGTCAAGACCCGAATGTGGTCACGGGTACATTTCTCTTATCTGACTCATATGCATCCATACTGTTTGATACTGGTGCGGATCAGAGTTTTATCTCATCCGACTTTGCATGCCATCTTAATTATGATAAGGAACTGTTAGACTCCCCTTACACTATTGAGATAGCAAACGGCAAACAGATCACAGTAGACACAATATTTAGGAATTGCCCACTAACACTTGGCGATCACACGTTTTCCATCGACTTGATACCGATGGAGCTGGGCAGTTTCGACATCATTATCAGAATGGATTGGCTATCTCTTAACAGAGTCGAGTTCATCTGTTCCGATAAACTACTACGCATACCTATGGAGAACAATGAAGTCTTGGAGATTCGTGGAGACCAAGCGAAACGCATTGTCAAGATAATCTCGTGCATGAAGGCTCGCAAGTGCTTACGAAAACAATGTGTTGCATTTCTAGCTCACGTGATTCAGAAAGAGAAGAAGACGATCAAGATTCAGGATGTACCAGTCGTGAGAGATTTTGCAGAAGTCTTTCCGGATGACTTACCGGGACTGCCACCCGAGAGATCGGTGCAGTTTCGAATTGATTTGATTCAAGGAGCAACTCCGGTAGCTAAGTCACCTTATAGACTTGCTCCATCTGAGATGCAGGAGTTGTCTAATCAGCTACAAGAACTTCTCGATAAAGGATTCATCCGACCGAGCTTTTCCCCGTGGGGAGCTCCGGTTCTTTTTGTTAAAAAGAAGGATGGAACTTTCAGGATGTGCATTGATTATCGGGAACTCAACAAACTCACCATCAAGAATCGGTACCCGTTACCGAGGATTGATGATTTGTTTGATCAGTTACAGGGAGCAAAGTACTTTTCAAAGATAGACCTGAGATCAGGCTATCATCAGCTCCGGATTCAAGAGGAAGACATACCCAAGACGGCCTTTCGTACCCGATATGGCCATTACGAATTCATGGTAATGCCATTCGGATTGACGAACGCACCGGCTGTGTTCATGGACTTAATGAACCGGGTGTGCAAGCCGTATCTCGATCAGTTTGTTATTGTCTTCATTGACGATATACTTATTTATTCAAAGAACGAGGAAGAACACGAGCAACACCTCAAGACAGTTTTGGAGCTTCTGAAAGAAGAACGACTCTACGCCAAATTCTCTAAGTGTGAATTTTGGTTAAGAGAAGTTCAGTTCTTGGGTCACGTGATTAACAGTGATGGTATTCACGTGGATCCTGCCAAGATAGAAGCAATCAAGAACTGGGATGTGCCTACGACACCAACGGAGATCCGATCATTTTTGGGATTGGCAGGTTATTACAGGAGATTCATTTCGAATTTCTCTAAGATAGCTTTGCCTCTCACCAAGCTCACACAGAAGACTGAACCTTTTGTGTGGACTCAGAAACAAGAAGAGGCATTCCAGACATTGAAACAAAGATTGTGCAATGCTCCAATCTTAACACTCCCAGAAGGCAGTGATGACTTTGTTGTTTATTGTGATGCTTCCCATCAGGGACTCGGATGTGTTTTGATGCAACGAGACAAAGTCATTGCTTATGCCTCACGACAGCTGAAGATACATGAGAAGAATTACACAACACACGATCTTGAACTGGGAGCTGTTGTATTTGCACTAAAGATTTGGAGACATTACCTGTATGGTACCAAATGCACTATCTTCACAGATCACAAGAGTTTACAGCACATATTTGATCAGAAGGAGCTTAACATGAGACAGAGACGTTGGGTTGAGCTCCTGAACGATTACGATTGTGTGATCAAATACCATCCGGGCAAAGCAAATGTTGTTGCAGATGCGTTGAGCCGGAAGGAAAGAGTCAAACCCTTACGCGTTCACGCAATAGGAATGACTGTGCAAACCAGTTTGAGAGATCACATTTTACAAGCACAACAAGAAGCAGTGGCAAGAGACAACCTGAAACGCGAGCTCGATTGTGGAGCCGAGAAACACTTCAAGACAAAACAAGATGGAGTTATCTACTATCTGGATCGTGTTTGGATTCCAGCAGTAGATGAACTTCGAACACTCATTTTTGATGAGGCACACAAGACACGTTACTCAGTTCATCCTGGTGCCGATAAGATGTACCAAGATCTTAGGTCGTTTTATTGGTGGCCGGGCATGAAGAAAGACATTGCCACTTATGTCGGCAAATGCCTCACATGTGCCAAAGTCAAAGCCGAACACCAGAAACCTTCGGGTTTGCTGGAACAACCGGAGATACCACAATGGAAGTGGGAACAAATAGCTATGGATTTCATTACCAAGCTACCCCGCACTTCCAGCGGATACGATTCTATTTGGGTCATCATTGATCGATTGACCAAGTCCGCACACTTCTTGCCAATCAGAGAGACATACAAGATGGAGAAACTGGCGAGACTATACATTGATGAAATAGTAGTTAGGCACGGGGTGCCATTGTCTATTATTTCTGACCGGGACAGTCGATTTACTTCGCGGTTCTGGCAATCATTGCAACAATCCTTAGGGACAAGTTTTAACTTGAGCACTGCTTATCATCCACAAACGGATGGACAAAGCGAGCGCACCATTCAAACCCTAGAGGATATGTTGAGAACATGCATCCTAGACTTCGGTGGAAGTTGGGATACGCACTTACCACTCATTGAGTTCTCCTACAACAATAGCTACCACAGCAGCATCGGATGTGCTCCTTTCGAAGCACTCTATGGTAGAAAATGTCGGTCTCCAATTTGTTGGACCGAAGTGGGAGACAACAGAATCACTGGGCCTGAACTTATTCAGGAAACTACTGATAAGATTGCCCATATACAACAACGATTACAAGCAACACGTAGCCGCCAAAAGAGTTACGCAGACAAACGGTGCAAGCCTTTGGAATTCGATGTGGGTGACCGAGTCATGTTGAAAGTGTCCCCATGGAAAGGCGTAGTTCGTTTTGGGGCTAAAGGCAAGCTAGCACCTAGGTATGTTGGACCGTTTGAGATTACTCAACGTATAGGTCCTGTGGCATACAGACTCAGACTCCCTGATGAGCTCAGTGGAGTACACGATGTGTTTCATGTATCAAATCTCAAAAGGTGCTTAGCAGACGAGTCATTGATCATACCATTGGAAGAAATACAAGTTGATGAGCAACTACACTTCATTGAAGAACCTGTAGAGATTATGGAACGTGAAGTTAAGAAACTGAAACGTAGCCGTATCCCTATTGTAAAGGTTCGATGGAACTCCAAGCGTGGACCAGAATTTACATGGGAGCGCGAGGACAACATGAAAGCAAAGTATCCCCACTGGTTCGAGAAATAAAGACCGATCTTTATGCTTAAATTTCGGGACGAAATTTCTTTAACAAGGGGAGACTGTGACAACTAGTACCTGACCGCCCGGCAAGTCCGTACGGTATGTGTACTTGCATACACTAACTATGTGTACATACGTATTTGTAAACAGTGCTTGTATTAACAGGATTCTAAATACAAGAACAGTTGTACGTATTTTCGTATAAACTTAAATACATTAAGTACAACGTACATTTGAAACATTAGTTGTGTTTATTAAGTGAAAACTTAATGACAATTAACACAACAAATCATGAGAAACAACGGTGATTCAAACGATATTCAGAAACAAATAGGTTGCGACCTGATGTCCATAGATGACAGGAGTCAGATGGCCGACATTTCAATGTGAAAACAAGGTGAAAACAGGATGTTTAGTTGAGTCCGACAGCGAGGAAACACAATTTAAACATAAACTGCAGTGTCGTTTCAGAATAACGAACTGACAGTGTGTTTGCGTGGGTGACGATTCACACAAACATATCTGTGAGTTTAACGTTCTGAAATGATGACTGGAAAGTAGAAAACAAAAGTCGGAAAGCAAAACCATCGTCGTGTTCGTTCGAATGACGATTCGAACGAATACGCGCGATAGTGACGCGATTCGACGAAACGAAAACGAATTACGACGCGAAACGAATTTAATTTTAATTAAATAAATTAATAAACATTTTTACAATTTTGAAACTCATCAAATTAATTAAATTAACATTTTATTTATTTATAATAAATTACGCGTAAAAATCCGGTTACGTGACGAAAACGCGAACCGAGCAACCGAAACGGACCCGAACACCACATAGGGTATAAAAACCCTAAATGAATTCATTTTATTCATTTCATCATCCCCAATCTCTCTCCTCACCAAATTTCCGGCCACCATTATTCCACCACCACAAACCACCTTCAAATGCTCATATCTCCTTCATTTCTCCATGGATTTGAGTGATTTTCGAACCCACGCGTAGCCCTTGAAGTCCTCTACACGAAAGTACAACAGATCTAAAGAGTTGTCCACGAAATCTTGAGGTATGATCAAGAGAAAGTTCTTGAAACTAGGGTTTTCTACACCTCATCTTGTTCGAACAGCCACATGGTCGGCTAACCATATCTTAGCCGGAAAAACGAGACCACAAGCCACTCTGCTACCCAACACAGCCCTGAGATCAACGCAGCAACAAACGAGGTCGTGTTGATGGTGAGATCGTGGTTCGTGAGATGGGCTAGCCATGGCCGAACCCTACTCCTCCACGAACCATCTGCATCATTCAACGAACCTTGTTTGTATACTTGCTGAACCCTGACCAGGACGAACTTTCTCCTCTACCTTGCCGAACCCTCCTTCATGCTGTAACGAACCCACGTAGCTCAGATCTGACCGAACCCTCGCCGGACCTGCATGTCACCGGCGAACCCTGCATGTGAGCCGAACCCTTACAGACACCGAACCTTCGGGAGTGACGAACCATTCTTGCACCGAACCTGCTACCATGTTAAGCTAACCACCTACGAACCTGGATCTCCACGAACTTGAAGGTTCGCTGTCATTGTGAGGTGTTAATCGGCCAAGACCAGCCACCTCGAATTGCTGGCCCACCATACAGCCCACGTTTTTGTTCTTTCTTAGCCCAACAGATTTGTGACATAATAATTGAGGCCCAATGTCATTACAAGAGCCCACACACTCTCCTTTGGCCCAATAGCCTACATATGCTCTACGTGAATTCTGGCCCAGCTAACTAAATTTGTTCATGTTAATGACCCACTACATTGCTAAGCCTATAACCTACATGACCCACGTAAACAACTCCTATTATTATTCGAACAACAGTGTTCATATCGGCCCAACAGCAAGCCCATTTACACCCACAACCCAATACCTTTACAAAGTTGCTTAATGGGCCTAAGATCGTGGAATTTTCAAATGGCCCAACTCCAATTTAGTGGAGTTTACTAATCAGCACATATAAAACTTGATCAGACCCAACATTTAGTAGCCAAATAGTTCGGCCCACTTGTTATAACCGGCCCAACAGGCCCAATGTACCTTAACCGGCCCAAGACACGCATAGTAGCCCACAAAACACTTTGAGAAGCCCATGTGATTCCATTCGGCCCATGTAGCTAACACTTGGCCCAAATAGGAGGCCCACATGGTTTAAAGGTTAACGAATATACGGAATTAAACAATTAAAGATAAAATGCGTGGGGTTATGATCTAATTGTTTCGATTATAATAAAGGTTAGTTTTAATGCATTATCAAGATGAAAAATTGACATTTTCGTGAATGGTTGCATGTTTAATTGATGACCATGTAACAAAGTAAATATATTTTTATATGTCAAAGTCAATGATGGAACTTCTAAGATTCAAAATTAAGTAAATACTAGAGTGGGTTACAAAGAGTTATGAATTTTAAGTGATAACATAATTATTAAATGGCCAAGTGTTAGTGTGTTCTTGACTATTAGACAAGGGCCGAATGAGGACCAAGATCAAGAGGTGACAAAGAAAATAGAATAACACATACACGCGTACAAACTTTACAACTTACACTTATAAGTTACAATCACATGAAATCAATACAGGATCGTGAACACAAACTCAATTCAAGCAAGAGCGCGTGCATTCCTTATTTAAGCTAAGTCAACCACTTCATACATAAGGTGAGTTCATATGCCCCTTTTACTTTAATCTTAACTGATTTTAACTCTCGGGGCTGAGAAACATGTTTACTTTTATTTAAAAGTTTTGCTTAACATGTTGTTTATACTTTGATTTTGATAATATTAAATTGTTTATTATCGCTTATCATTGTATGCATGCTTGTATGATCATGAGATAACAGGGAAACTCAAAAGATTATGATAATATACCTTCATAATCATCAAAACATTGGGATAACACCGTTGTAAGATTTATCTTATAACACTTGGTTATTCCTACAGAAATGAACATTGAGACAATTCATACACAAACGAACAATGAGAACAATTACAGTGATACATTGTAACAGCAAGTACCAGATCGTCCGGCAAGTCCGTACGGTATGTGTACTTTCACTTTATACTATGTGTAAATACATGTTCATGAACAGTAATGGTATTATCAGATTTCAAAATACAATACATAGTTGTACGTATTTTTGTGTAAACTTAAATACAGTAAGTACAACATACATTTGAAACAATAGTTGTGTGTATTTGAGTGAAAACTTAAGTACAGTTAACACAACGAATCACAGGAAACAACAGTGTTCAAGTAAACAACGAAAACATATCGGTTGCGATCTGATGTCCATAGATGACAGGAATCAGATGACCGACGAATCAGTACAAGAACAATGTGAAACAGGATGTTTAGTTGAGTCCGACAGTGAGGAAACCCAATTCAAACACAAATACAGTGTTATTTCAGAATACATGTTTAGAAGACCTAGCTTATTTTGTTTAAATACATGTTTTCTCAGGTGACGAACAGGTGTAGAGACATACATGCAAGGTTTAAGCTAGAGGATTTTTAGAAGACCTAGCTTATTTTGTGTTGCATGCTTTTGGTGCCTAAACATTGAATCATCTTTTGTATATCTTGTACATATACAAGATATAGTTACATTGATTCTTTTGGTAGATTTACTTGATTAAATTATGAACGATACAATGTAATTTAATCTTGTAATTCTATATCATTGATGTGTTAGCATTTCTCATTTTGATTATCATGTGCTATGTAACAATCTGATCATTTGATTATCACTCAAAGATATCGCGCCCTGGGAACCTTCCGCCCGACGGGAAAACCCGATCCGTTCCCGCCGGCCCGGGGTGTGACAATGCTTGTATGATCATGAGATGACATGGACAATCAGACGAATATGATAATAAAATTTCATAATTCATCAACACACTAGAATAACATAGTTGTAAGATTTTATCTTATAACACTTAGTTATTCTTACATGAGTGAACATTGAGAAAATTCATACACCAACAATCATTGAGAACAATTACAGAGAAACATGATGACATTACAAAATACATGAATGATCAGAAGATAATATATCTTCTAAATATCATTCAACATTTTAATTTAACTAAGGGTGATAAGTCAAGTACTTATAACGCTTAGTTTACAACTTAAAAACATACTATGCAATAGTATGAACGCATTTATCAATCCACCACCTGAGCGGATTAAGGGTGGCAAGACTAGTTCTTACCACGGCTTAATGGCAACATGGTGAACATATGGATCATTTAGAATGATAATCATGATAACGTATCTTCAAGATAACAATATCATTCTCACATCAGTTGACATAAAGTAATAAGACAAGTTCTTATTCAATTTTGTTAACTACATTGGGATCACACGGCGGGATAGAGGTAAATCGGATGCATTGTAGTCTGATTACGTGAGGATCACAATGGATTCCTTTTAGGCTCTATACGTTGCATTGAGAATACATTACAAAGGGTTAATTACCACTTTTATTGATTAAAAGTGTACCAATAGTTAACCTGCAAGATTCAGAACAATATAAGGAACAGATTTAATAAATTTAATATCCTTAATACATATAAGAGTTATCAATTCTTCGGTTTGATGACAACAACTCTTTATTATAGTATTTCAATACATGATATCACAGGTGATAAACAATGAGATGAACAAGTGGGAATTGAGATGGAAATCAATAGTTGTATTGCAAGTGGTGTGGAGTTCTAGTAGTGATGTGGTGGGATGTTGGCTAGGGCTTGGTTCCCTTACATATGCCCTATATATAAGCATCACCGCTAGGATGATATATAATTTGTGAATATAACTATTGAGAAGCCATTGGGTGAACAGGTGAAACAAATTATATACAAGTAATATGATTAACATTGTGATTGTGCATGTGAATGAATCAAGGTTTTCAATTAACATACTTATGAACTCACCAACCTAGTGTTGACTTTGTTTAAATGCATGTTTTCTCAGGTGACGAACAAGTGTAGCTACTTATATGCATGGACTAAGCTAGTGGACTTTTAGAAGACCTAGTTTCATTTTGTGTTACATGCTTTTGATGACAAAACAATGAATCATCTTTTGTATATCTTGTACAGATGCAAGATATAGTTTCATTGATTCTTTTGATAGATTTACTTGGTTAAATTATAAACGATACATTGTAATTTAATCTTGTAATTCTATATCATTGATGTTTTAGCCTTTCTCATTTATTTATCATGTGCTATGTAAACAATCTGATCATCTTGATTATCACTCACGATATCGCGCCCCAGGAACCTTCCGCCCGACGGGAAAACCCGATCCGTTCCCGCCGGCTCGGTGTAACATCTTTGCCGGAAACGTCGCCGGAACAGTAATCTGAACAGTAAATGCACAGTAACTCAGGTACAAACTATGCAAACTATTGATATGCTATTAACTACATAATGCTTAACAGTAAACTATTATGCTATGGTCTCTGTAATCTGATTTAAACTTAACAGTTTAAAAGTCAGAAATACGTTAGACGAAGCTAAACTTACAAACAGATGCTTGTTAATGTGCTATTATGTATAAACGTATGCGAGGTTAAACAAAACAAAACTATAACAGTTGTTGTTGCAGAATGCTGAACCGACGAATTATTCGTAGAGGTGACGATCTGTACGAATAAATCTGAAAGTTTAACGTTCTAAAATGATGGCTGGAAAGTAGAAAACAAGAATCAGAAAGCCAAACCATTTTCGTGTTCGTTCGAATGACGATTCGAACAAATACGCGCGATGGCGACGCGTTCTGACGAAACGAAAACGGAAAATGACACGAACGACAATAATTTAAGAAAATAAAATATTTTAATGTTTTTACAATTTTGAAACTCATCAAAATAATTAAAATAAATTCTTTTATTTAAATCCGTAAGAAAACACGCGTTACGTTCCAGAAACGCAACGAAAACACGAACCGAGCAACGAAAACGAACCCGAATCCTCTCGGGGTATAAATACCCTAAATGAGGGTATTTCCCTCATTTATTTCTTCTTCTTCTCCCTCCACAAACCCTAATCCCGGTTTTAGGATTTCACCATCACTTTTCACCTTCACACTTCCATATCTTGCTTATTTCTCAACCAAATCACTCCATTCTTGAACCTAAACGAAGATCTCATCACCCTCTACACGAAAGTACAAAGGATACGTCCTAACATCCACTACATCGCAGGTAATATGAGCCACAAAGTAGCGATTTTAGGGTTTTCTAATCCTATTTTGACCCACCTACTAAACTGGTTTAAGCTCTTTAAATCTTAGGAAAAACCACACAACAACACCACGAAATGAGATAGGAACCAACCTCACTTCACCACCTAGCCATTAGATCGAAGAAACCATGGCTGGTGGAGGGAGTTCGGCTTGGCTGAATGACCCAACCCCCCCAGCCCAGCGAATGAGAACCAGCCAAGTTCGACCGAATAGCCAGCTGAGTATGAGCCTCATTCGCCCAGCCTGTTTCGGTCTGGCTTCATTCGATCGGCACCTCCTCATTCGACCCAAGCATTTATTCGGCCCACCCGATCGGCTTAGGCACATCCTCCCCACACCCATTCGCCCAAACCCTATTCGGTCGGCCCTCTTGCGACCTAACCCATTCTACACTATGCTCATTCGGCCAACCTCCTCTACTCGGCTAGCCTTCATTCGATGGCTCTTATTCGGCCTAGTGATTCAAGCATGGTCCTTTGGCTAAGGATTGGGGTTAGACTCATCAGCCATGGCCAAGGAACATGGAGACATAGTATGCATAGGAAATACTCACAAGAATGCATGCATGGTATGTGTGTGCGCATGAGAAATGTTAGGGTTTTTCTTAAACAAAGGATTAACTTAGTCATTAAACAAAGAGGTTAAGTTAAAGCTTTTCCATTAAAGAATTGAACATTAATACTTTGCTAAACAAAGGTTGAACAAGTGTTTGGATATCACATGGGGTTGAAACTAAACAAAGCCAAAGGCAAACATTTTAAAACTTTTACTTATTCGAGCATGAAACATGATTTGCAAAGAACTTAACTAAATATTAGTTGCTATTATACTATATACAACCAAGATAGAAGATTTTATTGAACCTTCTAATCTAAGTTGTATACTCAAGCTAGTTAAGAAACAAAGAAAGCTAAAGCTAAAGTTAGGCGTAGGGTTAATCAAGTTGGATTAAATCAAGCCTAATAAACCAAGTGATGATTTCTTTACAAATATTTAACCCAGACTTACAGGATCAAGGGTAATTATGGGAAACACCATGGATTAGTTATATGAAACCATAGCAAACACATTAGTAACATAGGACACTTAGTAGCACACCGAGACCCAAAACCCCACTTTGCGTCTATTATAACGACTTATCGTATTCAAACTTCTTAAAACAACTCAGGTGCTGAAGAAACTTAAGCTACAACAAACGAGCGCGCATTTTCTGTAGTAATACATACTTAGCAACACAGGTGAGTTCATTGTCCCTTTTCAAACTATTTTGAGTTTTACTTCGGGACTGAGAAGCATGTTAAACCTTTTGAGCAAATGTTTAACTATTGCAATTATGCTTTTATACTTATTCAAACTACTAATGCTAAACGCTAATGGTACGGGATTTTTCTAAATGCTAATGCTATGGGTTAATGCTATTGCTACGGGAGTATGCTGAATGCTAATGTGTCACACCCCCAAATTCCCACTCGTGGTGTCAGTCCACGTGGGTGTGACGTGGCCAGGATCACAGCTCATGGTCATATAGAACGACTCTATATGAGTTGCACATTCACACAGTTTGTAAAACAATACAAGTTCTCACAGTTTGCAGCGGAAATGTTAAACATCAAAATATACATAAGTTTGCAGCAGAAAGTAAATTGTATCAGACACTACAAAGTAAGCTGTTTTCAAAACAATACAAATGCACACAAGCCTAGGACATGAGTCTAAATATGAGCTTGACTCCGTAGTGTGTCCTGGTGAGCGTCCTAGCGTGTGCTCCATTAGTTACCTGAGAATACATGCGAAAAGTGTCAACTAAAAAGTTGGTGAGTTCACAGGTTTGGACAGACACAAATAGTAAACAGATATATACTGGGCATGTTAAGTTTAGTTGTTGGATCTACGATCCGTGAGTGTGTCATGTCATCTTACCGAAACTAGACTGTTTCCGTTTGCCTCCGCGAGTCATCGCTGAACTCGCAATTCACATCGATTATTACACTCGTTATGACCTCCAGTCAAAGTTGTTGCCGAGTGGGGCTAGTCAAACCCAGTAGTACTACGTAATAACGACTCGTTCGTAACAACTAACGGTAAGGATAAGTGAGGGCTTTATGCGATAATAGTTACACTAAAAAAGAAACGGTTTCACAACATGCCAGTCCTATATCTAAAACAGTTGCAGTATATTCTCACCCCAAAGTTGAGTAAAAATAGTTAGAGAGTAAAAGTGTGGCCGTAAACTCACCTGAGTTCGTGTAATGCGTTAGCTCAATAGAGTTGCGTAGCTCGTCGGCTAGTAGTCACCTATATCACATAGGTACTATGAGTTTGTGTTCACAAATGCGGGTCTCACAGGACCATGTTTAGCGTTCAACAACTCCAAGTTGTTGGTGGGTCAGATTGACCGTGTTTGACTGTGTTGACCGTGTTTGACCTAACGACCCGTTGGTGACGGTTTGGATCAAGTGTTCGTGTATCGTGCGGTTTTAGTGTCGTGTGAAGTGTACGGATACCAAAATCATTCCTATGAGAAAACTTACCATTTATGGTAAGTTTCTATTTTAGGAAAGTTTCCACATTAGGCAAGTCATGCATTAAATCACATTCCGATTGTTCTAACATGCATATTTATCCTAAATGAGCATGTTATCAAATAGCACATCGTTGCACATAGTCGGTTTAACATAGTTTGCGCGTAAAAGTTTCCATATTTGGAAGGTTGCTAAAATAAGCATATTTCATCAATTTTAACAACAAATATTATCTACCATCATTATCGTAGTCCTAAATAGCCTTTTAATCATGATCGTTACGATTATCATGTGGCAATTTGTCGACTTAGCAAAATAAAGTTACTATTTTTAGTAACCTATAGAAATAATTATAATCAAATCTCCCAATCAATATAATCCTTTCAATATCATTATTAAATCACCAAATAAGCATCTTAGACTCAATACATTATTATTTTCATCAACCGTTTGCATACTTGAGTCAAAAAGCTTCTATTTATAGTAATATTACAAAAATCATGCTTTTAACAATTCTAACCATCTATATGTACTAATAATCATCATATTAACCTTCTAATCATCATTTTAAGCATAACATATAGATCTAACCACATGCATGTGGTTATTTCACCATAAATCACACACTTAGTAACATTAAAGTTACTATATATAGAAATAACCCCCGAATGACCATATTTGTCATAATCAAACCTTCTAAATCATGTAGGACATCATCAATAACATATCTAGCAATATTTCAATACTAAACATCATGTGAATCATGCTAGATCATACATGCATGTTGATAAAAGTAATCATGTATTAACAAAATCAATAAATCACCAAGGTTTTCAAATAAGATCATCATATATCATCATCAAATCATTAAATCAGTGATGAACATCTTTAATAACAGATTCAAAACACCAAAAATTCGTGACAATGGTGGTGGTGGTGATGCATGTGACCTAAATGGTTTGCATGTGTGATTTCTAGAGTTTTTAGGAAAGATTAACCATAGAAACTACCTTACAATGCTTCAAATCCCCAAGATAAAGCCTGAGCAACTTCTGAAACAATGTTAAGACTGCTGGAACCGATTCAAAGTAAAGGACAAGCAAGTAGGATGTTCTTGGAGCCTCCACAACACCTTGAGTCTTCAAAGATGGCCTTCTAATGGCTCTAGTTGGCTTCTTGCTGCTGGAAATTGTTGTAACAGAGCGAAAATGGTCGAGGGTGAGGGTTTCAGTCGAGAGGTTGCGGCAGAAATGAACAGAAATGATTAACATTGGTTTTATAAAGATTTTTGCGTGTTGGGGTCGTCGCGTACCGCGGAGGCTGCACAAAAGTAACCCCGCGTACCACGGTGATTAAAATATTCATTCTGTTCCCGAAACACGCCGCGTACCGCGATGGTGGCGGATGATCGGTCATCGCGTACCGCGATGGTTTTCGGAGAATTCAAATTCTCCCGCCCAGGCTTCGCGTACCGCGAAGACCCATTTAGATTCCCATCGCGTACCGCGATGGGTCTCGGTTGAGCCCAATAAGCCCAATTTCATGGTTTGGAACCGAATCTTTCGTATTTCTTGAATACGATCATCGTTTCTCGACACATAAGCATTGTCCTACTAAATTAGGTTCTCCGGAACCTAATTGTTTAGTGTATGTGTACTGTGGTTTGATCCGTTCACCAACGTTCGTCATTCAAGACACGTGCGAGTTTCGTGCGATAATTCCTCGAATTATCGGTGTGTTTGGTCCGTTGTGCCACGTGTCACGCTAAATGCAATTATTCTAGTGCCACGTATGAATTAATAATAAACATTATTATTAAAATAAACAAATGCTGACCTGGAAATTGCGAGGTGTCACATCATCCCCCAGTTATTAGGAATTTCGTCCCGAAATTCAGTTCGTGTTGTTCGTGACAGTTTGGTCGGAGAATAGGTGAGGGTATTTCTTTTTCATCTGATCCTCCCGTTCCCAGGTGTATTCCGGTCCTCGCCGTGAGTTCCATCGAACTTTTACAATTGGTATCTTACTATGTTTCAACTTCTTGAGTTCCCGGTCCATAATTTCCACCGGTTCCTCTATGAAGTGTAGTTGTTCGTCGATCTGAATTTCCTCCAGAGGAATTGCGAGAGTTTCGTTGGATAAACACTTCTTGAGATTTGAAACGTGAAACACGTTGTGTACGCTACTCAATTCCTGTGGTAGCTGTAATTCGTAAGCCATGGGGCCTATCCGTTTAGTGATCTTGAAAGGTCCAATATAGCGAGGGTTTAGCTTTCCCCGCTTTCCGAACCGGACCACTCCCTTCCAAGGCGAGACTTTAAGAAGTACACGGTCTCCCACTTGGAATTCCAAAGGTTTGCGTCTCTTGTCGGCATAGCTTTTCTGTCGATCCCGAGCTGCTGCCATTCTGTTACGTATCTGCACGATCTTTTCAGTTATTTCGTGCAGGAGTTCGGGTCCGGTCAGTTGGCTTTCACCAACTTCCGCCCAACAGAGTGGTGATCTGCATTTACGTCCGTAGAGCGCTTCAAAAGGTGCAGCTCCAATGCTGGTATGGTAGCTGTTATTATACGAGAATTCTACCAAAGGCAAGTGAGTTTCCCAGCTGTTACCAAAGTCAATCACACATACTCGAAGCATGTCCTCGAGTGTTTGAATGGTTCTTTCACTTTGACCATCGGTTTGTGGGTGATAAGCTGTGCTCATATCCAACCTCGTCCCGAGTGCCTTGTATAAGGACTTGCAAAAGTGAGACGTGAAACGGCTGTCTCGGTCTGACATTATGGAGATTGGGACTTCGTGTCTGGATACGATTTCCTTTAAGTAGATTCGGGTTAACTTCTCTAGTTTGTCGGTTTCCCTAATCGGTAAGAAGTGTGCCGATTTCGTGAGTCGGTCGACGATAACCCAGATGGTATCGCAACCACTCGCTGTCTTCGGCAGCTTGGTAATAAAATCCATGGAAATCTGTTCCCACTTCCATACTGGAATTTCCGGCTGTTGGAGTAATCCCGAAGGCTTCTGGTATTCTACCTTGACCTTTGAGCAAGTCAGACACTTACTCACATAAGTCGCGATTTCTGACTTCATGTTGGGCCACCAATAAGTTGTCTTTAGATCGTGGTACATTTTGTCAGAACCTGGATGAACTGAGTATCGGCTCTTGTGAGCTTCATCCATCACTACCTTCCTCAAGTCCCCAAAACGTGGGATCCAAATACGATCCATTAGGTAGTAGGCTCCGTCGTCTCTCTGTTTCATCTGCTTGTCCATCCCTCTCATGGCTTCGAGAGTGAGGTTTTCGGCTTTCAAGGCTTCTTGTTGAGCGATCCGAATTTGATTTGGCAGTTCGGAGTGGATGGTAAGTTGCAGTGCGCGCACACGTTTGGTTGTTTCTTTCCGGCTTAGTGCGTCTCCTACTACGTTGGCTTTACCGGGATGATATTTGATTGCACAATCATAATCACCTATCAGCTCGACCCATCTGCGTTGTCTCATGTCCAGTTCCTTTTGGTCGAAAATGTATTGTAGGCTCTTATGATCAGTGAATATCGTGCACTTGGTGCCGTACAGATAGTGTCGCCAGATCTTCAGTGCGAACACTACGGCTCCCAACTCCAAGTCGTGAGTTGTGTAGTTCTTTTCGTGCACCTTCAATTGTCGTGACGCATATGCTATAACTTTCTCGCGTTGCATCAGCACACAACCGAGTCCTTGCTTTGATGCGTCACAGTACACCACAAAATCCTCGCTCCCGTCTGGTAGCGATAAGATTGGTGCACTGCACAATTTCTGCTTCAATAGATCGAAAGCAGCTTCCTGTTTTTCTCCCCATTCAAATTTCTTGTCTTTGTGTGTAAGGGAAGTCAATGATTGCGCGATCTTCGAGAATCCCTTGATAAACCGCCTGTAGTATCCGGCCAACCCTAAGAACTGCCGCACCTCGGTTGAGGTCTTAGGTGCTGCCCAATTCTTGATTGCCTCGATCTTGGCTGGGTCTACGTGTATCCCTTTCTCGTTTACTACATGTCCAAGGAACTGAACTTCGCGAATCCAGAAATCACATTTGGAGAACTTCGCGTATAGTTGTTCCTTCTTCAGTAGTTCTAAGACACGTCTCAAGTGATCGACATGTTCTTCTTGAGTCTTAGAATATATCAAAATGTCATCAATAAATACGATTACGAACTTATCGAGATACGGTTTACACACCCGATTCATGAGATCCATGAATACTGCCGGTGCGTTAGTCAATCCAAAAGGCATGACTAGGAACTCGTAATGTCCGTACCGTGTTCTGAATGTTGTCTTCGGTATGTCTTCCTCCTTTATTCTAAGTTGATGGTAACCAGATCTTAAATCGATCTTCGAATAGTAGCTGGATCCTTGTAGTTGGTCAAACAGGTCATCTATTCGAGGTAGAGGGTATCGATTCTTGATCGTTACCTTGTTTAGTTCTTGGTAGTCAATGCACATTCGGAATGAACCGTCTTTCTTTTTCACGAATAAGACCGGAGCTCCCCAAGGTGAGAAACTCGGTCTAATAAATCCTTTATCTAACAACTCTTGCAGTTGATTAGATAACTCTTTCATTTCAGTAGGAGCCAATCGGTATGGTGCCTTGGCTATCGGTGCTGCTCCTGGTGCTAAATCTATCTGGAACTCCACTTGTCGCGCTAGTGGCAGTCCCGGTAGATCTTCAGGAAAAACCTCCGGAAAATCGCGAACAACCGCGATGTCCTCGACCTTCCGTTCTTTCTTAGGTTGTTCGGAGATGAGTGCTAAAATAGCCGTGAATCCTTTCTGCAGGTATTTGCTTGCCTTCATGCACGACATAATGTTTAGCGGTATTCCGCGTCGTTCTCCTTGGATTGAGATCTGCTCGCCACTTGGTAATGTAACTCGTACAATCTTCTCGTTGCACACGATCTCGGCATGGTTCGCAGATAGCCAATCCATTCCAATCACCACGTCGAAGCTTCCGAGAGTTACCGGCATCAGGTCAATCACCAATTGATGGTCTGCTAGTGTTAGAACACACCCCTTGATGATATGTTGTGTTTCGATAAGTTTGCCATCAGCTAACTCCACGGTATACTTATAATCTAGTGGTGTTGGTGTCATATCAAGCAATTTACTAAATTCACTAGAGATAAAACTCCTATCGGCTCCGGTATCAAATAACATGCTAGCGTAGACATTATTTAAAAGGAACGTACCGGTGACGACGTTTGGATCATCTTTAGCTTCCCCGGATCCGATCACGAACGCCCTTCCCCTTGCTGGGTTGCCGCCTGCGTTCTTGTTTTGCGGGCAATCTCTGTGCATATGCCCCGGCTTCCCGCAAGTGAAGCATCCCTTTAATGTATTATCCTTGTTGTGGTTAGGGTTGGGGTTTGATCGGCATTCCTTGGCCAGGTGTCCGTTCCTACCACAGTTGGTGCACCGAAATCTTCGGCATGGGCCGTGATGGTGGTATGAGCAGTTGTTGCATTTGGGGTTGTTGCCCCGATATCCCCCTTTGTCCTGATTGTTTGGTTGGGTGGCAGTGAAGACCTTGGCAGGTGTAGGTCGGTGTTGAGTTGGCTGTTGGGGTGAAAAGGTCCGGTTGTTGTTGTTGGGCTCCCACTTCTTCTTGGGTTCTTGGGGTTTCAGATGCTCACCCCTCTTTGGCAGCTTTCCCTGTGCTACTGCCTGATCTGTTAGTTTGTGGGCAAGTCGGATCAATGGTTGAATTGTGGTGTGATCGGAAGCAGTTACCATGCTCTGTATCTGCTCCGGCAATCCACTGATGAACTGCTCGATCTTTTTATACTCCGGCGTCACCATTGCCGGGCAGAGCTTGCACAGTTCATGAAACCGAGTGCAGTACTTCTCGATTTCTGACTCTACCATCTTGTGTACCCAGAATTCTTCCTCAAGTTTCCTGATCTCATCACGAGGACAATATTCCTCATGCAGCATTCTGGTGAAGTTCTCCCATGGGATGGAGTTTGCAGTGGCTAGACCAAGGGTTTGGACATGAGTATTCCACCAGGTGAGGGCCGGTCCCTCCAGTGTTCCCGTGGCATATTTCACCCGGTTCTCTTCCGAGCATTCGGCCATAGAGAATACGGACTCCAGCTTCTCGATCCAACGAAGCAGTCCCACTGCTCCCTCAGTACCTTGGAACTTGTGAGGGTGACAGCTCAGGAAAGCCTTAAATGAGCATCCCTTTGCCACGCTCCCATGAGATCCTGTGCATCGGAATTTAATGCACGTGTTAGTGTCTAGGCTGCCTATACTATGTTAGTCATGTTAGGCAGAAGTTAATACCGTTGTTAGAGCCACTCGTCTCACTGGCATGACGGTTAGCTTCGTACTCTGCGAGTACCTTGTTGAATTTGCGCTCGACCATCATGTCAATCCGTGCCTTTTCGGCCTTGCGTTTGAGTCGTAGGGCATTGGTTCCTCTTCCGGACATATCTCTATATAGAGGGGTTAGAGTCTTAGTCAACATATGTCACGTGTTAGCCAAGGTTAGAATAGTCGTCATGTCAGACGTCAAGTCAGATATAATAACAGAGATTGTATCAATAGCAGTCATAACAATACAACAGATAATTAATAGAGCATAATTTTCATTAATATCAACTTTGAAGTACAATAATTTGAAAAGAAAGTAAAATGCAAGTTCTCCGAGCACATCCCGCTCGTCTAGGCCAAAATGGAATAAAAGGAAAACAATACAAAATAAGAAGATCCACTAATCTGAGTCCATGGAGACATGGGAGATGTCACTAGCTGCATCCCCATCATCGTCATCGTCCTCCTCCGGATCCTCGTCGGGATCCTCGTCAAACTCTCCCTCCTCGAGGTCCTCGGCCTCGAACTGTGGTCCATCGTCCTCAGCTGGCGGCTCCTCGATGAACTGCGCCGCCCATGCGTTAAGCATGGCGTCGCTCGCCTGTACCAGTCTGTCACACCCCCAAATTCCCACTCGTGGTGTCAGTCCACGTGGGTGTGACGTGGCCAGGATCGCAGCTCATGGTCATATAGAACGACTCTATATGAGTTGCACATTCACACAGTTTGCAGCGGAAATGTTAAACATCAAAATATACATAAGTTTGCAGCGGAAAGTAAATTGTATCAGACACTACAAAGTAAGCTGTTTTCAAAACAATACAAATGCACACAAGCCTAGGACATGAGTCTAAATATGAGCTTGACTCCGTAGTGTGTCCTGGTGAGCGTCCTAGCGTGTGCTCCATTAGTTACCTGAGAATACATGCGAAAAGTGTCAACTAAAAAGTTGGTGAGTTCACAGGTTTGGACAGACACAAATAGTAAACAGATATATACTGGGCATGTTAAGTTTAGTTGTTGGATCTACGATCCGTGAGTGTGTCATGTCATCTTACCGAAACTAGACTGTTTCCGTTTGCCTCCGCGAGTCATCGCTGAACTCGCAATTCACATCGATTATTACACTCGTTATGACCTCCAGTCAAAGTTGTTGCCGAGTGGGGCTAGTCAAACCCAGTAGTACTACGTAATAACGACTCGTTCGTAACAACTAACGGTAAGGATAAGTGAGGGCTTTATGCGATAATAGTTACACTAAAAAAGAAACGGTTTCACAACATGCCAGTCCTATATCTAAAACAGTTGCAGTATATTCTCACCCCAAAGTTGAGTAAAAATAGTTAGAGAGTAAAAGTGTGGCCGTAAACTCACCTGAGTTCGTGTAATGCGTTAGCTCAATAGAGTTGCGTAGCTCGTCGGCTAGTAGTCACCTATATCACATAGGTACTATGAGTTTGTGTTCACAAATGCGGGTCTCACAGGACCATGTTTAGCGTTCAACAACTCCAAGTTGTTGGTGGGTCAGATTGACCGTGTTTGACTGTGTTGACCGTGTTTGACCTAACGACCCGTTGGTGACGGTTTGGATCAAGTGTTCGTGTATCGTGCGGTTTTAGTGTCGTGTGAAGTGTACGGATACCAAAATCATTCCTATGAGAAAACTTACCATTTATGGTAAGTTTCTATTTTAGGAAAGTTTCCACATTAGGCAAGTCATGCATTAAATCACATTCCGATTGTTCTAACATGCATATTTATCCTAAATGAGCATGTTATCAAATAGCACATCGTTGCACATAGTCGGTTTAACATAGTTTGCGCGTAAAAGTTTCCATATTTGGAAGGTTGCTAAAATAAGCATATTTCATCAATTTTAACAACAAATATTATCTACCATCATTATCGTAGTCCTAAATAGCCTTTTAATCATGATCGTTACGATTATCATGTGGCAATTTGTCGACTTAGCAAAATAAAGTTACTATTTTTAGTAACCTATAGAAATAATTATAATCAAATCTCCCAATCAATATAATCCTTTCAATATCATTATTAAATCACCAAATAAGCATCTTAGACTCAATACATTATTATTTTCATCAACCGTTTGCATACTTGAGTCAAAAAGCTTCTATTTATAGTAATATTACAAAAATCATGCTTTTAACAATTCTAACCATCTATATGTACTAATAATCATCATATTAACCTTCTAATCATCATTTTAAGCATAACATATAGATCTAACCACATGCATGTGGTTATTTCACCATAAATCACACACTTAGTAACATTAAAGTTACTATTTATAGAAATAACCCCCGAATGACCATATTTGTCATAATCAAACCTTCTAAATCATGTAGGACATCATCAATAACATATCTAGCAATATTTCAATACTAAACATCATGTGAATCATGCTAGATCATACATGCATGTTGATAAAAGTAATCATGTATTAACAAAATCAATAAATCACCAAGGTTTTCAAATAAGATCATCATATATCATCATCAAATCATTAAATCAGTGATGAACATCTTTAATAACAGATTCAAAACACCAAAAATTCGTGACAATGGTGGTGGTGGTGATGCATGTGACCTAAATGGTTTGCATGTGTGATTTCTAGAGTTTTTAGGCAAGATTAACCATAGAAACTACCTTACAATGCTTCAAATCCCCAAGATAAAGCCTGAGCAACTTCTGAAACAATGTTAAGACTGCTGGAACCGATTCAAAGTAAAGGACAAGCAAGTAGGATGTTCTTGGAGCCTCCACAACACCTTGAGTCTTCAAAGATGGCCTTCTAATGGCTCTAGTTGGCTTCTTGCTGCTGGAAATTGTTGTAACAGAGCGAAAATGGTCGAGGGTGAGGGTTTCAGTCGAGAGGTTGCGGCAGAAATGAACAGAAATGATTAACATTGGTTTTATAAAGATTTTTGCGTGTTGGGGTCGTCGCGTACCGCGGAGGCTGCACAAAAGTAACCCCGCGTACCACGGTGATTAAAATATTCATTCTGTTCCCGAAACACGCCGCGTACCGCGATGGTGGCGGATGATCGGTCATCGCGTACCGCGATGGTTTTCGGAGAATTCAAATTCTCCCGCCCAGGCTTCGCGTACCGCGAAGACCCATTTAGATTCCCATCGCGTACCGCGATGGGTCTCGGTTGAGCCCAATAAGCCCAATTTCATGGTTTGGAACCGAATCTTTCGTATTTCTTGAATACGATCATCGTTTCTCGACACATAAGCATTGTCCTACTAAATTAGGTTCTCCGGAACCTAATTGTTCAGTGTATGTGTACTGTGGTTTGATCCGTTCACCAACGTTCGTCATTCAAGACACGTGCGAGTTTCGTGCGATAATTCCTCGAATTATCGGTGTGTTTGGTCCGTTGTGCCACGTGTCACACTAAATGCAATTATTCTAGTGCCACGTATGAATTAATAATAAACATTATTATTAAAATAAACAAATGCTGACCTGGAAATTGCAAGGTGTCACATAATGCTACAGATTAATGCTAAATGCTAAATGCTAATCCTATGGGTTAATACTACATGCTAATGCTACGGGTTTATGCTAAATGGTAATGCTACGGATTAATGCTTAATGCTAAAGCTATGGGTTAATGCTAAACGCTAATGCTACGGGTGAATGCTACACATAAATGCTATGGGTCTATGCTAGATGCTAATGTTAATGCTAAATGCTGATACGATATGCTAATGCTACCGGATAATGCTAATGCTAACGCTAAATGCTAATGATTCTATGCTAATGCAAATGCTATATACATACATACTAAATGCTTGAAATGCTCAGAATGCTTTAAACTTTGTATGCTTTATATGCTTGCCATGCTAAAACAACGGTTTGGCCTCTCAGTGCTTGCCTTACCGGTTGTGAAGCTAGTACTTGTGCACAAGATACGTAAACGCTATGCTATTTGAATGCTATAAACTTGTATGCTAAAACTATTGGCTATGGTAGAACATACTGTTTTGGCCTCTCAGTGCTTGCCATAGGTTGTTTACCATAGTCGGGACTTGAAGGAACAGACCGTTGGTCTCTTAGTGCTTGCCATAGGTTGACCTTCATAGTCCGGACTAGAGGAACAGACTGTTGGTCTCTCAGTGCTTGCCATACAATGATTCCTCATTGTCCACTCATGGTTGTGATATGTGACTAGGATGATTCTGGATTACTCTAGTTGACTTTGTGTCATATTAGAAATCCTTTATCATAACACCGATGTTGCTAATAATAATTTGGTCCGATATGGATTGATACTGGATTCCTTAGGGTATTCAGTTGTCCATAAAGGTAACTCACAAAGCTAGACTTGCAGATGCTATTGTATGCGTGTTGAACTTACAAACAAAATGCTAAAGCTATGATGGGAATGGGAATGAATGGTAGGTAGAATGCTTAACTATTATTAATAACAGTGTCATATGCGGATTAGTATGTGGTGGGATGGCGTCTGGGCGGGTCGTAGGCTCGACTCAGGGGTATGCCCTATATATAAGCATACCAATTTGGATATTACATGTGGAGTTAATGAGGTTAAGGTTTTACCGAAAGAGGTTTGCTAAAGCTATTTTCTTTAAACTTATAAACTACATGAACTCACCATTGTGTTGACCTTGTTTTATTTCATGCTTTCTCAGGTGATGAACAGGCGTAAGCTAAGGCTTTTGGTTTGCATGCTAGGCGGCCTAGATAGAGGACCTAGTTGATTTTGGAAGCACATCTTTTGTTACTAATACGAATCACTTTTGATGTCTTGTACAGTTACAAGATAGAAAACAATTGATTCTTTTGATAGGTTTATTCAGTTAAATTACTAAACATTGACGAATGTAATTTAACTTTGTAATCCTAGTTTAATGCTTTATTGTGCTTAATTATTCTTAACATTGATGCTATGTAAACAATCTGATCATCATGATTATCACACACAATATCGCGCCCCGAGAACTTCCGCCCGGCGGGGAACACGATCCGTCCCGCCGGCTCAGGGTGTGACAGATTGGTATCAGAGCTCAAGGTTATAGAGAATAATACGTCATTTACTTAAATGGTTTGGCCTAGACTATAACTTAGGGACCCTCATGTAGAGAACATAGGTTATATGATTGCATTGTGTCTTCTGCATTCGATCACTGCACTAACCAATATTCTTTTGGTTATGATCAGAATGCTGCCCAGAAGACAACCGACTCCAGTACCTACTACACATACTTCTGCACCTCACTCATCGACACCATCACCACCAGATTCACCGCTGCCACCGCCACCACCTCCTCCTCCTCCACTAAACCCTCCTCCGAACTCGAATGCGGGTCTAGCTCTTGATCCTGCTACTATTTCTCTGGCAACATTGTTAAGCAGTCAACTGACAAGTCAACTGAAAGATGTCATCCCTGAGATGATTAACCAAATTCAAGGCCACAGCAACAATTCTGTCCATACCACAGGAGAGGCTAGTGGAAACACTAGTCATTCCTCAGACTGCTCCTACAAATATTTTGTAGGATGTAAACCACCGAGTTTTACTGGCGTGGAAGGAGCTGTTGGACTGATCCAATGGTTGGAAAAGATGGAGAACACTTTGGACATAAGCAGTTGTCCAGAACACCACAAAGTTCGTTATGCGGCTGGATCTTTCAGCAAGCGAGCTTTGACATGGTGGAATGCTCAGATTAGAGCTAAGGGAAGAGATGAAACGATGACAATGCCTTGGGCAGAATTCAAACTTCTTCTGAGGAACGAATTCTGTCCGAAACATGAACTGCAGCAGCTAGAGGTTGAGCTCTCGAACCATGTGATGAAGGGAGCCGATCATATGACTTTTACCAACCGCTATCATGAACTGGTATCCCTGGTGCCAGAGATGGTGCCAACATTGGAAAAACTAATTGATCGATATGTAGCAGGATTACCTTCTTGTATTCAAAGCATTGTATTGGCTTCATATCCTACTACACTGGAGTCAGCCATCTCCCTCTCGGCCAAACTTACCAAAGTAATGGTAAAGTCAGGAGTTTTGAAAGATGATGCAGGAAGGCCAAGGAAACAACAACGAAGAAATCAGAGTATCATCAAAATAAAAAGCAAAAGGTTGTAAAGAACTATGCAGCTGTCACTCCTCTCCAACAAGTTACTGCCGCACCTGCTCAGGTTGCACCCAAAAACTATGTGGGTATGCATCCTCAGTGTGCACAATGCAAATTTCATCAACCTGCTACGGCACAATGCAGGAAATGCAACAACTGTGACCGACTAGGTCACCGGGCTCAACAATGTCGTGCTCCGGCAACTCAAGCTGCAAACAATGCTGCTGTAGCACTTTCCCCACCACCAAGACCTGGCAATCACAACAACAATAACAGGGGATGTTATAACTGTGGAGAATTAGGCCATTTCTCCAGAGAGTGCCCAAAGCGAGTGCAACAAGGAGCCCAAGCACCTCGCGGACGAGCTTTTGTGATCGGAGCCAATGCAGCACGCCAAGACCCTAACGTGGTCACTGGTACATTTCTTATACATGACTCTTATGCATCTATTTTATTTGACACTGGTGCAGATCAGAGTTTTATTTCATCTGACTTTGCACGCCAACTTAACCTTACTGAGGAAACTTTAGACTCCCCTTATATCATCGAAGTAGCGAATGGGAAACAAATAACGGCTAGCACTATACTTAGGAACTGCCCACTTACACTTATTGATCATACATTTACCATCGACTTGATACCGATGGAGCTGGGCAGTTTCGACATCATAGTTGGAATGGATTGGCTATCTCTCAATAGAGTGGAAGTCATCTGTTCTGAAAAGCTACTTCGGATTCCATTGACGAGTGATCGTGTATTGGAAGTTCGTGGGGACCAAGCAAAGCATAGTGTCAAAATCATATCATGCATTAAAGCGTACAAGTGTCTACAGAAGAAGTGTGTAGCTTTCTTGGCTCACGTGGTGGAGAAACAGAAAGACAAGAAGACAATTCAAGACGTTCCGATAGTAAGGGAATACCCTGAAGTGTTTCCTGAAGACCTACCTGGTTTGCCACCTGTGCGACCGGTAGAGTTCCGCATTGACTTGATTTCTCGAGCAACACCTGTTGCTAAATCTCCATACAGGTTAGCACCTTCGGAGATGCAGGAATTGTCAAACCAACTACAGGAGCTACTTGATAAAGGTTTTATCCGACCGAGCTACTCACCTTGGGGAGCTCCGGTTTTGTTCGTAAAGAAGAAGGATGGATCTTTTCACATGTGCATAGACTACAGGGAGCTAAACAAACTAACCATCAAGAATCGGTATCCACTACCGAGGATTTATGATTTGTTTGATCAATTGCAAGGAGCTCAATATTTTTCAAAGATCGATTTGCGTTCCGGATACCATCTGCTCAGAGTACAAGATGAAGACATACCAAAGACGGCGTTTCGTACCAGATACGGGCATTACGAGTTTATGGTGATGCCTTTTGGGTTGACGAATGCACCCGCGGTTTTCATGGATCTCATGAACCGAGTGTGCAAGCCTTATCTAGATCAATTTGTAATTGTCTTCATTGATGACATATTGATCTACTCCAAAAGCGAAGCAGAGCACGAGCAACATCTCAGAACAATCTTGGAGTTGTTAAAGGAAGAGAAGCTCTATGCCAAATTCTCTAAGTGTGAATTTTGGCTAAGAGAAGTTCAATTCTTGGGTCACGTAGTTAACAGTGAGGGAATACATGTTGATCCTGCCAAGATTGAGGCAATTAAAGACTGGGATACTCCGAAGACTCCGACGGAGATACGTTCCTTTCTAGGCTTGGCGGGCTATTACAGAAGGTTTATCTCAAACTTTTCTAAGATAGCCCTACCACTCACAAAGCTAACACAGAAAAGCGAGCCATTTGTTTGGGAACAGAAGCAAGAAGATGCCTTTCAGACTTTGAAGCAAAAGCTATGTGATGCTTCGATCTTATCTCTCCCAGATGGTTGTGATGACTTTGTAGTGTACTGTGATGCATCACATCAGGGACTTGGCTGTGTACTGATGCAGAGAGACAAGGTTATCGCTTATGCCTCGAGACAACTGATGGTTCAAGAGAAGAATTACACTACTCATGATCTGGAACTGGGAGCAGTAGTGTTTGCACTGAAAATTTGGAGACATTACTTATATGGCACCAAGTGTACCATATTTACAGATCATAAAAGTCTGCAACACATATTCGATCAGAAGGAACTCAACATGCGACAGTGACGTTGGGTTGAGCTTCTGAATGATTACGACTGTGGAATCAAGTACCATCCGGGCAAGGCAAACGTTGTGGCTGATGCCTTGAGTCAGAAGGAAAGAGTCAAACCCTTGCGTGTCAGAGCAATGGGAATGACTGTGCAGACAAGCTTACATGACAACATTATTCAAGCACAACAAGAGGCTGTAGAACGAGGAAATTTGAAGAAGGAATTAGATTGTGGAGCAGAAAAGCAATTTGAAACAAAGCCTGATGGAATCATCTATTACAAGAATTGTGTATGGATTCCTGCAGTGGATGAATTAAGGAAGCTTATCTTTGATGAAGCACACAAGACCAAGTACTCAAGCCTAATAAACCAAGTGATGATTTCTTTACAAATTTTTAACCCAGACTTACAGGATCAAGGGTAATTATGGGAAACACCATGGATTAGTTAGATGAAACCATAGCAAACACATTAGTAACATAGGACACTTAGTTGCACACTGAGACCCAAAACCCCACTCTGCGTCTATTATAACGACTTATCATATTCAAACTTCTTAAAACAACTCAGGTGCTGAAGAAACTTAAGCTACAACAAACGAGCGCGCGTTTTCTGTAGTAATGCATACTTAGCAACACAGGTGAGTTCATTGTCCCTTTTCAAACTATTTTGAGTTTTACTTCGGGACTGAGAAGCATGTTAAACCTTTTGAGCAAATGTTTGACTATTGCAATTATGCTTTTATACTTATTCAAACTACTAATGCTAAACGCTATTGCTACGGGATTTTGCTAAATGCTAATGCTACGGATTAATGCTTAATGCTAAAGCTATGGGTTAATGCTAAACGCTAATGCTACGGGTGAATGCTACACATAAATGATATGGGTCTATGCTAGATGCTAATGTTAATGCTAAATGCTGATACGATATGCTAATGCTACCGGATAATGCTAATGCTAACGCTAAATGCTAATGATTCTATGCTAATGCAAATGCTATATACATACATACTAAATGCTTGAAATGCTCAGAATGCTTTAAACTTTGTATGCTTTATATGCTTGCCATGCTAAAACAACGATTTGGCCTCTCAGTGCTTGCCTTACCGGTTGTGAAGCTAGTACTTGTGCACAAGATACGTAAACGCTATGCTATTTGAATGCTATAAACTTGTATGCTAAAACTATTGGCTATGGTAGAACATACTGTTTTGGCCTCTCAGTGCTTGCCATAGGTTGTTTACCATAGTCGGGACTTGAAGGAACAGACCGTCGGTCTCTTAGTGCTTGCCATAGGTTGACCTTCATAGTCCGGACTAGAGGAACAGACTGTTGGTCTCTCAGTGCTTGCCATACAGTGATTCCTCATAGAGGACCTAGTTGATTTTGGAAGCACATATTTTGTTACTAATACGAATCACTTTTGATGTCTTGTACAGTTACAAGATAGAAAACAATTGATTCTTTTGATAGGTTTATTCAGTTAAATTACTAAACATTGACGAATGTAATTTAACTTTGTAATCCTAGTTTAACGCTTTATTGTGCTTAATTATTCTTAACATTGATGCTATGTAATCAATCTGATCATCATGATTATCACACTCGATATCGCGCCCCGAGAACCTTCCGCCCGGCGGGGAACACGATCTGTCCCGCCGGCTCGGGGTGTGACACTCGGGGTGTGACATTAACCCTTCTGTTACCTCCAAATACATCCCACAACACCTTAGGGACATAAAAACCAAGTTCCAAACATAATTTAATGATATCATTATGTTTAAAACCGAGTGATTTGTTAAAAGGGTCGTTTTCACCTAAACCCATTAACACCACTATTTCTCACCCAAACCAAATGGAACTTCCTTTACTCCCAAGGATTTCCATTTGTGACAATAAAACAACAATTTCAACACATGAAATTCATATTCATAAACACCTTAAAACAAAGTTAAAGTATTAGAACATAAAAATCACCAAATAAAATCAAAGTTATTCACCATTCCCATGATGTTTCCTTTTTCACCAAGGATTCTCAAGGTACGTAATCACACCACTTGTGATTTACCTAAACTCCATAAATCACCAAAGGAAGATCACACCACTTGTGATTCAACCCAATTCACATTTACATCTCATGTGAACTGTTTGAGCATTTTTAGTCTAACTTCAAATAAGAAGTTCACACACCTTGTGAATCATTCTTATTTGACCACATCACTTATAAACATAACAAATCACAATAACTAAGCAATTTAAACACCTATTGCATGTTATTGTCAACACCAAGTAATTAAACACCAATTAATTCCATACTCACACCTCTTATGTATCATTTGACCAATTTCAATCAAATTTCAAATATGAAGTTCACACCTCTTGTGAATCATTCTTACTCGTTCACACCACTTGTAAACATACAAATTTTACAATAACTAAGAAATTGTAACACATTTTGCATATTATTGACAAACACCAATTCACCCAATTTACATATTCACATCTCTTGTGAATTGTTTGACCAATTTCAGTCAAACTTCAATAAGAAGTTTATACTTCTTGTGAATCATTCTTATTATGTCGCATCAAATGTAAGCATTCTACATTACAATAACTAAGTAAATATAACACCTATTGCATGTTATTGTCAAATAACAAATGTACAAACACCAATTCACCAAATTAAACATTCCATGTATATTCCACATACATCTACATACATACATGTATGTACATAACACCATTTAACAACATCAAGTATAATAGGTGGGTGACTTACCTTGTTCGAATGAGCTATCCTCTACAACATTTTCCCTCCCGAGTAGTTTAGTTCCACTCACCCCTTCACTATCGTTTCCTATTATCACAACTAATAGATTTAATACAAAGGTTGACTATAACTAGTCAAATTGCACCCACTCATCCCATTATCACCATTCTTATTTAGTTTAAACCAATTGACAATTTAATCATAAAAGATTTCATATTTTATGATTATAACACCTAATTAACCACACCCATCCCTTTGCACACATTTATTGATAAAAATCAAGTTGTTGACATTTAATCAAACAAATTGTGTTCAGTTATTTCACGAACTCATTTCAATTGCTTCTAAAACTCCAACAATCTCCCATGTTTGTTCATAATCAACCAAGGTAACATAAAGTTATCATCTAATCACCCATTTAAATCTCTTAGTTCATCTTTGATGAGAAATGTTTGGTAATGATTCTAAAATGCTTAATAATATGTTTTTATGTGCTTCAACATGATTATTTATTCGAAATAGAAGCTGCCTTATGTGTTTGTGTGTTGTAGGTTGAATGAGGCAAGAAAGTGAATTTAGGTGGAAACCGAGCACCGGAAAGCAAGATCGAGCACATCTGAACATTCGAGTATGCGAAATGGAAGCCATGAACTTTGAAGAGGCATATCTTGGGCTAGGAGAGGAGTTACGGGACGTATAATATATGAAAATCATGTTTCTCGACGAGACGGAGCTGAATGTGATATCAGATCAGCCATAACTTATGTCTAGGGAGGTGTAACTTACGCCGGGATGCTGAACCGTAGCTAGAAACCGTAAACCAAAAAGTTCAAGGCGTAAGATGCAGCTCTAACATGCATGTAGACGTAAGTTACGCCTATGGGGGCGTAACTTACGACAGGGGTCGACGGAAAACATCAAATTTCGCGTTTTTTTTTGTATTTAAGGCCCAAATCAACCCTAGTTGACTATCACACCTTGGGGGCAAGTTCTTGGGGGATTTTGGAGCATTTTGGAGAGTTCTAAAGCCCCGAAACATCAATCCAAACATCAAGATCAAGATTCCATCATGCAATTTCACATAAAGATTGAAGATTCAAGTGTCGAGATGTCCAGCTAAGCTTCTCATGATCGTCTCCGGGTGAATGGTTAAGTTTAATAACTAGGTTTTATTTTGATTTGTTAAACATTTGTATTGAATTTGTTTTCATAGATTTACAAGTTCAATATTGTTTGATTGTGAAACGATAAACGATTTCCGGTTTATTTTACAATTTTGAATTCAATCTCATTGCTTGCTTTGATCTATTGTCAAGTTTAATGTTATTGATTTAATTTTAAAGTATTCTAGAAATCCTACATTTTGTGAAACAAGTAATTATCCGAGTCAACAACATCGGTTTAGTTATCGGTTGTCAACAAAGTCATTGACTTGGTTCCAAATCATAATTGTTTAATAATATAAGCATAAATCATGTCTATATGATTTCCAATTAACATATCAAGATATACCTAGTTGTTTTACTAACTTGAAATACGGAACGATCACCTTTTCAATTATTGTTTACAAACCTTTTAATTAAGTGTTTTTTGTCTTATAAGTTTGTTTTGTTTGCAACTCAAAACCCAACAATTCAAAGTTTATTTTTCATTGCAATTAGTTAAGTGACTTGTGTTGAAAGTGATTTCCACTTGACTTCTCGTGGATCGATACCCGACTTCCCTAACTAAATTGGGTCGTAGGACTTGAGTGTAAAATCGTATTTTTGATTGGTACTTCGACACCGATCAATCTTCACCATGAACAACCCAAAACTCCATTTTTATCAAATTACATCATCATGCAAGAAAATGAACAAAATGTTGTTTCTTGGGTGATTATCATGATAGTTAACAACATATAACACAATTTACACTTCTAATTTCGGATTTGACCCATCAAACCCACACCCCTTGGGAGACCCATGAAATCCCCCATCAAAGACACCAAAAAAACTTACCTAGATGTGGTTTGATGCAAGGGGAACTCAAATCTTTGATTGCATTAACAATCTTTGCAGATTTGGAGCCTCAATTTTGGAGATTGAAGGTTTTCTTCTTCCTCTCTTTTCTTGGTCGACATTCACAGCACCACAAATGAGTTTCCCCCATTTTGACTAGTCAACCTCCCTTTAATCTAATTCAAGTTTCAGCTAATTACATTTCTAACCCCTCAATTACTAGGTAACTCTAACAAGTTATATTTCTAACTTAATTAAGTTAATTAACCCTCACAATTTAGTTATAAGTAACAAATATTTATTAAACACCCACCAAATAATATTTAAGATAATTAAAACTTATAAAACACCCATTAATATAAATAAAACATTGTTATACACCATTTATATTTTATTTATAATAATTCCCCAAAATGGGTTGTTACACATAAGAGTTTACGTAACCTCCAGGTGCAACGCGCCGGAAGAAAAACCTAGTCTTCTTAATCTTTATTAAAGCTTTCTTATCTAAATAGTTTAACTTGATTAAAAAATATATATCAAAATTTGTAACTTGTTTCTATATTTATAAAGTAAAATATTGATATAGTAGGTTATAGACATGTGTATTACACTAGTTTGTAAATAAAAATGATGTGATGTTACGTCTTCATAAATTTACATAATTGAAATAATTTTATTACGTATTTTGGGATTTAATGCATTTAATTTTATCCTATTAATTTAAAAAATTTAAGAAAGTCGTTATAAGTTGAATGCTTTTGTAGTTAGTTGTTAAGTACATTAATATAATGCATACTAAATGAAAACACAGATGATATTTCTAATTATTAATTATAGTATTCATTTAGTGTATTGGTGTAAAGAACATTAATTATAGGTTTTTATATTTAAAAATAAACATTTATTTAGAATAATATGAAACTAACATGTGTCAGTTTTTAATTTGGAATCATTTATTTGAATAGAAACATTTATATACCCAATAATATCTCTTTCTATTTTCTTCTTAATATGTATATTTAAAATAAATAATCGTGTGGTACGATTTGATGTTTCTTTTTTAGTTCATTTCACATTTGTTACTTAATATATGTGTTTACTGCTTGAATTTGAACGAAATATCATATTGGAACATGGAAATGTTTTAGTTGAATATTTTGTACAAATTATATATTGAAGCATGCTTAACAACTTGTTATTAAAAATCCGAATATAGATTAATGTGACTAATAAACCTAAAACTGAATAATTTGAAATTGATTAGCCCGTATCTTATTTGGGTTGGTATACAGGTACATAACAAAAAAAACCTAAATAACCCAACCGAGTAACCCAAAAACCGATTAAAAGAACTAATACCCTTGGATTAGTTAAAACACAACTTAGATCAAGAAGGTAACCTTCAATATGATTAAAAGTAGAAAACCACTTGAAACTAGATTTACCCCTAAAACCTCTAATAGAAATACTCAAGCACTTATCACTACATCACCTTTGTTACCCTCTTTAATATGCTTATTTTGATATAATCAACGTTCCTAATTGGTGTATTTTTATTATAAACTTATAATTTTGGCTAATATTATCATACCTATAAAATGTCACTTGTAACATAACTATTTGTGAGGACTAAGGAATTTTTGAGAAATATAACTTAAATATATATGTATTCTTATCATGCAACATTTTTATATCTAGGACTTGTCTAACTTCTGGTAGCTCATTACTGAAGAGAAACTAGGAAGTTTCAACCAACGTCTTTGAAACTTTCTAAATCCAATGATTCGTATCCTGGAACGTATTCTCTTGATCTTTTTAGTCAAGTTCCATCTTTTCTTTAGGATCGCGTTTCTTGTAAATTTAATCAGTTTCTTGACGCCTCTACGTCCTGCATCAGAATGAAAATTAGGAGTTTAGGATTATTTAAAGATCAAAAGATTTGAGATATGTGGGAAAGCTTGATTGAACATGTGTGAATGAATACCAGTAACTTTCTTAACATTATGATCTTCTTCCATGTTTGTATGATGCAGTGCCTGCATTAGGCAACATAGTCAATTGAAAAAAAAATTAAAAAAGAAAGTTTGGAAGACTATAAGGCTATGTGTTATCCACCGTGACCTAGGCGTGATGCCCCTGGGTCACACCCTGGTAGTGCCCCACCCCCATTACACAGGGGCGTGAGGGTGACGTGAATGGCAGAGGCGTGAGCCTGCTCACGGAGTGATGACCTTGGGAGGAGAAAAAAATAAAAAAAAAATTAAAACGGTAATATTACCGTTAAAACCAAAAAAAATAATAAATAAATTATACTTTATATAAACTCATTCAACCCACTCAAGATTCTTCAAAAATTTTCCAAAAATCTTTCAAATTTCTCAAAAAATCTTCAAATCTTCAAAAACTTCTACAATACTATGGATCCAAACAACCCATACTTTAACCCGTTTTTGAATTGTTACCGACCTCAATTCGATCCAAACAATCCAAACCAATTTCTAAAATTCTCAAATTGGTTTCCACAACAACCTTTATTCAACCAAGACAACTCACCCGCCTTTGACAATATTTTTGAGAATCAACTGGATCCCGATTGTTCCGGAAACACAACCCGACGCCCAACCGGCTTCAGCGCGTCGTAGGCACCGATGAAAGAAAGTGCCAGAAAAAACAACCAAACCGAGCATCACTCGATGGTTGGAATCTGAGGAGGTGGCACTAGCTCATGCCTACATTGACTTTTCTGAAGATCCGATGGTTGGTAACAACCAAACGAGCTTAGAATTTTGGAGACGCGTTAGAGCCCAGTTTTTTTCGGCAATGGGTCGTGACTCCTACCGGACGAACGATATGATTTCCGGCAAATGGAGAGACTTACAACGTAAAGTCGCGAAATTTAACGGCATATGGGTTCAACACCACAACAACCGTAAAAGTGGTGAGAACGACGAATCGGTCATGAACGAGGCGTTGATGACCTATGCTCGAGAAAACGGGCCATTTTCCCATATCGTGGTGTGGCAAGTTATGAGAAAATCAACCAAATGACATCCTGTCCCGAAGTTACAAACTTCAAAACGGACGAAGACGTCATCGTCCGAAAAGTACACGACCATTCAATCCGACTCAACCGGTCGATGTTTCGTTAACTTAAACGAGTCGGATGAGGAAGTCGAAATGGAAGTGCCCCCACCAACCTATCCTCAACGTCCGCCCAGTCGAAACAACAAGGGTAAACGACCATAAGCCTCGTCTTCAACCAATTACAAAGACACGTTGGAGAACATCTCCTCGTCGTTACAAAAAATTGTCGACTTACAGGAGCAAAAACAATACAACAATAATATGAAATTGTTATGGACTCCAATCGATCACTTAACCGGTCGCATTCGTGAAATGGCCGAGCAGACGAAGGAGCGGATTTTGCAACGATACAATATGAATTAATTTTTTTATTGTATTTTTTTATGTATAAATTTTTTCTATGTAAGTTTTTTTATTTTAGTTTGTAATATTAATATTTTTAATAATATTATGTGTTTTTTAATTTAATTTATTATTGAAAAAATAAAATTCAAATAATAAAATATTGAATGAAGGTGGTGATAACGTGTAGACGTGTAGTGATGGGGAAGTGATGGATAACATAGGAAAATATGATGTGGAGTTGATGTGGAGTGATAAGTGATGATGGTGTTGGTTGATTATGTGACGCCTATGTGAAGCCTATGTAACGTGATGGATAACACATAATCTAAATGGAGGTGACAATTTGACCCATTTATCTATGTTTAAAGTTTTGGGGTGTACTTTTTCTGTAGCAGGTAAAATTAAAATAATTAGCTTAAAAAGAATATAGGTCAAATGGGTAGAAGTAGCCTATGATATATTTTCAAGTTTTTAAATTAATTTGAAGTTGCCTATGATATATTTTCAAGTTTTTAAATTAATTTGTTGGAAAGATATTAGATTATTATTAAGAATTATATAATATTTGTAGTTATGAGTGAAATTTGACACATTAGCCGTTTGGTAACCACTGAACCATTAAATGTTAAATCAATAAAATGTCTAAATGGTTAACAATCTTTGAATCAGTTAAGATTGTTTGATTAAACATATGAAAGACTATGCAGAAGAGAGATGTCGTCGGAGAGAAGATGTCTTCGTCGTCACCGGAGGTTGTTGGAGAGGAGAGGTCTTCATCAGATAGGATATGAGGTCGTCAGAAAGGATTGAAGAGGTGGAGAGGAATCAATCTCATTCATTCGGACCCATTCAGATGCTCATTCAGACATTTCTTTTTATTTAGATGTTTGAAACAAACGGTATGATTTTGACTGATTCATGCATTATCTATTCAGAGCCATTCATACCTTACCAAACATCCCCTGACTGTTTATAAAAGACATTAGTTGTTTATAAAATAATCTAAAAAAATCAGTCAAAACAGAGTTTGGGTCAGTCTGATCCAATAGGCCTGTTTGGAGCCTTGCCAAAAGTTAATAATATCTCTCAAATTTTTAATGTTTTTTTTTTTTTTAATTTTATTTATTTATTTTATTATTTTTAAGGCCAGTTTACCTCAACCAAGCTCTCCAACCGGCTCCTCATTCTTCGTTGCACAAACCCTTTAGTGCTCTGTTTAAAAAATCATTATTAACATATGCAAATTGTTTGTAATTAGCTTCCCAATATTTACTCTAATGTTACCTTTACATGATATTTTACTAAAGCATAGAAGTTGAGCAAGTTCCATACTGTCTTGTCTAGTTTCTTGCCTTCAACATGTCGCGCAGACAATTCTGCGCATATTAATCGAATTTGTGAACGCCCAACCAACCAGTTTAATTGTGATATATATTTATAAAAATACGGTTAATTACTATGTTATTAAAAATGCGATTATTATGTACCGAATGATACGAACCCTCCATTCGTGCTCAAATCTCTCATCGGTTCGCCTCTTAACTCCGGTGGCGGAATAGGTGACCAGCAACAAGGAGGTGCTCTAGCACACACTCCTGAGTTTCCAACATCTACAAGCTCCTGAGTTGCTTAATTAACTCAGAATTAAAATATATAATTTATTTTAACTACATGTTGCAATTTGGGCCTATTTGGGTATGAATGGATTGAACATGGTTGTGCTTTTATCTCAAACGGGTCGGATTAAAAAAGAGGGAACATGTCAATGGGTCCAACTAGTTGAAGGACCTCCTAAATTGGTTAATTCAAAGATTTATATTATCATTATCTAGTTATATTGTATTTATTAACATAATCTACCTATACTAATAAATAAATGTTTTAGTACCAAATGACATGTTTATAAGAC
The DNA here is from genome assembly GCA_009363875.1 of Mikania micrantha. Taxonomy (NCBI): domain Eukaryota; kingdom Viridiplantae; phylum Streptophyta; class Magnoliopsida; order Asterales; family Asteraceae; genus Mikania; species Mikania micrantha. The sequence goes on along the minus strand of CM018686.1, from coordinate 60,866,890 downwards.
ATCTCAACCTTTATTTCTCGCATCTCTCTTCTATTAAATGCATCTAATAAAAAATAATAATATTAAATATTAAATATATTTTGTATACATTTTTAAAATAAAATAGATTTTTTTAATACATGAAAATATATTAATATAAAAACATTCTTTTTTTAAAAAAAAATATTATAAATTATAAAATTTTTAAAAACAATTATTTTAAACACAATGTTTAAAGAAAAACAAACTATAAAAAAAGTTAGTGTTTAAAGAAATAACATTATTATTTTAATACTTATAATATTAAATAATACGAAATTGTAATCGTATTTTATATTAAAAATTATCTTATATTTTCTAAATTTTCATTCATAATTATTCGTTACATTTCTTTATTTAATCTGTATAATATACGAAGTACTAACCTAGTTAAGACAATAGTTAAAAGTCCTAACACCAAAGGTATCTGTCTTTAAGTTGTCAAAAAGACTCGTATAAATATCAAACATTGACAAAGAAATGTTTGTGGGTCAAACTGACCCGTATTAACTTTGACTCATTTCTGCCCAAACCCTTTGACCCGTAACCCAATTACCCGTTATGTCGACCCATCTTTCCATCTAGTAATAAACACTAAAAGAATTCAAACCTGAAAGAAGGCCTTTGCGATAACCATATCAGAATGCTCTTTAAACCGAATAGGGAAAACTGCAGTCAACTTCGCAGGCTAAAAAAAATGAAATCCTAATCATTTAAATATTATATCATATAAATTCCTCAAATGAATTTTACAAAAAAAAATTTTTTTTTTTAACTTAAAACTACCTTTTTAATGACATAGAAAGGTTCATTAGGATGATATACAAGTTTGATTGGTTTGTAGGTCCCCTGAGATATTTCTTGATCATGAACATTTTTCAATAGTTCTCTCAATTGTGTGCTCAAGATTATAGATTGCAAAGATGAGATCTTTGTAATTATTTTCACTGCATCTACATTTAGACATGTTTTGAATGAAAAACAATTGTTAAATTGATAATTTAAAGAGTATATTACTGATATGGTTAATGTGGTTTGCTATTATTTCACTCTTGGTCCTTAAGTTTCATAAAGTACTCATATAGTCCCAAACTTTAGACATTTGTAACACATTTAGTCCTTAGGTCACCAAATTAACCTCACATAATTCACCAAATTACTCTCACATAAGGACTATATGTGTTACAAATATTTAAAGTTTGGGGTCATATTAGTAATTTATGAAACATATGGACCAAGAGTAAAATACTTGCAAACCACGAGCACCATCTCGGTAATTTGCTCTAATTTAAATAACTGAAAATTAGCATTTAATGTTAAATAAATGAAATACTGCGAATATTTAGCAAGTGTTTAAAAGCATAATTTACCTTTCTTGTGTGGAATTTTAGTGAAATCAAGTTTAAGAGTCAATTGGTATCCTGGTTTTGTTGGTTCAACAATTTGAACTACTTCATGACAAATTCTCTTCACGTCTTCTAACGTGTAATGAGGAAATTCGTGTAATGTTGAGGATCCAATGGATAAAATATGGGTCGAGATCGACAGATATACCTGATTGGCTTGTGATACATATGACTGGTAAATCTTGTATTAGATGAAGTTGAATAGTTGATAGATTTCTAAATATTGTTTTTTGTTTACCTGAATGTGGTATTGTAGAGATCCAAATTCATACAAGTGGTGTTCGACCGCCAAAGGTTTATCGGCACTGTTGAAATAAATAGTTTTGGTTTTAAAATTTTGTTAGACATGACAAGTTTGACTTGTTTACTTTTGAATGGGTCAATTCTAGGTTTTTTTTTTTTTAAGGTTTAGCTTAAAGGAAACATGTCAAGTTAATTTCATCCAAAGTTTTATGTTCTTGTAATCTTGTCTAATACATACAACTTTTTAAATTATTTTGTTAAAAAATTGTATAAATATTGAATAATATAATTTATGTAATCATATTTGACACTTTCAGTATTAAAAAATAATAGATCTTTGGAGAGAGTTTTAGGATAACCCGACCCATATAAAAATTCCATATTTTGAATTCCAGCCCGTCCTGTTTTATGGGCCACATCCAATTTTTTACTTTCTGGTTTCTAATCTTTATGGAACCGTAGTTGTAAGTTTGTAACCTTGTAAGTAGAAGTGGGCAAAAAAGCCGGGTTCTAGAACCGGAACTGAGTACCCGAACCTGAACCATAAACTGTCATACCAGATCTGACGGGTACAATCAGTTTCGGTTTCTCATTGATATCATATATGAAACCGGTTCCATCTTTACCCAACCAAAACCGGAATCAGCCAAAAACCAATAAAATGGTCAAATACCCAAATCTAACCGGAACCAGTTCTTAACTTTGTTGATCAGAACCAGAAGTAGTTTAAAAAAGAGATAATTACATATATCCTCCTCTTTTGAGGTCTAATTACATATATGCCCAACTGAAAAAATTAATTGCATATATAGCAACTTTAAAAATTAATTGCATATCTTTACACATTGTGACAAAAATACCCTTTTCATAACCCTTTAAAATTTCAAACACACATACGTAAACACCACATTTGTTCATCGACATCCCCCATACGACTGCAGATTTGTCAATTAAAAAAGAAAAAAAAAAGACACGAATTTTTTTTTTAAAAAAAGAAGCAAAAACACTAAAAAAAGGAGAAAACGTTAATTAGGGGTATATTTGAAGCAAGGGTAAAATAGATATAATATTTTTTTTAAAAGTAGGGGTAAAATAATAATTCCTTAATTCATTTTAATTAAAATGGGTATATTTGAATTTTTTAGAATTTGAGGAGGGGATATATGTAATTAAAATTTTGGATTGGGCATACATGTAATTAATAAAATTTACAGGGGTATATATAATTGCCCCTAAAAAATCCCAGTTTTCACACCTCTAGTTGTAAGGCCTAAATTTCTCAAACTTGTTTTTTTTTTTGTATTTTCAATTAACAAAATCTTGATGAAATTTAGAATATGATATTGACAACTTAGCCACTTTGCAGACACTTTTAATTTGGTGACGTTGGAAAGCTACCTAAATTGGGTGCACCACCATGGTCCATGGCTGGAAAATCTACATGGAAGACACTTAACATTGTCTACAAAAGATTCAAATGTGTCTAGCCCCATTGAGCCATGGGTACGTGAGTTAAAGTGGAGTCGATTTAACCGCAATCAAGGAGTGGTGCGGTTTTGAGTGCGCACATGATTCCCTTTTAACAAAGGTTTTAGGTTTGAATTCAGCTTTCACATGTTTTGCCTTTGCTTCTTGAAGGCAACCTACCTAATGCCACTGAAGGTATTGGTGGGACCATGAGTTTTCCCTAACGGATTATGGTCAAAAAAACGAAAGAAACATTACCGATAGAGTTGAAGCAGAATATGCTTTAATGCCGGTGACGCCCTTTCGAAGCACGCCATTATTGTCATCTTCTTGGTCTTGTTGTAATATGTAAATGGATGTTATAGAGACAAATACAAGAATGAAAAACAAAGACAGTGTAGCATGCTTTATTTTACAGTTGAGTAAAAAGGAGTTTGAGTGAAAATGAAGTCCTTTGTTGCAATCATTTTTGGTCAACATTTAAGCAATATGTAGCTTTCTACATGTATCCACCTTTAATGCACTACCTATTGGGGGTTGGTGGGTACATATCCAACAACTGTGTACATATCCAATAACTAATGGAACTCTCACTATTGAAATGCTACTACAATTTTCATTATACTAAATGATGACGTGGCGACTTCGTATTGGCTACGTGTCTTCGGAAAAATAGTGTATCAGCGGGCTTTTTAGTGCGAATCAAAATGAATCTTTTGAGTTGGTCACAAAACGAAACGTTATAAGACTATCCACAGTGGTCACCTCCATTGAAAAACCTTCTGTCATATCATAACCACTATATGATTTTAATTATTCTTTTTTTAGTTGTAAATTAATAATTAAAAGAATAATAAAATAAAAACGTTAACATTAAATTAAAAGAGTCACATAAAAATAAAATGTTACAACGCAAATAAAAATACAAGTCAACGATATTTGTCGAATATTTTCGATCTCAATTTTTTTATGATCGATCGTTCTTCGGCATCAAGTTATTCGGGAGACATATTCCCCATCACTTTGAGGTCAGCTCGGAGAGTCTTCTGTTGAATTTTTTTCTTTTCTTCTCCTTGTGTTTTCTCTTTGAAATTTCGTAAACGCTTCAAGTTGATGAGCGAGTTCGTGGTTGTCGAGATAGTGGAGACGGTTTGAAGACTCGAAGATGAAGCCCGTTTTTTCGTATCTCGGCCAACCGGTCTTAACGGTTCCGGATGTCGAATTCATCGTCTTCCTCATCTTGCTCGAGGTTAACCGCGTAATTCATATGGGCAACCGAACCCCCCAGCGAATAAGCGTTCGTCTCGAAATTTTTAGTTCTTTTTGAAGAACTTTGGTGAGGTTTTTATCGCGACCCAAACATGGTAGTGGTTAAATGTTTGGACATTAGTCTTGAGTTGATATTCTTTATCCGCCCACTTTAACGCGTTCTCGTCGTTCATATCGTTTTTTCTTTTGTTGGCATAGTTGTTGTAGATGTCATTGAACCACGTCAAGTTCATGCTCATATCCTTCCATTTAAAATTAAGTTAATGATATAAGCGGTATTCATGATCGGTAAATCCATCATCTCGTGCTAACTAATAATTACTTTTTTTTCCAAAAATTTTTGCGTTTTTGCGAATTAATTGCAAAAGATTAAAAATATTTAAATTATAATAAAGTTGAAAAAAATAAAAAATAATATTTTACCTTTGGTTTTGTTTTCGGAATGATCGATATAACATTTTCCGAGCGCGGTTTCTTCATCGTAAGTCAATGGTTTCAGTGCCATTAGACTGCTACTCGGTCCGATCGCGTCGGTCTCTTTCACTCTATTTCCTTTTCTCTTCTTTTTTTGAGTTTCTTGTGTCACGAGCACGACATCAGGAGACATGAAATCCGTTTCATGACGGGGTTGAGAGAGGGTTTGTTTAAACCCGGTTGCATGAATGACGAAAACCTGGTTGCATGAAGAATGAAAACCCAGTTTGTTGTGGGAGTTGAGGGTTCAGGTTATGTTGTGGCCATTGAAGGTTCGGGTTTTGTTGCATTTGAAACAAACACATTCGAATCGTTTAGGGATCGTTTAACAAGTTGAAATTGGGGTTGTTTGAGTTGGGATTCATGTTTGCAACGAGAAGATGTTAGAGAGTACAAAAGTAATATTTTCGAGTTTGGTTATTTTATAACATGTGAAAGAGATTAATTAGGGGAGAATTTTTTTATTTTTTTAAATGTTTGACCGTTTTCAAACAGTCTTTTGTTTACGTTGGCCAATCACGAACGAGAGGAACAAGCGGGAAGCGGGGGCGCTTTTGGCTAATGAGGGTAGCCTCCGGGGTTGGGGGTGGTGTTCCAGCCTAGCCCCGTCGAAAGGGGGTCACCGATGGTTAAGCGGGGCACCCGTTGCGCATAGACTAACGGGTTGGGTTGTTTTACAAGAAACATTTTTGTTATTTACATAGTCGACTCCAAGATGAAAAAAAAAAATTTCAGGGCCTGAGCCAAGAAAAAAATTTTGCGCCCTCTTAAAAAACTAACTCAGTTATTTTTATATAAAAAATTAATAATATAATATATAAAAAAAATTAAAAAAAATATATTTTGAGCTCCTTAAAAGGCCAGGCCCAAAACGGTCGACCACTTCGCCTGTTATCCGGGCCGGCCGTGGTTACTAAGTTTATATGTTGCTAGATGTCATTATTAACTAACGTATTACTAAAATTGTCTGCTTTCTTTTTATTGGTAATAACAGATTTACGAGGTTTTATTTATTTGAATGTACTTTTATTGCTAGTAATATCTTGTTTTTTCGTCAAGTCAAAAGTCTTTACACTTAATTAACTAAACCGGTTAATTTATAATTAAATATAATAAAATAAAATGTGGTAATTTTATAACCTAAAAATGGAGCTCAAAGTGAGATCTAGTAGAAGATAATGAACTAAGAAAGCTCCATAAGGTGTTTGAGGTAATTTTGTATAACCATAACAAACTTTTAATTTTGTTTCAATCAAGTTACTTAAATTTTATTTTGTTTAAAATTGATAACTTAAGTATTTGTATGTTTTAATCTTAAGTATTTAAGTTTATTTTTATGTTTTAATCTTAAGTTTATTTTTATGTTTTAATTTTGCAACCATAACTTTTTTATTTTTATTTGTTATGTTTTTTATATGATGATATGAAAATAACGTGAATATTGAAAGAAAAAATCTCAATTTTTTTTAAAATTGCCAAAATTTAAAAAAAATTAAAAATATAAAATTTGTGAGAATTTTTAAAAAACTGTAAAATATTTAGTTGATTAGAAAAAAACACAACGCCTAAATGAGTTTAAAATACGTCTAAAACCTTCAAATGTGTCATAAATTCATTTGAAAATTCACTTATAAAGCCTAAACAGACCAAAATTACCTGTTATCCAGTTTTTTTATGATTTATCTAGTATTTAAACATAAATCAAACTAAGTTACCTAATATAAACATAACAAAGTTTCAATGATTTAATTAGAACAAAATAAAAAATTGATTATGTTTCCATAACATTTTCAATCAGTGTTCTACTCTTTTATGTTGAACGTCATTAGTAGACGCTCCTCACCGACCAACGTTCTACTCTTTGATGTAAACGATAAATGGTCTTGGAGGGGCAATGTCTTTAGATAAACTAACCATGACACAAAAGCGAGTCCTTTGGTGTATTCGGTCATCATAACGGGACTTGGTGCAAGTGGGTTAGTATACATGAACCGAACACAGGAACATAAAATGTATGCTTCAGCTTTTAACGTGTTTAATAATTATATTATATTATATTATATTATATTATTCTCGTAATGTTGCTTGAATACCTCTAATATTTTTGTATTTATTTCATACAATTGTCGAATATCTGTATGTATACCGTATAATAAATAAATATTTTTAAGACCATGTGTCAGTTTTATATAAGTCATTTAAAATTTTATTTTCTCATCTCTCTGATGTTAAATATTTGTAAGACGTTTTTTTTTAGATTTTAATTTTTTGTATCTTTCTTATATTAAATAGTGATTATTTTATTTAATTTGATAAATAATATGATTACAACATAAGTAGATTTTTTTAAATTTTTACAAATTACAAAACTATATTTGAAAAATATATGATATGTTATTTGAAATAAATAGTTTTAAAATTAATTAATTTAACTTTTATAATACACAAGTTTTTAACATAGTTTATCTGTCATAATAATTAAAGTTTTGTGTCAATCAATGACACATATAACCTTTTTTCCAAAATATAAAAGAGATGCGTAAACTTAATCGTATTTCTAGACTTTTAGTTGCTTTTCCCTCTTCCATCGTGAAAAACCCTAGATTAATTTACCGCAATCTCAAAGCTTCGTGAATCTTTGTTGCTACAAATTCTTGGTTAAAATTCTTTATATTGCAACGGTCCTTCTTACACATTTCCTTATTCATTTCTAACCATAATGGACATCATTATCTCTAGCTAGCTCAATTGCTCTTGTTGTTTAATTCTAACAATCTGCAAATTGGATTACAACTACTGGTTTGCCCGCACGTTGCGGCGAGAATTTCATCACGATATCGAATATCATAATGCAAATACGACTGCATATTAAAACACATAGACAAAAAATGATACAACGGTTGTCACTCCGACGTAAAACTCTAAAGTGTAGGTGTTATACATGTGGCCTGGGTATTCGATCACGACAGCGGTAACATAATCATAACCATCAAATTGCATACCAAAATACTGGATGCCGCAACCGCCGATCTGTTCTAAAATATCAAATCGAGCATTGCTCACTAGGGTTAGTAATATTATTTAATTATTATTATTATTATTTAATCATTAATATTATTTAAATATTATTATTATTATTATAGTTTTTTAGTTGTTAATATAATATTGAATTTCTATATTATTTAACCAAGGAAAGTATTTTTTGCAGCGGTCAGAGGAAATTAATTGTTTCTCCTTGAGCATTTTTTGCAGCGGTTTAATGGATGATTTTTTTAAGCGGGTTTGCTTCTTTTTTGAAGCAGTCATTTAAAAAAACCGTATATTTATTTTTTTACAACAGTTCATTATTTTTTGCAGTCGGTTGCAAGAAGTGTTGAATGATTAAAGTTTTGGTTTTTGAAATATATATAAATATAAATTTCAAGTCATGCTCTATGTTATATTTCATTCCTTGATAGGTGTAGAAGCAACAACACTAGTAGAAAGGGATAAGGTGATTAAAGTTTTGGTTTTTGAAATATATATAAATATAAATTTCAAGTCATGCTCTATGCTCTATGTTATCGAACCTTATCTCAATGAAGATCCTATTCATAAATGGGATAATAGAGGCGATTAATGGTGACTTATGTCATCTTATTTTCTATAATTTTTGCTTTTATTTGTAATTAATTTGATTTGATTTTAGGATTTTTTTAGCAACGATAGTAATTTATATCTATACTATATAATAAATAAATGTTTTTGTAAACACGGTTGAGGAATAGGACCTACCCGATTTGTGAAGATTAAGCAGAGCATGAACAGAGAAAGTCTTGAAGATAGATGCAGATGTTGAAGAACACAGCCAAGAGAATGTGTGAGGGTGTGCTTCAATGTAATCCTGAGAGGCTCGTGCGGTCGCTGCCCTTCACCAGCCTGAAAGGCCTCAGAGTATGTCACCATACATACCTGAGAATACCCAAAGGGACACCCCAATTATTGAGTCTGCTTCTAATGAAGCAACTCCACTAGATCCGGGACTGTCTCCCAAGTCCCCAGGAGCCTATCACCCCGAAATGCCCCCCACCCATATACTTGCCCAGGCTCAAGGAATTTCTGCATTGGCTTTGGATGACTCACTCTCTCCCACTACCCAAACACTATTGAGAGTGGTGACACAGCTGCAAGCAAGGTTCCCTGACTCAGAGCCTACCATTTCAAAGGTTGACCCCAGTTGTGTAGAAGGGGTCAATACAGAGGAGGCTGCCACTAATGCTGACAGTGGTACAGGCACAAGGACCTCCCTTGTGACAACCCACATTGCTGATGAATTCTTTGAGGTCCTTCTCAATGAGGGGAATCCAGGGCGCCAAGAAATCATATATGGTGGTGGAGGTGCAGGAGCAGGGCTAGAGACTCCATCGTCCAGTGATTCCATTCAGGTGGATGAGGGCACAAACATTAAGGAATTGACAGCCACCATCTCCACACTACAACTCAAGGTAGCTCAACTAGAAGTTGAGGTTGGAGGTTCAAGCCAAAGATGCTACCATCTTGGACCTCCAGCGTCGCCCCCCCCCCATCATCTGTGCACCATTTCATCCTGATCCTACTGAGGTGACCTTTCTCTCCTCTAACGCTTCCAAAAAGGGGGAGAAAGCACAACCTATAAGGTCAATATCTTCAGTAGCAGGAGAGGAGGAAGCCGCTCAAGAACCTACTCCGTTCATGAGCTCTTTAGACAGTAAATGGGATGAGTTCTTGGGTACCTACTTTCATTACTCTAGCACTTCCTCCTCTTCCTCCTCTGAAGGTGCAGGGGCTACCATAGAGATAGAGCAAGAGATGACAACAAACATCTCTATAGAGCCTAGGTCCCCTGTTGAGATACAACAGTCCTTTTCTGGGACTAAGTCTCCTTCTGAGACTACAGCCCAAGTTGCCATGGAGGAACCCATCCAAGAACAACCATCCATCTTCATGGAACCTGTGTCCCCTTCTGGGACAATGGCTGATGAAGACCTCTCCTCCACTCCTAAGCTCTCTGTATATGCTACTAAAGAATCTTCCAAGTTGGTTGGTCAACTGGCGGAGGCAGTGAATGCTAAGGTTAACTCCGAAGCTGCAGCTACTTCTGAAGGCCCAGTCATACTTGATGATTCTTCCACAGAAGAGTTATTTGCCGATGAACCAACTGGTGAGGCTACAGGATCCATCTCCTCTGGGCTAAAAACAATGGAAAAAGGAAAAAGGAAGCTGACCCTAGAGGAGGAAGCTGCTTAGGAGGAGAGTATGACAGTAAAGAATAAAGGCCAACCAGACACTTCCCTGGATGGAGAGATAACAAGACTCTCTGGTCTCCTCCAGGAGAAAGGATATAAGGTTGATGAAATCTTGCTCTAGTCGGTACCTCGAATGATGAAAGAGCTGGATCGGGTGCAGCAGCAGGAACAGGCAGCAGCTGCAGCCAAAGCTGCGGTGGTTCTCACAAAGAAGCAAAAAGAGGCCGCCTACAGGGACAAAATGAAGGCCATCCTCCTACAGTATGGATTCCATCCGCGTCAGCTCGGGCCCATGAAGAACTCAACCATGGATATGCATGTAAGAGAGATCAAGGCAAAGATTGCCAGAGGTGAGTTACTTTCTATGGAGCAAATCCAGCAAGCCTGAACTTAGGCTTAGGGGGAGGAGCCACCATCGAGATACCCAACTCTGGTTCGGGGATCAGAAAGGGTGAAAAGGTGATGTGTGGAGCGGCTACAAAGGCCATGTTCCCTAACATGTTCCCTCAAAAACCAAAGGAAGAACCTTTCTCTCCTCCATCAAGTCCCTCCTATGATAACATGCCAATCTCCTCGGTGATTAAGATCAACAGAGGTCCAAAGGATACTCAGAAACAACAAACTAAAGGTCATGATTCCGAGGAACAACCAAGAGTGGATGAGAGGAGAGAAGCTGAGCACACTGGATCAAAGGCTACAGATCTAGAGTCAACTGCAGGAACAGATGCAGCAGTGGGCTCAAATGAGGAAGCTCAAGAGGTCAGAGATCAGAGGAATCTAGCCATGGTCACAGTCAAACCAAAGATGAAACGAAGAAAGACCATGGCTAGAAGAAGAAAGAGAACTACTAGCTCCTCTGATTCTGATTCAGAACCTAGAAGAAATCAAGAGCCCATTCGAGCATATATTTCAATAGTGAAGTGGAGCTTCAATGCACAACAAAAGGTGTTCACACTTACAAAGAACAATGGGGGAATAATGGTGATGGATCTTCTTCAACTGATGCTCATAGCAGAACCATTTGTATATGATCTTGAGAAACTCCCACTTCATAATCCTGATAATGGATCTGATGGGAGAATAGCCAGTAAATGGGAAAAGGCTAGAGCATAGGTTCTAAGGGGAGAAAAGGCTCCCAGAGGAGAAAAATAGGAAGTTTTGGAAGCATCAACCAAGGGGGAGACTGTAAAATCATAAAGGCTGATGCTCACCAAACTTCTCTCTTGACTAAGTGCTAAACACTACAAAGCCTAACAGCCTTCAGAAGTAAAGAGTTACTCTTCGGAAGCAACATTGCTTCCGAAGGATAACTCACTCCTACTGAAGGCTGTACAAAACACCTGCTTCCGAAGATCAACACTTAGAAGAAATTCAAGACAAAAGCTTCCTCAGCATCTTCTTGTACAAAGACTTCCGAGACTTACTCTGACAAAGACTTCTGCTGATTGCACTTTATGGTACAAAAGTCACTGGCATCGAACAAGCTTGTCTGATCAACTCAGAGAGACATACCATGAGTCAGACACAACACCTTACCTCTCCTCAGCAGCATTAAATGCAAAAGATTGCCTGAAGCATTAAAGATCAAAAAGATTAAATGCCTTTTGTATTTATTAGTATGTCTTTTGTTAAAGTAATGTCTATAAATGTAATCATTGTAATTAAGTGTCAAATCCGGTTATGTCATGTTAGATACTAGAATAAGCTTTCCTTTGTCTAGTATAACCAGCATGTATTCCTACGAGAATACGGTTGTAACCTCGGCTATATAAACTCTGATTGTATCTTGTATATGGTGTGCTTGTAAGCTGTATGCTCTTACTTACTTTGAGATAAATATATCTTTGTGCTTGAAATTTACTCTTGCATTATTACTTCTGTTCAAAGATTATTTGTTTGCCTTGAGTGTTTGAGAGATCCTTCTAACAGAAATTCCGCATCTGTTAGATTGGTAGAAAGAAATACTTGTGAAGTGTTGTTTGAAGCTAACAACCCGATCCAACAGTTTTCATATGTCACATGTCAATTTTCAAGACTACTTAATGATTGTTTTCCCGCTTCTCTCTCATAATAAATATTTGTATGCCATTTTTTATTAAATTTTGATTTTTTTCTTTCTCTCTACTAAAAAATATTATTTTTTAATTTAAGTTAGCAAATAATATGATTACATTATAAATTAATTCTTCAATTTTTTATAAAACATATTTGAAAAATATATATTATGTTATTTTAAACAAGTAATTTTAAAATTTAAATATTTAACATGCGTAAGTGTGTAATACATATATCTATATTTAATGTTATATATATATACTATGAAACATTTTTTTATAAATTTTTATGCTTAAAGTATTATTGTATAAAAAAGGTATAACTAATATTATTAGTTTTAATATAATCATGTACATTCAAAAATATGTAATAAAATTATTTTAATTATGTAAATTTACGAAGACATAATTATAAAATATACATATTTTTCTTTACAACCCGTGTAATACACAGGTAGATAACCTAGTATAGGATAATATATCAGCATAACAATTATCAAAGCTTGCAATTTGTCATAATGTTATTTGTATTAGATTGATTATTAATGTTTGCACTAAAAATTTATAGATCTTGAAGCTCAACGAGGATAAATTAAGTCCTAATATCAATGCCTAAAATATACTAACCATATAGAAAGTCCTTGTGGTTTGCTAGTATTTCACTCTTAGTCCATAGGTTTCATAAATTACACATATAGTCCCAAACTTTGCACATTTGTAACACATATAGTTCTCATGTGAGGGTAATTTGGTCAATAATTTGATGACTTAAGGACTATATGTGTTACAAATGTGCAAAGTTTGGTACCATGTGGGGTAATTTATAAACCTAAGGACTAAAAGTAAAATACTAGCAAATCACAATGACCATCTCGGTAATTTACTCTTAAATTAATGATAACCATAATTTAGGATTCAAAACTTATCAAGAATTTTTTTTTTTTTTTTTTTTCGCTAGGGAATTACAAAAAAAAAATTCTAGATTTTTGTACCAAAGAGATTGAATAACCTGCAGGTTTAAGATCCTGAAGCTAAATTCTCTCTTAGAAGTGAGTGCATAGATAAAACAACTTTTCTTTATGTTTCTTTGAAATTCCATCATTTAAATCATGAGTGTTATGAACATATACATGATGTTCCAACTTAGTGATTTTGCGTGTTCATAATCACCATACATAATCTCATAAGGAATTCTCATGATTCCATGTGTAGAATTTGACAAAATAAGAAAAACCTTTTGAAAACCTAAATTAACAACTACAAGATTAAAATATTTAACATATATTTAACAAGAAAAAACCATGATCATAAAATATGCAAAATAACATAACTACAAGATTGAAAATTTCATTTTTTAAATATTTTGTTCTTTCAAAAAGGTTTTCTTTTCTAATAAATTCTTTAATAAAATTTTTAGATAATTAAAAAGCAGGTTGTCAAAATTGCTTTCTTGTTTTTCTCTCATATTAAATATTCCTATGAAACTTTATTTAAATTTTATTTACATATCTTCTTTCTTCTATTATACAGTCATAATTTTATTCATTTTAGTAAATAATATGATTATATTATATATACTTTCTATATTGTTATAAACCTTTAACATGTGTAATTAATAAATTTCTAACCTATTTATTTTACATAATTATTTAACATGAAGGAGAGAAGAAATAAATGTGAGAAACTATAAGAGAGTGACATATCCACAATATTACTTTCATTTGCTAGTATAAAAATATAATACATGTATTTGATAGTATACAAAGGAGAGAAAGACATAAACTAAATAAGTGACACATGTCTAACATTATTTTTATTTATTAGTATACTAAAGACTAGTTTATAAACTCAAATATTATATTTGTGAATCATTAAAATAACATAATTAAAAATTTACTTATATATTTCTTACTAGTATATAAAACTTGTGAGTTTCGTCGATTAAATAAATGAAAAATTAAATTATAATTGGTAATCATTTAATTAGAAAATAAAATAATTATTTATGGTAAAATATATTTAAATATATATAAATAATTTTCTTTTAACATCATTAATATATGATGATAACATAAAGAAACAAGAAAATAAATAACCATCAAATATTGACAGGTATCTTCTCATTTAATATGAGAATGACGAGAATAAAAATTAAGGAGACTATACATGTTGAAATGTGTCATACTTGTATTTTATTATAGTAGATTACTGGAATAGAAACGTATTTTTGTATAAAAAACGAAGTTGCAACGTTAACATCATCATACGTTCCACTGTCACCGTACGAACAGTTGGCTCATGCCGGCACAAGGCTTCATACCCAGTTATAGTCGTGGTTGACTATCATACCCAGTTATAGTCGTGGTTGACTATCATACCCAGTTATAGTCGTGGTTGACTATCATACCCAGTTATAGTCGTGGTTGACTATCATACCCAGTTATAGTCGTGGTTGACTATCATACCCAGTTATAGTCGTGGTTGACTATCATACCCAGTTATAGTCGTGGTTGACTATCATACCCAGTTATAGTCGTGGTTGACTATCATACCCAGTTATAGTCGTGGTTGACTATCATACCCAGTTATAGTCGTGGTTGACTATCATACCCAGTTATAGTCGTGGTTGACTATCATACCTACCCAGCACAATTACTGGTACATCCCTCATACATATCCTATAACACTTATAGGAACATCGTTCATTCATCATGCATGATATACTAGCATCATATCATCATACCATCATAACATACTAGCATCATTATCATATCATAACATCATGGCATCATGTATACATATCATACTTTCATCCTAGCAACCTAGGACCTTGTCATACTCCTATAACTATTCTCATAGTTATCATCATGAAGCATGTTATCATAAAGTCATCATCATATCATATGCTAGCATCATTATCATGTCATGTTATTCATCATCATAACTCATTTATCATGCATTCGTCATACTTAACATACTTTCATGCATAAATCATGCTATCACATAAACATGCATACATAGTCAGGGCATATCATCATTCATTCATCATCATCATAAGAACATAACATCATAGACATAACAATAAGCATGTATGCCAGCCCAAAACATTAAGCATAAAATAGGGCGTCTAGAACTCACCTGATAGTAGTTTCCTGTTTCCTTAGCCAAACTCCTTAGCTAGGCCTTAAGAACCTACATCAGTTACATCATCTCATTACATCACGTTCTTAGACTTAGAAATTATTCTAAGTCCTCATAACCAACTAGTCCCCATTATAAACTCAAGTTCCCGAACCCTAGCTAAGTATCCGAAACACTTGAGGTTCATTAAACACCCCATACTCGAAACCCATGTACACAAAATTCCTGTAGTTCACGAAATGGCTTGTACTCGAAATATTCCTTGTACTCGAAATATTCCATGTACTCGAAATATTCAATGTACTCGAAATCCTTGTACTCGAAATAACATGTATGATTTCGAGTATCCTCTGTACATGATTTCGTGTACTCATCATTTCGTCATTAAACATCTCAGAAATTCATCTAAGACTTTGGGGAGCTAGTTCTAGGTTCCTTTGGTTGTTACCAACGTATTGGAACCTCAAAGTTATGAACTTTATGCATAAAGGTGTGAGCTTTATGCATAAGTTCACTCTTTGTTTAACCATCCTAACTTTTGTATAAAAATCCTAACTTTTCAGTCTAGAACACTTACTTAAAGGTAGATGATCCCTCCTGCAGATTCTCGTGTGTATCCTCTTCCGTTTGATCGATCAAAGCTCGATCCTTGAAGTTTCTTGGTTCCAACTTCGTGTACTCGAGAGAAGATTTGCTTCAGCCAAGGGTTAGCACGTTTCCCAAGACACTGGTATTTATAGGAAGTTTCCCTGTACTCGAAATAGGAGATGTTCGAATACAGGATTTCGAGTACAGTGTACTCGAAATCTAGACTTCGAGTACACGAACACAAAGCCTGAACATTTTTACGTTTCGTCTGTCTTCCTTCAAGCTTATTATTCGTTACCTATTTGTAAGTTCAAGTAACTTGAATTAGAAAACTTGGGATGTTACAAGTCTCCCCTCCTTACAATAGGTTTCGTCCCGAAACCTGCCTCGTTACATATCGAACAAATGAGGATACAACCTCCTCATCTCGCCTTCCAATTCACACGTCGTGTCTGAACCCTTCCGATGCTTCCACTGAACTCTTACTTGACGAACCGTTTTATTCCGTAGCTGCTTCTCCTTCGTATCCACAATGGCAACTGGTTCTTCAATGTAGTTCAGTCGGTCATCCACTTCGATGTCGTCCAAAGGAACATGTGCTAGCTCGTCTGCCAAACACTTCCTAAGATGTGACACGTGGAAGGTAGGATGAATCCCATTCAGCTCCTCTAGTAGGTCCAGTCGATACGCGACTTTCCCTACCCTTGCCTTTATCGGAAACGGTCCGATGTACCTCGGACTCAACTTTCCCCGCTTCCTGAATCGAATGATTCCTTTCCATGGTGATACTTTCAGCAACACTCGATCGCCAATATCAAACTCGATCGGTCTTCGGCGCTTGTCAGCGTAAGACTTTTGGCGATCTTGTGTAGCTTTCATACGTGCTTTTATCACCTGTAACTTTTCTGCCATATCAATCACGGCAGCCTTGTTTCCCATTTCTTTCTGTCCAACTTCACCCCAGCACACCGGGGTTCTACATCGTCTTCCGTACAACGCCTCATATGGGGGCATTCCGATGCTGGAGTGGTAACTGTTGTTGTAAGAAAACTCCACCAATGGCAAGTGATCATCCCAGCTCCCCCCAAAATCGATGACGCACGCTCTAAGCATATCCTCCAACGTTTGGATAGTCCTTTCTGACTGTCCATCCGTCTGAGGGTGATAGGCGGTACTGATATTTAACCTCGTTCCCATGGCATCATGAAACTGCTTCCAGAATCTGGAAGTAAACCTCGTATCCCGATCTGACACAATGGAGACAGGAACTCCGTGTCTAGTCACAATCTCCTTCACGAACAACTCAGACAACCTTTCGGATGTATACGTTTCCCTGATAGGGAGGAAGTGTGCACTTTTCGTCAGCTGGTCCACAATCACCCAAATGGTATCATGTCGTTTAGCTGTCCTCGGTAGCTTGGTAATAAAATCCATGGTGATGTGTTCCCATTTCCATTCCGGTATCTCAAGAGGTTGCACATATCCGTACGGCTTCTGATGTTCAGCCTTCACTTGCGCACAAGTAAGACACATATTCACGTACTGCATCACGTTAAATTTCATGCCCGGCCACCAATAATCCTTTCGAAGATCTTGATACATCTTCGTCGCACCGGGATGCACAGAGTAACGTGATTTGTGGGTTTCGTCTAAAATTCTCGCTCGAATGTCCCCATTTCTGGGCACCCACATACGACCGAATCGTACTTTCACACCGTGATCATTGTCTTCCAAGTTCTTGACTTGCCCGAAGACACGTTCAAAACCCACATTCTCTTCTTTCAATCCTTCCTGTTGCGCCTGCTTGAGCTCGTTCAGAAAGTCTGGCGTTATCAACAAACCATACGATTTTACTCGTATGGCAGGATGATCAGTCTTGCGACTCAGAGCATCCGCCACTACATTGGCCTTTCCCGGATGATATAGAATATCACAATCATAATCCTTTAGCAGCTCAAGACATCGTCTCTGTCTCATGTTCAAATCCTTTTGCTCGAAGAAATACTTCAAGCTCTTGTGGTCGGTATAGATGGTACTCCTTACTCCATACAAGTAGTGCCTCCATATTTTATATGCAAACACCACTGCAGCGAGTTCAAGATCGTGGGTCGGGTAGTTAGCCTCATGAATCTTTAGCTGGCGCGAAGCATAAGCTATCACCCTTCCCCTTTGCATCAGTACGCATCCCAACCCTTGTCGTGACGCATCGGCATACACCACAAGATCATCATTTCCATCCGGCAGTGCTAGAACAGGAGCTTGGGTAAGTTTCTCCTTTAGCACTGAAAACGCTTGTTCTTGGTTAGGGCCCCATTCGTACTTTACATCTTTCCTCGTGAGCTTTGTCAATGGTGCCGCTAGCTTGGAGAAGTCTTGAATAAATCTCCGATAGTAACCGGCCAAACCAAGAAAACTGCGTACTTCCGTAGGTGACTTCGGAGGGCTCCATTTCATAATCGTTTCAACTTTAGCTGGATCTACCATAATACCTTCTGGGTTCACCACGTGGCCTAGAAACTGTACCTCTCGTAACCAGAAAGCGCATTTGGAGAATTTAGCATAAAGTTTCTCTTTCCTCAGGATCTCCAATACCTCACGTACGTGGCAAGCATGGTCTCCCTCGTTCTTTGAATAAATCAAAATGTCATCGATAAATACTATCACCGATCGGTCCAGCATCGGTCGACATACCCTGTTCATCAAATCCATAAATGCTGCGGGAGCATTCGTCAATCCAAACGACATAACGAGAAACTCGTAATGTCCATAACGCGTACGGAAAGCAGTCTTTGGAATATCCTGCTCTCGAACTTTCAACTGATGGTAACCGGATCGGAGATCTATCTTTGAGAACCAGCTTGCACCTTGCAATTGATCGAACAAGTCATCAATTCTAGGTAGAGGATACCTGTTCTTTACGGTTAACTTATTCAGTTCCCTGTAATCGATACACATACACATACTTCCATCTTTCTTCTTAACGAACAGCACCGGTGCTCCCCACGGAGAGACACTCGGTCGTATAAAACCTTTATCAAGGAGTTCTTGTAGCTGGGTCATCATTTCCTTCATCTCGTTTGGAGCCAAACGGCAAGGTGCTTTGGCAACGGGTTGTGCCCCCGGCACTAAGTCGATTTGGAACTCAATTTCCCGTTCGGGTGGTAATCCAGGCAATTCCTCAGGGAATACATCGAGGAAGTTACGCACCACGGGAACATCATCAATCGTCCTCATATCCATACGTTCCTCAATCACGTAGGCCAAGTAGGCTACACACCCTCGCCTCATCATAACATCAGCCTTGACCATCGAAATGATCTTAGGCGCATACATCGCTTTATCACCATAAACCGTCACGGAGCTCCCATCCATCGCACGCAAACATATCATCTTTCGTCGACATACAATGTTAGCCTCATATTTGGCCAACCAGTCCATACCCAAAACCACATCGAATCCTCCTAAGGTATTAAGAAACAATCGTACTGGGAACCTATGACCTCCTATCTCAACATAACAATCATCAATAGCCTCAGTCACCCTGGTCATCTTGCCATTTGCCGTCTCTACATCAAATACCCGATCTATCTTCTTAACCTTCCCAGATAACCCATCACAGAAAGTAGAAGATACAAAACTCATACTGGCACCAGAATCAAACAATACAGAAGCAGGAATATTGTTAATAGAAAAGGTACCTGTGACCACATCAGGGTCCTCAATCGCATCATCCTTCGTCATCGTAAAGGCTCGTGCTTTAGCCTTCTGCTTCTCCTTTCCCTTCTCTTCTTTTTTACCCGAGCCCGAAGCATCGGGCCGTGGTTGCCTGCAATCTTTGGACAAATGTCCAAACCCGTTGCAGTTGTAGCATCTAGTGGCACTTGGGCAATTGCCGGAAAAATGCCCCGTCTTTCCGCATCGGAAACATAGGTTAGTGCCCACCAAGCACTGTCCGGTGTGAATTTTACTACACTTGCTGCATCGGTTCGCATCCTCACGCTTCACCTTTTTGCCTGAAAACTTCCGTTGGTCTGTTCGACCCCGCTTAGTCCCGGAGGACTCTTTCACCTTTTCTTCTTCTTTGGCTGGCTCATCTGACATAACATCGTCCCAAACTATTCCACTGAGCTCCACAGTGGAATCATAAGTCTTGGGAGCATTCGCCTTCACATGAATCCGAACCTTGGGTTCCTCGGTAGAAACCAGATGAGGAATAAGTCTAGCCATCTCGTTAAACCTCGACGTGTACTGACGGTGGTTCAGACTTCCAGCTTTCGAAACCAGAAATTCCCTTTCGACCTTATCCAGCTCGTTCTTGGGACAGAACTGTTTAGTAACCAGTTCCTTGAGATCGTCCCAAGTCATCTTTTCCACATCAGCTGCAGCCCTGGACTGCTTAATGGTGTTCCACCAGTGAAGTGCCTCCTCGACAAAGGAGTGAGCTGCAAACTTGACAGCTTGATCAATTCGGCACTCACTGATGGAAATAACAGCCTCCATCGCAGAAATCCAGTGGCAGGTGGCCACAGCATCCTTCTTCCCATCGAAGATCGGTGGGTTACATCCCTTGAAGGACTTGTAATCACAACCCTTCAGTTTCCCAGACATAGAATCACTGCTCTTTGTCTCGACGATCACAACATCCTCATCTTCCTTAGAGCTTTCCTTGGTTCCCTCGGACTTGTCCTTCAGAGTATCCTTCAGTGCCTTAGCAATCAAGGCTGGTAGCCTCTCATCCATGATCTTGTAGACCTCATCAGAAATAGCCTTCACTACAACAGGCTCAAGAGTGAACTCTTCTTCATTCTCTGGTTGCTCGTTGTGCTCGTGGTCATCCTTATTGACGGGTTCTTCATCCTCGACACGTGGTTCTTCGGGTTTCTGCGGTTGCTTACGTGGTCTACCCTTTTGTCCAGCCATCTAACTATCTACAGGATGCAACAATTGATGAGTTAGTACAGGATCAGTTTAGCACGGAATAAGCTTTGTAAATCGTTAATGATGTTGATCAGGTGTTATTAACCATTTACCCAACTCATAGGCTCTAAACGTTTCCCATCCCATCTCCTCAACGTGCATGTCACTAACTACCTTTCTAACCTTAGATCTACATCTTAACTCATACTTATCATTCAGCTCATGGCATCCGTTCATCCGTGGTTGGCAATCCGCATCCTTTAATCCCATTCTCAGTTTAAGTCATAGCATTTGGGATGCTAAGATCTCTCAAACTATGGCTCTGATACCAACTTGTGAGGCCCCGAAACCGGGCATCCTCACAGAGGTTGGTTTTCATCATAACACATATCTCTTAAACTAAAAACTTTCATAATCATGCAGCGGAAAAGTAAACATAGTTTGATAAACAGAATTCAATAAAGTGTCTGTATCAAAATCATATCGAATTGCCAAAACCAACGGATCGTCTGAGTTGATGCCTGAGCTCCATGCCTTCTCTTATCGTAGCTTTAACCTGACATACATGCTAAATCAAGTCAGCTTACGCTGGTGAGTTCTAGTTTTCATAAAGCAACGTTAAACATACTTAACATAAACATCATTTCATACACATAGTCCATAACCTTAGAACATAACATCCTTAACATCATCATACGTTCCACTGTCACCGTACGAACAGTTGGCTCATGCCGGCACAAGGCTTCATACCCAGTTATAGTCGTGGTTGACTATCATACCCAGTTATAGTCGTGGTTGACTATCATACCTACCCAGCACAATTACTGGTACATCCCTCATACATATCCTATAACACTTATAGGAACATCGTTCATTCATCATGCATGATATACTAGCATCATATCATCATACCATCATAACATACTAGCATCATTATCATATCATAACATCATGGCATCATGTATACATATCATACTTTCATCCTAGCAACCTAGGACCTTGTCATACTCCTATAACTATTCTCATAGTTATCATCATGAAGCATGTTATCATAAAGTCATCATCATATCATATGCTAGCATCATTATCATGTCATGTTATTCATCATCATAACTCATTTATCATGCATTCGTCATACTTAACATACTTTCATGCATAAATCATGCTATCACATAAACATGCATACATAGTCAGGGCATATCATCATTCATTCATCATCATCATCATAAGAACATAACATCATAGACATAACAATAAGCATGTATGCCAACCCAAAACATTAAGCATAAAATAGGGCGTCTAGAACTCACCTGATAGTAGTTTCCTGTTTCCTTAGCCAAACTCCTTAGCTAGGCCTTAAGAACCTACATCAGTTACATCATCTCATTACATCACGTTCTTAGACTTAGAAATTATTCTAAGTCCTCATAACCAACTAGTCCCCATTATAAACTCAAGTTCCCGAACCCTAGCTAAGTATCCGAAACACTTGAGGTTCATTAAACACCCCATACTCGAAACCCATGTACACGAAATTCCTGTAGTTCACGAAATGGCTTGTACTCGAAATATTCCTTGTACTCGAAATATTCCATGTACTCGAAATATTCAATGTACTCGAAATCCTTGTACTCGAAATAACATGTATGATTTCGAGTATCCTCTGTACATGATTTCGTGTACTCATCATTTCGTCATTAAACATCTCAGAAATTCATCTAAGACTTTGGGGAGCTAGTTCTAGGTTCCTTTGGTTGTTACCAACGGATTGGAACCTCAAAGTTATGAACTTTATGCATAAAGGTGTGAGCTTTATGCATAAGTTCACTCTTTGTTTAACCATCCTAACTTTTGTATAAAAATCCTAACTTTTCAGTCTAGAACACTTACTTAAAGGTAGATGATCCCTCCTGCAGATTCTCGTGTGTATCCTCTTCCGTTTGATCGATCAAAGCTCGATCCTTGAAGTTTCTTGGTTCCAACTTCGTGTACTCGAGAGAAGATTTGCTTCAGCCAAGGGTTAGCACGTTTCCCAAGACACTGGTATTTATAGGAAGTTTCCCTGTACTCGAAATAGGAGATGTTCGAATACAGGATTTCGAGTACAGTGTACTCGAAATCTAGACTTCGAGTACACGAACACAAAGCCTGAACATTTTTACGTTTCGTCTGTCTTCCTTCAAGCTTATTATTCGTTACCCATTTGTAAGTTCAAGTAACTTGAATTAGAAAACTTGGGATGTTACATTTCTTTACTAGATTTTTTGACTTTTATACTAGATTTTTTTTTTGTATTGGAGTTTTTTTTGTTATGGATTTTTTTGTGTACTAAATTTTTTGTTTTTATTATTTTTAACATGCCACATGTCAACATTTTATTGATTATTACTCTTTTTAGACATAATTCTTATTTTAGTAGATCAAACCCCTATGATATTTTATTAAAACTAGTAAGCTGCAACAATGCAATAAACTAGACATAATGGTCTTTTAAGTTTTTTTATTAGGTCGCAACATGATACGTAATGTTATTTTTTTTATCTTTAAAATCATACCTTCCCCACTAACACATTTTTATGTACCTGACCTAGGGGTGTTCATCGGGTCGGATAACGAGTTATTCGGGCTGAGAAATTTTTTTGGTCTATCCGAAACCCGACCCGAAATTCAAAATATATTATCCGACCCGAATAACCCAAATTCGCTAATCCGAACAACCCTGTGTTTTTCGGATGTCCGACCCGAAAAGCCACTTTTTGCATATCCGAAACCCGACCCGAAACTAAAATCATATTATCCGACCCGAAAAACCCGAAAAAGATTTCGAATTTCGGGTTTCGGATACGATTTGGATTTCGAATTTTTTCGAGTTTCGGATATTTTGAACACCCCTACCTGATCACTATAACAAAAGGCAATGGTCAGCAAACAATCAAAACAACTATCAGTTTTATTAGTTAAATTAGTTAAATATTTTGTTTCAATAAACTCGTTTTTTCTTTTATATGCCTAACCACTTTAATATTATGTCACAAATGCAACACGTTTTCTTCTTTCTTTCTTTCTTCTTTTAATTTTTAGGCTGCAACAAGACCTAAAGTTACATTTCCACCTTTAAAACCAGACTGTCCCAACTTACACATTTTTTTATGTACTTAGTCACTTTAATGTCAGCCACCGGCGCAACACGTGTAATAATTTCGTAAACACATGACATGGCATTGTGTTGCTCTTGGTTTTTCATAAATCTTTCCGATTAAATTATTTATTTTAGGTTATTATACCGTAAAGTATGTGACATAATAATGCCTTATATCTAAATTTTAACTAACAATTCACAACATGCGGGTTTTCGTTGTATCACTCCGTGAGTCCGTGGCAGTGCACCGGTTACTTTTTTTTTTTTTATTAACATACATATACAAAGTTTGTTTTGTAACAAAAAAGAAAAAGAAAATTCCTAGGATTCCAAACCCATTGGAAGTAAAGACATGCCTAAAAGAATATCGCAAGACCAATCGAGTTGTCCGCAATAATATATATATAATAATTTAGTTATTGAAGAAAAAACGACTTCAGATGTAACTACTCTATGCTACAACAAAAATGTATTATTATTACTATTCTTATATGATGTTTATATAGATAATAATTTGCCCAGTAAACCTTTCTTTTACTAAATATTTATTTTTTTAGCAGCTAACATTAAGAATCATTGTTTAAGTGAACACACTGACACCACAATTCAAGAAAAACCTATACTAAAAGAACTCCTAACTCAACCTAGAGTATTTTTATACTTAAGATAAGACTCGAATTTAAGACCAGTGACAGAGCTTGGTCGACTTGAGAGGGGGGCGAAAATTTTTGTAACCCAAAATACATGTTAATTTTTTGAAGCGAGGTGGACGAAACACCTATTTGTAACTAAAAATAGAATTTCGACCGAAAAATTAACATTACGGACGGAAAAAGAGGGAGGCGGTCGCCCCCTGGTCTCTATAAAGATGCGCCCCTGTTTAAGACATCCTAAGAGAGTCAAATGATACTATTAAACTATATGCTTTTTGATTACTAAATATTTATTCGGATTAAACTTTTAGTAAATATCATGGTTTTCAGAACCGGACTAGGAATCGGAGGGTCGGCCGGCTTAATATAAGCTGCGAACTGGCTTCAAAAAAACCGCTCGGCTTAGCTGGGAACCAGCTCACTGGTTGGACCTGATTTCAGTTAAATTTTTATGATTTTTTAACTAAAATTTGAATATCAAAATATTAAAACCAAATCATATATTTTTTTAACAAGATTATGTTTTTTTAAACATTAATTATGTTTGTATAAATATATATAATTTTATAATTTTTTTGGAATATTTTATATATTTATTATGTCATCCGGTTTTAAATCCGGCCTGATCGGTTCAACCGATCTGACAAAAAATCAGTAAGATGTCTGGTTTAACGTTTGATCCGCTGAAAAAAAGAGTCGTTTAAGAAATGAGTCATACTTCACTCATTTAGATTCATGGAACTACCACTTTAGCACATACGAAGGTCCCACTAACCCAACAAAACCCAATGGCGGGACATGTATGATAACGAGATTAACGATTACTGTCACCAACTCTATTTTCAGCCATTGATTACTCATCCCCTTAAATATCTTCCACCAATCTTTATTTTATTTCTATTTTTTTATAAACAATCCTAATTCCATTTTTCAATTTGGTGAGGGACTTTAATGGAGATCAAACTCCAAGTAACCGCACTTCTTGACAACAGTCACAACACTCTTTTCCCCCAAATCCATCCCTCTGATCTCTAGGGTTCTTGATAGTTCTTTCTAACCCTAATTTACAACAACCCTGTTCTTGATTCAACTTCGTTTCTTGATTAATTTGTGTGTGAACCCTCAATTCTTTCTTATTTTGTTCCAAATCTTTTCTGGTGTTTGTCTGAAATCGTCAAAAGTTCCTGTTTTTGTTGACATTTGTTGGACTTTCTTGATATTGGTCTGCGCAATTTGATTCGAATAGTTCAGGGTTTCTTGATAATCTGGCGTTGACTTTTTAAGTGTTCTAGACTGATTAATTAACTGATCATCCATCGTATAGCATACTCAAGTTCCACGGTTGAATCTTGATTTGGGCAACTGGGTTTGAAGAGATTTCTGATGATTTTGACTTTTTGGAGTTGAATTCGTGAAGATTGATTCATTAGTTTCGAATTGTTTATGTGTAAATGGATGAATCTGGGGTGGAATCGAATCTTTTAGTGAATGGGAATCAAGAAAAGAGTGATGTAAATGGGGAAATGGTTGAAGAAGATGAAGATGATGAAACAAAGAAACTGTTATTGCCTAAGAAAGGCGGATTGTCTAAGAAACCTGCAAATAAACACAGAAAAGTGCAGTGGAATGATAGGAATGGATATAAACTTACTGAAGTTCTTGAATATCAACCAAGGTGAATTCAGTTTTCGTTTAATTCGTTCATTGATTTGAATGTTTTCTAGTTGTTTTCTCAAGATTCTGTTAATGGAATTTGGCTGTTGAATGTGATTAGCTTTCAGATTTAGATGATCTAAAGTCAAATGCATTCTTCATCATGTGTTTTGTTTATGTTGTTCGTTCTAATCCGGCTTGTTCTTCGTTCTAATCTGAGTTTTCTTTGCTGTAATTGATTTGTTCTTCATACTAATTGAATAGTGATTCATACTAATTTTAATGTTGTATTATGATCTGCTTTTGTTGGTTTGTGGGTTCTAATTTGTTAAGATTGATATCATGTTTTTATATAAAATAAACAAATAAATATGTCAAGTGAAATCCCACTTTGTGGCGTTTGGATGACAAAGACAGACCTTACCCCTACCTCAAAATGTGGTAGATAGGCTGTTTTGTAAGAAACCCTAACTCAAAAATGTGTTTTTTTTTTTTAGAAAATGACTTTTGAATTTGATTAGCTCTCTTTAGATTTTCTTTATGCCTTTAGTTGATGTTCTTCACTTTAATCCAAAATTCTAAATGTATTTCATTCTTATTCACTTGTTCTTCATTCAAATCGAATTGTTCGACACACCTGCAAATTATATTACATCGATTTAATGTTCCAAGTTGATCGTTTTTTCTTCGGTTTGTGGTTTCTTTGTTTAGATTGATGTTATGTTTTTACAGAAAATCACCATTGAATTTGGTTAGCTTTAATATTTGATCTGCTTAAGCCAAAAATGTACTTCATTATCTGTTTAATTCATGTTCTTTTTTTCTAATTCAATTGTTCTTGATACCTTCATACTAATGTTAACATGATTTTAATGTTCTAATTTCATCTCGTATCATCGGGTTTGTGGTTTCTAACTTCGTAAAAATCGATTTTAGGTTATGATAAAAATCTTGTATAAAATCATAAACTTTATATTCTTGATGCTAATTTTGTATCCTTTGATTATCCATGTTTGGGGCTGCAGTGATGCTAGTGATTCAGAAGATGAAGATGAAGATTCTTGCATATGTAACATAATGTAGATCTTACAAGCATCCAGTCTTATTGGCTGGAAATACCATTAGGCTAATTCAATGTATCGTTTCTGGGTTCAATGGGGTATTCAACTCCAGGTATGAATGAAACATCATGTTGTGAAAACATTATTGTTGCTATATATGATATGGAGAAAATTATAGTCTCTTCGACTTGGTATCGAATATGTCATCCATCCCCATTGCTTGGTTTTGATCATTGTTTTTTTAATGACCGTAGGAACCCACTTACGTGGCAAACCCCTAAGCCCCCTAATACCCGATTAACTGGGAGAAACAGGTAAAGCGCGACCGTAAGCAACCGGGTCGGTAACCTTCATGGAAAATCCTCGTAAGTAGGAATTGAACTTGAGACCTACTGATTGTCGCTCTTCCCCCTTAACCACTGCACTATTTTCTTGGAGGTTGGTTTTGGTCATTTTGTGGTCTTAAATGGTCTAGTGAATCTTCGCATGTGTCCGACTTTTAGGAGATTATTAAAAGGGGGGGGGGGGACCCGGTTCTTGGTTTGGTTGGGTCTAGAACTAGAAGTCTAGAACCAGATCATTGGCTATTCAAGTGTATCCATAAACCATTAAAATGGCCAGCCTGTCCAGTTGAACCAAATCGACCATTTCACCCTACTTTATTGACCCATTTTAAAAGTTGTTTTTAATAAAAGATAGTTCTTATCTTTTTGAAAAGTTTTTGAACTTTTTGAAATAATAATCTTAACACTTTGTTTATAAAACATATTTTTTAAAACTCATAAGTTAATAAACAATTTTAACCAAAATTCTTTTAAAGTTAAACAAGCAATTCTAAACATATATAAAACCTTAAAATTTTCATCAAATCTTGCTAAATTGGAACGCTAAAACAACATAGGTTTTTGCTAAAAGACGTTTTTTTTCATATTTTTTATTTATTTTTCTTTTTTAAGCTTGAAACTCATTATTTTAAGTTTGCATATAAATAATATAAATAATGGATTAGCTGTAACACTTAATCCTAAATGATGAATATTAGAACTTAGAAGAATTTTTTTTTAGAAAAACTTGTATTTTGCTTCATATGGTTTGACAATTTTAACCCTCTTGCTCTAAACTTTTCAAAATGATCATTATGCTCACTATGGCTTGACAGTTTAACCATTTTGCTCCATGTGGTTTGACAATTATAACATTTTTGCTCCCTGTGGTTTCCAAAAAAATGGAGTATAATGGAGACATATTAGAAAAGTTTGGAGCAAAATGGTTAAGCTTTCAAACCACAGGGAGCATAATGATCATTTTGAAAGTTTGGAGTAAAAGGGTTAAAATTGTCAAACCACAAGAAGCAAAAGAGAAGTTTTTCTTTTTTTTAGGACAATGTTACGTATCACGTATGTTGTTTTAACTGGTTTTATCAGACAGAGGTAAGATATACACATACAATCTTATTTATGTGAATACCCGTGAAATAGGCAAACATTCGCCTCCATTAGACTATGGGGTATGTCCCTTGGCCCCAACCACTCCACGTAGGTGTCACGTAGGCACCCACCACAACCACCCATGCCCCTTGGTCGAGGGAAATGCACCACGTTGGAGAGAACGGTCGAAAATTGGAAAATCAAACGAGGGGAGAGGCGTGGCTGTCATAAACGCCGAAGGGGGCAGTGTTCCACCGCCCAGCCACGCCCTCACGACAGGGCATACCGCCCTACTTAGGATCAAACCTAGAATAAACATAAAGCTGAACTTCGCCTCTTACCTAAGTAGAATTGAGTGAAATTTTGATACCATATGAACAACAACCCCCTTCACACCAAAAAAAATCACAAACCCTAACCATTTTACTTCCTTTTTGGTAGCTGAAACATCTTCTTCAAGAACAAATTTGCAGCACCTTCATTTCTATGGCACAAAACCCTCAATATCGTGTTCGGATCCGTACTGCTCCATTTTCCGGTCGTCGGCGGCATCGGAAGCTTCTGATTTGAAATTACTCCAGTGCCGTTTCCGTCGCAAACCAAAGTACTAAACTCATCCACCAATTGCTCCGACGACTTCGCCATTAACGCCACCACTCCTTCCGCATCCTCCGCCTCCCGATCCACCACATCCTCCAAGATCAATCCTTCACCGCACGTCTTGAACAGCTTCTTCAAGTTCATGAAATCATCTTCGATCGTTTTATGATCAGATCTGGTGAATTCTCTTGCGGTTCCTCCGGCGAGCAAAGTCCTAAGGTATGAATCGAATGTAGCTTTCATTAATTCTTTGATTGCTAGTGGTTGAGCTCGTTCGGTTACGATTGCTGTTAGTAGAGTGAGATTATGCTTCATGACCTTGAGAGCAGGTGTGATTCGTGAATTTTCTACATCTCCGATGTATAAACTTCCATAGAACATCGAGTTTGAATCGAGATAGATTAATTTGTAAGCTGCGATCTCGGATACATGTTTTGCGGCCCATTGGATTGTAGATCGGGTTTGGTCAAAATATGATCCGGCTGCACGTGGCCGGTTGCCACCGAATCGGTTTCGTGGTGATAGTGCTATGGTTCGAGTGGAGCTTGCGAGGATTTTGTCGAGTGAGTCGAGTTGGGAAAGAATGTGGTGTAAAGAGTTAAGTCGGATGTAGAGACGTTGCGTGCCACGGCTTGTTGATGGTCTTGAATAGTTGCTTTCCTCGGACACAGGTTCGTTGGTGTTCATGCCGCAAGGGGTGGCTATGCGCCATAGTTTGGTGAATGTTGAGCCCTGACCGCATCGGGTTAGAGGTGGTAGTTCAGGAACATAGCTTTGTTTTGAACCTGAACCATGAAAACAATGTAAATTAAGCCTTTGATAGATATGTTCTTAGGAAGCTAGATTCGAGTTCTTCATTCTTACCGCATGATGCAGCAAAAGCTATGTAATCTTGAATAACATGTTCAATCACGTATGTGAATTCACGAAGTAGATCTTCAGAAACCCCAATCGGGTTGTTGAAGAAAGATTCGATGGCTTCTTTGGTTTGTCTCATTAGCTCCATGGTGGATTGTGCATAGGGCTCGCTTTTTGACTTCGGTTTCCATGTCTTTACACAAACAAACGATCAGAACAGTCAGTGGGTCGGTTGATAGGTCAAATGGGTCACTCTTAGCATGGCTTACTGTTGATTAAATGTTTTAGAAAGTTGTGTGCAATAAATACCTCTGTTTCTTTGGCCGACTCAGCAATTTCTTTGACTCTTTTCAAGCAATCTTGAATCCATTGTCTTAGATATCTCAACACGATCGAATCAATGTCATAAGGAACCATCTCTCTCATGACAGTCTTAGCTCCGTCTACACCAACCATAGAGTCTTCAACCATTATGTTAACTAATACCTTTTCGAGCTTATCAGCCCTTTGTAGAACATCAACGGTCTCATTGGAAATCATGGGGTTGGCTGCTAAAAATTGCCTCAACAAGCTTCCATAGCAAGTGTGTAACGTCACGGCTGCAACTCCGGCTGAGAACGAATTCCACTTTTTCAGCACCGGGCTAAACGTTGACTTCTCTTGAAGCCCTAATTCCTCTGTATGCTTTGCCAACTGGATTAGTTTTTCGCCCTCTTCTATTAGCTTCGTTGACCCGTTGATCGTGCTCAAATTATCCACCATCTGTTTTACGTGTTGCATCAAATTAGTAAATGAAATCGTCTTATAGATGTGGTAAGAGGGCAACTGCAGGTTGGAGGAACAGGTCTATCTAGGTCGTTTAGCTAAATGTGTTTTGAGAGTTTGAACCAAAACTAACCAGAACTCATAAAATCCATGAATTTTGTGTTGTGATAGAAATTCACACCCCTATACCATGTCAATTGTCAAACTATCAAACCAACCATATGACATGTCAAATTGGTTTTACCTTTACTAAGATGTTTCTAAAGAGGGTAAAATATAACGATTAACCTTGCTCGCAGTTGAATCGAATATAACGATCAACCTTTGCAAATATGTTTTACCTTGAGAGTTTGACCCAAAACTAACCAGATTTTGTTTAGTCTAAGCTTAAATCCATGAATTTTGTGTTGTGTTAGAAATTCAAACCCCTATACGAGGTCAATTGTCAAACTATCAACCCAACTATATGACATGTCAAATTTGCTTTACCTTTGCAAAGATATTTCTTAAAGAGGATCGAATATAACGATCAACCTTGCTCCCAGTTAAATCAGAAGTATTCTTGTACTTCTTATTGCCAGATTCTTCCAAGATCTTAGTGGCAGAAAAAACTAAAGGTAGAATGTCCTCCATTAGGTCAATTGCCCCTCTAAAGCTTTCA
This sequence comes from Mikania micrantha, assembly GCA_009363875.1. Taxonomy (NCBI): domain Eukaryota; kingdom Viridiplantae; phylum Streptophyta; class Magnoliopsida; order Asterales; family Asteraceae; genus Mikania; species Mikania micrantha. Next base: position 60,835,232 of record CM018686.1, on the reverse strand, counting down.
TGGTAATTAAGCAAGCGGTTTTCCGACCATTTGATCATGGATTTCAACATTGACACCAACATGTTTACATATATTGGATCTCGCTCGACTTTCCTAGCATCATTGGCAACCTCGGTTAATATTGTCAGTGTAGCACGAAGCAAATCATTTTCCACTTGTCCTGTCAGAATTATCCAATGAGATCATAAGTATACTAGTATCTGTATGTAAAAGCATTATTTGATTCTCGTAGTTCTCTACTAAAATTAGTTTCATATTGAACAACCTCTATAGATATTAATAAGTTAATGAGTTCAGTTGCTTACCGGTCATAATGTATTGTTGAAAGAGTACCCATGTGAAACACAAGTTGTGTATCGGTTTTGTGATGCCTAAAGTAGGCCATGTTTTCTTCATGAGCTCTAAAAGCTCATCAACCTCATCAAGAACACTAGTTTCTTCTTTTAAGTCGAAAATGGACCGAAGAAGGGGGAGATAAAGGTTTACATTGACCGGATAGCCATCGGCCCAATGGCAAACATCAGTCGGGGCTCCATTCGGGCTTCTCCATGATAAATACATCACACAATTACTTAGTGTTTTCATTGTTTCTGAGTTTTTGTTTGTGTCAACCAGGTTTACTTTGCTACTATTGATGATGTCTCGAAAGCACTTTGCAATAGTGTCATTTTCTTTCTCTAATGGAATGGCGGGGTGATTTAGGAGTCCGGCTTCGAGGGTCTTGAGTTGACGTTTCTGCCAAGCGTGGTACTCGTTTGTGTCATCAAATTCTGAAGGCTTTAGGTGGCGAAGAAGTTCTAGTGGTAAGATTATCGTGTTTGCGCGACGGCCGGACTGTTTTTATACAAAAACATATGATTATAACAAAAAAAAATTGTTTGAATCATTAGGAAACATTACTCTATCATTCATACAATAACGGTGATAAGAAATGGTGGTTACTTGGCCAATAAGTGTTCTCATGAGTGTCTTTCGTATATGGATGTCGCTATCCTCAGACACCTTCATTTGTTGCCGCATGATCTCGGCAGATGTCAATGGACGTCTCATCATGCTACGAGATGGTAAAGTCGCAAACCGTTCTCTTGGGCTCATAGGACTATTATTATGTCCACCAGGAGATAACGGGTTTGACCCGCAAGACTTGGTCCTTCGTGTAGGAGTCTGTTTCATCATTTTTAACCCTAGATCCCTCTTTATTCGGCTTGTCACTGCCATACCGACCCCATTACGAGGGGAACGGGGTGAATGAGGTGAACAAGGTGATCCGGGAGACATAGGAGATCTAGACTTCTGATCTCGATTTTCGAATGGATGAATAGTAGTGGCGTCATGGCTTCTAAAGCCTGGGGAGGTCCGACAAGCCGTAAAGAATATTTCATAAGCGGTTGCACGAAGATCATCTGGGTGAAGCTCATCAATGTTGCCAAAAGGGAATGAGAGATCGTTGGCGGCATCAAGACAAACGGACCGAGGGGCGGGAGGAGAGGGGACACATATGTGTTTGTTTGGATCTTGGAAGTATTCACGACGGTTTAATAGCACCATGTCTGGTGCTAGGTCAGGGTTGTCTTATTCCGTCGAAAGGATAAGATAATTTCGACGGAATAGACAAACGAAAAGAATGTCGAACATTCTTTTCATATATGGAAAAAACCGAAATAGAGACGATTTGAGAGAATAACGCGTCATCGTCCATTGTTTAGCAGTTTCTAGGGCGACAAATACGATAGATACAAATTCTCTGATCTCTTTAATTTTCTGGGCAGTCTTTTTGGAATACGACACACACACACTTACTTAGTTACTTATAATAAAGTAAATAATAAAGGAAAATAGGATTAATTGTTAAAACATGGCACCAAAAAGATGATTAATTTATTAAAAAGGTTAGTGAACTGAAATTCAGCAGCTTTATCTTTACGATCACAACGTTTGATATCAATATATTTTATATAGAATTTTTAAATGTAGTTAAGATTAAAGTTTATTGTTAAGTAACTATAACTCTATAAGCATGGAAGTTATTATTGATGAATGAAATACATGTTATAAATGACATCATTTATATGCTAATTTGTTAAGAAAAATATTACTTTACATTAGAAATAGCGGAAATATATAGCACTAAGCAATGATATGGATAGCACACATATAATGTTATTTTACGTCATATTTACAATGTACACATATAATGTATGTGTGTGGGCCCTCAAAGGGATAAAGTATAATTTCACTAATTTTGACGTTATTTTATCTATTTGTGAAAATAACGTTAAAAGTGTTGGGATTAATCAACTTCAAATGATAACTTTGAGCCTGAGACTTCTTTGAAGCAGCCTCTTTATCGTAATTAGGATAGAGTAAGATTTGTGTCTATCATTTCCCTCAAGACCATATTAAAAATTGAGAATATATTGGGTAAGTTTGTTTATTTGATATATGATATGGTCAATATAAGAATGAATTCATAAGTTTTGACACGTAAGGTTGTGTTATGACCAACCCTTTCAAATTAGATTCTCTCTCGTGCTATGACCATACTCATGATGGTGCCTCACACCACTCCTTACGGCCCTATTGGCGGAATGTTCCCCTCCATGATTGATGCGACACTAAATGGTTCAAACCCCTTCTCTATCAAAGCGTTACAGAGATTCCAGCATTGATTTGAGACCATATGATTTTATTTATCCCGATTTGACTATAGGATCTTTATATTCTTATCTCATCCGACTTGCTTTGGTTGATTTAATATCAGCCTTGCAAAAAGGTCACGGCTGTTGAGGTAGGTAGCAGGTTCGAGCAGATTCGGGTCAAGAAGGGTCATTTTAATAAAATATATATATAATTTTTGTCTAAGTCAGAATAGATTTTGACAAAAAATGATTTCATGTCATAACGGGTCATTTAAATATGAGCGATTTGATCTAAGTTAAACGGGTCATCTAAAAATGTCTAGTTTTCTAATGACGACAAGTGAACCATACAACTATATTAGCTCATTTATTATTTCCAATTTCCTATATAATAGAAAGCAATTTGATGCTATAAATAGTTGATAATAGCAACAAATCGCATGAATATTAGTTCATACATGGTAGGATGATGGAAATCAAATTATTAACTAATCATATGAAAAGAAGTAAATAAAAAAGACACCTCCCAAGTTCCATTAATGACTGGAAAAATGCAATATTAGCTGACTCAAGCATGTCATGAAGCTCAATCTCTTCCACAACCCTTTCGCATCTTAGGCTTCTCAAATGGCTTGCACCACATGTTTCTAATTAACCAGATAATGATGAGACAATTTGATGATGAATGATGTTGTAAACAATTGTTTGATTAATCTTGAGTATTTTACAAGTTCTGGGGACGTTTTAGTTAATTGATAATTATGTTTTGTTTAATTTAATGAATAAAGATAGAATTAAATAGATAGAATTTAATTAAGTATTAGTTTATTTGAATTTCCTAAAAGTTAGGTTATTGAGTCATGGTATGATTTGTTTTTGCTTTAGTTTAAATAGGGGTTTGGTTCAATTGTTTCGTACGCACCTTTGATTAAAAAAGTTATGGGTTTTAATTTTCTCTTTGAATCAATTCTTAGCATGGGTTAGGTCTTCAATTGGTATTAGAACCTGTTGAAGGCTCGATCTAGAAGAACGATCATAGAAAGAAGGTCGATTTGCGGTGCCAGTCAACAGAGAAGAAACCACGAGAATTGATTGCGTGAGGTAATCAATAATTCGATTGGAACCTGTGCGATTTAGGTTGGTACTATCGAACTTGGGGTTGATTGAAAGCTGTGAGGGCTTCAATCAGGGTTGTTTGGGAACTGTGAAGACTTCGATTGGGATAAAACTCAACTTTGTTAGGTTTGAACTTGGGTGTGGAGGCTGTGATGTTTGAACCGGCGTGGTTTGGAACAAGGAGAAGAAAACTTGTGTGGAAGGAGACCTACATGGTTAGAAGAACCTGTGTGGAGCGACCGAAAACCTGTGTGGAGTAGACTGGATTGATCAAGGTGATATGTGTGGATTGTCCTGTGTGGAACAATTTGAACCTAACAACCTGTGTGGCTGTTAAAGACCTGTGTGGTGGGAGTAGTCGGAGGAGAAGATAATTTGTGTGTATTTTAAACCTGTGTGGATAGTAGAAGAGATGGCAGAAGGTAAAGTTGGTGCTGGAACAATTGTGCAGGCTGGAAACATAGGTAATATACCCATTGTAGTGTCCGAAGTTAACCACTACTAATTACACGAGTTGTTGGTCAATCATGGTGGAATCAATTCTACAAGCATATAGTTTGTGGGAAGCTATTGATCCGGTAACAGGGGGAGCGATTAAGGCTAGGAAGAACCTAATGGCAAGACTCACAAGAGCTTTCGTGTTTCAAACTTTACCTTTCAGTGTCAAAGCATAGAAACACAAAGGATGTTTGGGAAGCTATTCATGTGAGGTACTTGAGGGAGAGTTCAAAATGCAAGACTTCAAACTCTAAGATCCGAATTAGAGATGTTGAAGATAACAGAAAGTGAATCCGTGGACGAGTTCTCGGGCAAACTTAGTGGGATAGTTACAAAGTTTAAGAGTCTTGGATCAAATTTGGAATATTAAGTGGGGGTAAGGAAGTTAGTAAATTTAGCTTCAAAGAAATTCTTGCAAATTGTAGCTTCAATAGAACAATACTTGGATCTTGAGACAATGTCCTTTGAATAGGTTGTGGGTAGATTGAAGAGAAACTATTGATGACTAAAGGCGAAGAGCACGAAAGACCAACACAAAAGGAGCATACTTTTGAAAGGTATGAACAAGGTCATGTGTATTACAATGGTGATCGTGGTAGTGGATATAGAAGAGGGAATGGTAGAGGAGAGAATGGACATGAAAGAGGTATTGGGTGTGGAATTTTAGAGACAAAAGTGAACTTGGCAAGTATGAGCACTTTGCATATGAGTGTCCTAATAGGAATGGAAAAGAGGAGACAAACCTAACTAAAGTTCAAGATTTAGGAGGAGGTTGTTCGATTAATCTTAATTATTTTACTAGTTTAAGGGATGATTTAATTAATTGATAATTATATTTTGTTTAATTTAATTGATAAGCATAGAATTAAATGAATTTCCTAAAAGTTAGGTTATCGAGTCATAGTATGATTTGTTTTTGTTTTAATATAGGGGTTTGGTACTTTGGTTCAATTGCTTTCTACGCACCTTTGATTAAATAAAGTTCTGGGTTTTAATCTTCTTTTCGAATCAATTCTTAGTAGGGGTAGCCATTCAACAACCACGTTTATTAAATTTGTAAATTCTCCAACAATCTCAACTGACTATAGCCATTATAACCTACACAAGAAATTATTACATGTAACAAAAGTCAAAGAAAGTTGATGTTACCTACAAGTTGCAACCATTATAATCTGCAATATTAATGCTTCAATATCTTGTACAATTCCTTCCTCAATCTCATCTCGCTCTCATCTAAATATATAAATCATGAATGATGTATAAACGTTATATATAATTATATAAACATGAAAGCACAAGAAAATTAAAATTCCAAAGACAATACCTTCTAGATCAAACAACCAATCATATGTGCATAAAAATGATTCAACATTTGAAGATACTAGTGAACTTTTATCTATACTTATAACTTGCCTGCCAATACTAAAAGATTAGGATGATTCAGAAGCAACAACCGTGATTAAGATGCTCAATATATCACAAGCCATGACAGATGATTGTGGATATCTTCCCTAGTTATCTTTAGAATACTGTAGATCAAGTTCTCATATCTTGCAAGTCTAGATTTTTTCACATGCATGGTTAATTATGTTTTTTCTCTCTTAACACTTCTAATGACTTTCAAATAACTCAAATTCTTTTAACTTATCGAATGAATCAACAC